>CM021749.1:7259881-7731510 GCA_011075105.1 Heteronetta atricapilla
TTAGGCATCGGGAATGGCTGACTGCTCCGCGGCGGGGCGACCCACAGCCACCGCCCCCCCCCCCAGCCCGCCCGTGAGGGCGGCTCAGGGCGGCGTGGGCCGGCTGCCTCCCCGCTCGGCACTTTCGCCACTCGTCAAAAAGGCCTTAAAAAAAACCTTGCCAGCCGCCCCCGTCCCCACCCGACCCGCTCCCCGCTTCTCCACAGGAGCGGGGCCGGATCTCGGCACGGCGGTGAGGCGCCGGGGTGGGCCGGCGGCTCTGAGCCGCGAGGAATCTGCGGTAACCGAACGGCGGCGGCGACTGTGACGGAACGCGGCCCAAGATGGCGGCGGCCGGCAGGCAGTGAGTGCGGGCGGGCCGCGGGGGGCTCAGGGGGCCGCGGGGCCCGCACAGCCCCGGGGGGGGGCTCCCTCATCCCGGCCGCGGGGCAGCTCCCGCAGCCCTGCCGTGCTGGCTTGAGCCGAAGCACGGGCGGCAGGGCGCTCCGTGAGGCGATGTTTGTGGCACCGCGCTCTGTGGAGAGCCCTTGGCCCTGTGGGGAGCTCAGGGGAAGGCTGAGGGGGGAGGCAGGCCCGGGTTAGCGGGCGCACCCCTTGCCACAACTGTAGGAAGTGTTTCTGAGAGCAAAAACGGGCCGTGTCCGTACCAGGGCCTGGCCCGTGCAGTTAAATGGTGTCTGGGCGATGTGAGCAGGCTACAGGCCTCGTCCCCTGCTGCTGCCGCGTCTGGGGGCCCGAGCTGCAGGTTGGGGGCACACGGGGTGGGTTCACGGCACCTGCAAACAGAGCTACTGAACGGTGTGTGAGGGGTTAAAGCTGCGGTTAGGCATCGGGAATTGCTTACTGCTCAGAGGAGGGGAAAAACAAAACATTTCTTAGAGAACTCAGGGCAAGAGGGGTTTGTGGCCTGGTGTAGGAAGGTAATTTTAGTCAGAAACATGGGAAAAGACAACCAGAGCCATGGGAGAAGTTGGCAAGTTGTGGCAATGCTGAGATCACTGCTGGAAATGCTGCCAGATGTATACTCACAACATTACACTGATGCTGACCTTTGTTTCTAAAATTGTGAGGCGTAAGTTTCTGGTTTGGAACCTGTGTGTTATGTTGCAAATAATGTTAAAGGTAACTTTTCGTATTTTTCCCTAGATATGGGCTCATTATGCCCAAGAAAATGCAGCAGAAGAATCTCGTTTCCAACAAACTCTCGGTGTTCGCAGATGACTCTGATGAAGAGGTCAGTTCAAGTTTTCTTCTGAAATATGCCCCATTTTCTGCAAACAATTTGTTTACTGCCCTAATGCCTTCATCAGCTTATAGCAGCAGTATTAAGATGTTTATTATCACTTCGAATTTGGGTGTGAAATGTGATCTGTTTTCTTTAGTGCAACTTAAAGGCAAGTGATTATTTCATTGTTAAATAATTTCTGTCAACTCTTCCAAAAGTTCATCAAATTTGTATTTGCAAGAGTTAACAGCATCTGGCTCATAGATTTGTTGGTTACCTAGGCGACTATGTCTGCAAACAGAACAGCCCATGGTAATCAACAGTTGTTACTCAAATATAAACTGTAAAGCACTGTTGGGTGTATATTATCCTTTAGATTATTCCACACAGTTTCAATATAATTGATTTATTGTTGGTACTCACTTCAAACAAAAGCAGAGCTGTATAAACAAAAAGTTTTAAAGAAAAAAGAAGGCAAGTGATGAGATTTGTATTTCTCAAAGCACGCACAATCCCTGCAGTATATTAAACGATGTACAGCTTTTCAGTGACCACAGAGCTTATTGATATTCTGTGACGTATGACTATATTGCATGATGTTGACAGTGTTCTTTTACATTTTCATCTTTATTTTTTTTTTTAAGTATTACCATAAGAATATTAGCTTTCTACCTGATCCAGTAGATGGTGCTGCCCACTGTAAGAATTACACTTCTGGATGCCCTGCTATGGGGCCATCCAAGAACTGGCTCGGTGTGTATGCTGGTTTGAACACTTACAGATACTAACTTCTTAAACAGAATTTTTGAAGAATGTAGAGCCAGTAGTTTCATAGCTTACAGAAAAAGGATAGAATTGTGTGGAGGAGGTCCCTACACAGATGAGGTTAACATTTCTTTTTCTATTTGTGGAGATAAAGTTACAATTTGCTGGGTATTATCAAGCAGCAATTACCTGTGATGATTTAATCATAATGTATTGTGTATTCATAATACTTGAATATTATTTTTTCCCCCAAACCCAGAAAATGCTCTTTCTATTGTGTAGTTGAAAAAACAATGCTAATAAAGCATCAAATAACCTTTGTTGGTCTCTGACTCCCAGTATCAAAACACTTTTTAATGAACTAGCAGTTGTTCAATTTGTCATAGAAACCTGACAAAAAATAACAACTCATGACCTTTGTGAGAGGCTGAATCCAGAATGTCACTGCTGAAGATGTCTGAGTTCCCTTTACACAGTGCATGAGGGGACTGAGGGGTTTCTTAGTAATATCCACTCAACCCCAGACATGAAACAGCAGCTTATAGGAAGCACAGAGGGCAGGAGCATGTCTGAAATCCCATCCCTTTCCTCACTTAGCTGTTCTCAGCTCCATGGGGAGGTGTGTCCCTTTGACTGAGCTCACAGCTGGCACCAGGGCTCTGAAGAGAGGCTTCCCTTTAAACACAGCTGATGGATGTGACAGGGATCTACTGTCCTCAGTGGCAGGAGCCCTTTCCCTTTCTGTGGCGCTATGGGATTTGGTATTCTTCTCATCATCAGGGGACCGACCCCACGTTTTCCAGATCCCAAGAACTGAATTAATCTGCTGTCATTAAACATTAAATGCTAGGACTGGGAACCCTCAGTGGGTGAGGGGTGACTTGCGTTTTTTCTGTTTCTGCCTTTTCTCTTTTTAATATCTCAACATGAAAGTAAAATAATGCTAATAATAATACTAGTAATAATAACAATGTGTGTTGGTATCAACTAACTTGTAGCTTAACAGATCAAGTATCGTTCCTTTCAGAAGAGCTGACATTCGCTACCAGGCTGCTCTAAAGACTGTTTAAAGTTGTCATGCACATCAGTGTGGTACATACCCAGCAAAAAGTAATAATCTCATAACTGCCTTTATCAAAAAGGATCATTTTTAAAAAAGCAAAATTACTTTATTAGTTCAATAATAATTCCAGAGCTTTTCAAGATAAGGAGCAGCATTTGGGAGGGGTTTCATTTCCTGTCTGCTGCCTTATCAGTCAGAACTACATCTCAAATGTCTGGAGATTATGTATTTTTAACTGAACTCTAATAATGTTTGTGCTGGGAAATCTGCACACCTGACTTGGTCTGTGATTATATATTAGATACCAAACTTTCAGTACCTTTTTTTTTATGTTGCTATGCATATTTCATTAAGATTTTGCCTGTACCCTTGAAGGAATTCAAAACGTGATCATTTTTACTGTTGCTAAGTACCTTAATGGTTGGTAGTCGCTGGTGAAGATGTTCTTTGGGCTAGTTCTTAACAAGCTGAACATCTTGGATAGAAATTTTCTTAAAATAAATTTTCCAAGTGTTGAGTGGCATAAGTAAACCAGGTGATGACAGTTATTTCTAGTCGGTGTAGTTTAGAAGTACTTACCTTCGTAACGAGGAGTTGTGGCTGTTTTTAAAAACCATGGGAAGGTCGTTATCCCTAGGAAAGCCTGTTGTAGAGAATAGATGTTACATCAGCAATCTATGAGATGTCAGAAATAAGCTTCCATTCTGGTGTGCCGTTACTTGTTAGGTATCCATTTTCTCCCCAAATATCATCCCTTTATTCGTGCATTGTGATTTCAGAGGAGGCTTGTCAGTGTTCCCAGTGGGCTGTTGTGAGTTCTGTTTTGTATTTGGAATTTAGTGGAAGGTACCTGTGTAAATCGAGACTCATTTTGCAGCATGCAAATTTCTGTTTATTGTATCAGAATTGCCCAGCATACTTCTCATGTCTGACCAAGCAGCCTTTCAAAGCTGATTTGTTTCTTCAGGATGTGAAGTGTAGATAAAAAACAACCTGTGCGTAGACCACAGTAAGTGCTAAATTCATGAGGGAGATCATGGGGTCAGCGTGGGTAGTTCTGCCAGTGTCTCAGCTTGGGGAGGTCGGGGTTTGTTTGTTTGTTTGTTTAAGTGACCATCCAAAAGATAAAAGGAGTATTTTAATCAAGCACAAGAAAAAATTTTTGCTTGAAAATGAGCAGAAAACTACATGTTGACTCAAGTTTTTAATTTTTGCTTATAGTTCTTTTCCAAAAAGACATAAAAAGAGCGAAGTAGAGTAATGATAATGAGTGGAGCTTATGCAACAGTTTGCATGCAGAATAAGACTAAATAGACTGAGGGGCTCTTAGATCACTGACAGAAAGGAAGCGGAGAGGAATAACTCCCCAGGAAGCATGTAAAATCAAAAATTTTTCATTTTTCAGAGAAAGTGAAGTGATTTTTGCTGTTTCTCATAACCCGAGCAGGAGGGGATCTTAAGGAATGACCAAGGAGCTGGTTTCATCTAATCACAAGGAAGTTGTTTTTCTCCACACAATGTCTAATTAAGTTGTGGAACTCCCTGCCACAGGATATTGTGGCATGGCCGGAGCTATAAATGGGTTCAGGAATGGATTTGTCAAACCAGGGGATGCTGCTGGTGTCAAACAATGGTCCAGGTGCATCCTCCAGTTCAGGAAGTCCCCAGACTTCTAGTTGCTGGAAGCTGGGAGGGTATGCCAAGGAAAGCTAAGTCTGTACAGGAGCTGTTTTACACGTTCTTTCTCTTCGCCTTGTACCAGTCACCATGGCTTGTACAGTGTATGACTTGAGGTGAATCTGTTTGTTTTTCTTTTCATAGAGGCCTGAGTCTCTTGTGCACGTAGTGATTGCGTCCCTGTGCAGGATCTGCTAAGATCATGCAGGTCTCCATGAGGGCAAGACCTAATGCTGGTCTCTCTGACGAGACCAGCGCTCTCTAACTGTAGGGCCCAGACCCCATGAATGCCCTGGTAAGGGGAAGGACAAGAAGGGCCCAACCCTCCTCCATTCCCTTTGCATGGCCTGGGACCCAAGGGCTGCCTCACCGAGGTGAGATGAGAGGAAGCAGAAAATACAGAGAGAAGGCGAAGAGCTGCAGATGAGACCTGAGATGTGGGAAGACTGGGATGTTGTGGTGGGAAGGCAGAGAAAACATGTGGAATCCTGCTTTCTAGGTGCTTGATTTCTGAACTTTGGTGCTTTTGTATGAAGCTGTAAATGGTTTGCAGCGCGCTGTTAGAATTTGAACACACCTGAGCCATGCTAAAAGCATTGGTCAGTGTCTAGCAGTAACATTTCTTTGCATGGGTTCTATGCGATTTCAAAGGATAGGGTTAAACCATCTTTTCCTTCGAGAAAATATTAAACGACAAGCTTTGTGCTTCTGAAGAATAGCTTGACTTCGGGGAAAGAGAAAGTGTGAGACAGATTGCTGAGCTTCTGGGGCCTTTAATAAATGGGCAGTTGATAAGTAAAAACAATACAAAAGAACAGGAAGTTCTCATCTGTCAGAGCTCATAGCACAGCAGGAAATTGTCAACCATAAACCATTAGGGAAGGTGTTTGTTTTCTATAAACTTGCCGCCGTTCTAGGCAAACATATTGCAGGTGGACTTCTTTACAAATACATGTACAATAATGAGCATTAGATATTACTTTTGTGTTTGTGTCAGCTTTGTTGATCAACACATTCATTTCGTGTAGGCAGACTAGGAAAACGTTCTGAGCAGCGTCTGAAATATTTCAGTGGAATAAAGCTCACTTTGTAAATAGGGCCACAGGCTCTGTTCTGTCTCTTAGCACTCTTTTTTTCCTCTTGCTGAGCTTGGAATTGCTTGGTACTGCTCCGATGTAGCACCTTTCTGGATAGGTTTTTAGACATGGCTATGCAGAAGCTTGCACGTCTTGTTATTATTTGTTCCTTGTCTAGCAGAAAAAAGCCATGTGGAGGTGATCCCTCTGTGTACCTGTTAGTTAGACCCCCACTAACAATCCTAGCTGTGCTACGTAGGTGGCAGAGGTCCCGTAAACACTCTGTTCCTGTGTTTTTTGTGAAATTTGGCATCTGAGTGAAGGACAGACAGCTGAGAATTTGTGATTCTAATTTTCCTCTGCCTGGAGAAGGCATAATTGAGGGACTGCTCAGCACGGGGGGAGCTGCGGATCACGCAGAGTGTTTGTTGCCCACTTGACGAACCAAGCAGGTAGGGTGTTAGAGGGGGCGATAATGGGAATAAAGAGACAGAGGGCACAAAGTCACATAAAATGAAAGTCCATTAATTCTCCTGCTTATGGCACAACTCGTTCTGTTTCTGAAATTAACCTGTGACAAAGATTGGAACTGTTTACAGTCCGTCATGTAGAAAATTGTGGAAAAGCACTTGGGTGTCTTTCCTTGTTGACCCATCTGTTGAAACTTAATAGCATAAGAAAAGGAGGTCATGACACATTACTACTCGTAAGCATCAGGTGAAATTCAGAGCCCTCTTGTTTAGGGAATCTCTTTGAGTTTGCACTGTGCTAGTTTTGTTTGATTTCAGAAGATCCGAGTTGCTGTTTCAGGCTCCCTGCTAGCTGGTTTTCAGTTAAATGTTATTAAGAGCTGATTACACGATCTCTTCTCTTTGTAAATGAGATTGAGAGCGTGTACCCAGAGGTGGTGGGGCACTGGAACAGGCTGCCCGGACAAGCTGGGGATGCTCCAACCCTGGGGCAGGTTGGATGGGGCTTTGGGCAGCCCGCTGTAGCGGGAGGTTGCCGGGGCTTGGGACTGGGTGGGCTTTGAGGTCCCTTCCACCCCAAACTGTTCTGTGATTCTGTGAATCTATGTGCTAGTCAAAGTCACAAAACTTGGGAAGCTGCCAAAATGCAAGAGGATTTTTTCCTTCCTATTTCTGCTTTTTAAGATGAAGCGATATCTAATCACATAAACAAGGGTAGGAGTCCTGACATTTATAGTGCGTCTGTTTAATAAACAGTATTATCTCTTGGTTCAGAAAAGAAGGATATGCAGCCTAGTTCAACACTAATTAAAAGACAAAACTAAATAAAACTCGGTTGTGTTTTTTTTGTTCATTTATGTTACATGTTTTTAGAAAGTATGCTGATCAGGGAACGTTTTCAGTAGTGGATATGCTTTTCTCTTGGGGAAGATTAGTATTGCTGCTTTCTGGCTTACTTATCTTGAAATATGAACCATTAATGCCTGAAGTACACGCTGTTCAAATCAGCAACACTCTTGTTTTTAAAAATACAGAACTAATGATACCGATCAAACCTGACATATTGCCAAATCCTTTCAGATGTTTCATTCTTTCTATGAATGCAGCTCTCCCATGGGGTTGTCCCTAAGAATGGCTGCTCGGCACTGTCACTTCTGTTGAAATTCACACATGGGAAACAATATGTGTATTCTGAGCAGCGCCTAACTATTTCACGGAGTATTAGAAATATTCTTAATGATTTTTTGAATTATGTTTATCCTTCTGTATTCTTAAATACACTGTTTGCAAGAACGTTCAGATGTTTTGATACATGAATTGGTAGGAGGATGTAATTCCAGTTTCTGGTGGTTTGGCGTGGTCTGTGTTTTCCTTCTTTTTTTTCCTAGCAACAACTGAAAGAAGTTTAGTGTTTGTAAGAGTGCACAGTTGTATTATAAGCATTATCTCTTAGGAATCTGCTTTGGTTTTCACCTTAGATACCTTTTGCTAGGTGTTTTGACTGCTCATGTGCTAGCTTCATGTACCAACAGACTGACCCTTGCTGCAGTGGAGGGATATGGCTTTTTGATGAGTTTTTTGGCAGTGGCTGGAAAAAGGCATTGAGACAAAACAATTTCCACAGACCTCATGTCTCTGAGCGTTTCTTGAGCAGAGACTGCTTGGTTTGTGAAATAGCAGGAAATTATTTGTAGCTTTTGAGGTACGCTGCGTGTAAAATTGTGTTCTTAAGCTCATCACCGTTTTATAAAAGACATACAGATGTTGAGGTAGGGCAGTATTTTGCTCACAGAAAAGGCTGATTCGTTGTATGCTTATGAATTAACTTTTAGTTTTTCTTGCTTATGGAAAAATGCTGATGAAGTGAGAGTCTGCCTTATGTAAGGAGACTAGACAACTGTTCATTAGAATGGCAGAAAAACAGTATGGGCTGTGTCAATGTAATTAATTTTATTTCTGCAATGTTTTTTTCTTACAGCCATCTGTTGGTGAAAGTCTTCAGAAAGAAGCATTGAAAAAACAAGTGATGAAACAGGTAAGATGCAGTGGAGACTCTTCATGCCCATGGCAAATTCGGAAATGACTGCATTTACTATCCACAGAGAAATGGTAGTTTTACCTCTATTTGGTTGGTCGTCTTCAGGCAAGCAGCCAGCTCAGCACAGCTGCAGTTACACACGTTTTCTTTGCTGGCAAAGGTGCCAGAAATTCCAGCTAAGAATAAGAAATTCTTGCTCCTGTCCTTTTACTCCTGCGTCTTTGGTTATGCTCGAATAGTGGCTTACGAACCTGTGCTGCTACTGAGACCTGTGAAATAAGCAGCCTGACAGTGCAGACCTAAAAGCAGGGCTGTGGACAGAGCTGTAAATGGGACACAGGAAGACAAAAAGCCTCGACGGAGTGAGTGAAGCCAAGGAGCTTCCTAATCTGGCTTTGCCAGTGACATCAGTGTATATGGATGTGCATTTTTATCTGGTTTCTGCTGTATTGATAAAATGTGTTCCCTTCCTAAACTTCCTCCATAAATTGTTTGCCAGTGTGTTAGGTTTTTTTCAGTTCTTTATGTGGTAATGTTTCCCGAAATGCATTGCCGTATATCCTGCTGATTCTGCACATCCTGCAGGCAGTGTGCTTCCCAATTTTTCTGAAGTATACTTGAAAAGACAAAGGAAGTGAGAAAGTCCTTTACTAGTTTTTGGCCTCCTGTCTTGACTGAATGAAAATATAACTCAAATTACATGGTTTGTATTTCAGTGCGATCAAAATCACGGAATCAAATAGAATGTGATGCTATTTTTTACTGCAGTTACAGAATGAAATTTACTATTCCTAATTCTAGGCTTCCACACAGATGTCTTTCAAAGATAAGACTCATTGTAATCAAGATAGATTTTTGTTACTCTGGTCAACAGATTAAGGATGTTATAAAATGCGTGGGGTTTTTTTAATCTTTACCAGTAGGCAAATGCTCATCATGATTATTCTACAGAAGCATAATAAATGGAATCTAAAGTGTTCTAAATATGGAAAGATAAAATTGTAACCAATTACATTTCCCATTTTATTAAACAATTGCAGAAACATAATTGTGTATTTTCAGAGCTAGTTACCCTTTAAAAAATTCCTCGTGGTCTTATAATTTTGTGCATTGCTCTTCGCAGCATAAATTTTTTTTAAACACGAAATTCTCAGAGCCTTTCCTCTAGCAGAGATTTTCTTTGGCTTTTGTGGGCAAGATCGTTCTTTTTTTAGGTTCTCTTGCTATAACCACAGTAGCTGTAGAACCGCCTAATGAAAGGTCTGTGACTGAGGTTTAACACAGAGCTGGTCATAACTTAAAACAGTACAAAAAATAAGTTTAATAAATAAAAAGCAAGGCTTGTATTGTGACACAAAACATGTTGATGTTTTTAGTTTCTCAGTCTTTTGTTTGTAGAATGTAATGTTACAAAGTGTCGTTGTGTTTTTTTTTTAAATATTTAAATATATGCCAACAGTGGACCTTTGACTGTAATCAAGGAGTAAGTTATACAGAAGAAACATGAGTTTTACTTTCAAAAAAAGCTCCAGACCTATTGATGGCATAGTTAGAAGGAAGAAGATATTTATGCATCATTCATTTAACATATTCGTGCTTCATTCCTTTATCTTTTCTTCCCCACACTTCTGTTTTGTTTTGTTTTAGACTAAATTGGAAATTCAGAAGGCTTTGTCAGAAGATGCTACAGTGTATGAGTATGACAGCATTTATGATGAAATGCAGCAGAAGAAGAAAGAAACTAATGCCAGAATGTTATCAGGAAACGATGAGAAAAAGGTTGATACTTGAAAATGTATGCTGTCTGTCTTACCTCTGTGTGCTTGGAATAACTACAATTGCTTAACTTCTGAGCTTTGCCAAATGCATTCCCTAATCTTGTTACCTAAGGTAGTAATCTGCACCAATTTTGGTAGAACTGCTAGTTCATCAGATACTTCAGAGTACTCAGGAGAGCAGCAGACTGCAAGTTTCCCACCCAACTTAGGATGTCTAGCATCTTTCTCTATTTGTTAAGAGACTGTTACAGTGGGATAATAGGGTTAGAGGCAATGGGCCTGCAGCAGCGTGACTTCTGGTAATAAAGGACAATGAACATAACTTGTCCCTTCTCACTCACTGGTGTGCTCACAGGAGACCTTTCAGAAGACCAAAGTAATTACCTTTTGTTGGTGAAATGTGAGCCAGTTTTCACAGCCCAGTGCCTGATTTCAAAGCATTGCAGAATTATCCTGACAAGTGATATTTTTGTTTTTACTTATTCTATTTCGTTTGAAAGCGTTTGTCAGGTTATGTGGTATAAAAGAAAGCTTTCTACTCCCTTACAACAGTAGAAAGGTAAGACTCCACAAGACAGAAGACAGGGCTGAGAAATCAAATAAAAAGATTTAGTTTCACTCAGAGAAAAAGTCATCCTAGTCAAAGTTGGGCTGAATGTTTTCACTGAACACAGCAACCTGTGTTGTTAAGGGGAAGCATGCCACAATAGTGACCTAAAAGGAGAAGATAGTTTAAAATTGCTGTTAGTGTGTGAATGTGTTGTACTAGCTTCTGTCATTTTTTTATTACAAACTTCTGTCAACATCTCCATCAGTCCCAATTTGTGTTTTCTTAGCCACCTTAGTTATCTCTCATTATTAAACTTTTTTTTTCCCTCCTATTTTAGCCCAGATACATCCACAATATCCTCAAAGCAGCTGAGATTAGAAAGAAGGAACAAGAAAAAAGAATGGAAAGAAAAATCCAGAAAGAGCGTGAAATGGAAGGAGGAGAGTTTGCTCACAAAGAGGCTTTTGTGACTTCGGCCTATAAGAAGAAGCTGCAAGAGAGGGCTGAGGAGGAGGAAAGAGAAAGAAGACAGGCAGCGCTGGAGGGTGAGATTAACACTGAACCAGCATAATTCCTCTTGAAAAGAAGTATGGCCTTGTACCTGATTTACAGCATTGTCATCTGGTCTTTCTGTAAGGCTTGATATACTTCAAATACCAAAAAGGAGCAGATAACAGACACTGAATCAGATCCCGCTTTCCAGCTGTTATTTTCCCTTGTGCAGGTTACTGAAGGAACAGAGGAAGCTCCTCCTTCTGTGTGTCAGTACTATTTGGGCTTTAATTTTTAAGTGTCAGTTACTGAAGGAAGACTTGGAAGACTTGTAAGCCTGGAATACAATTATGCTTGTGCTCCCTAACCAGATATTCTGTAGTGTCACAGAAATAGGCATAAAAATTGGAATTATACATAGATGTTAGAATAACAAACAAGATATATCGGACAGACATGTAATCTCCTGCATTTTCAGCATCTTGAGTAAGGTAATTCTGGTCTAATGGACCTCTATCAGTTCCAGCCTTCTTCTTGAACCGTAGCTTGCTCTGAGGTGGGATTGGCTTGCTCAGAGCTTTTTGCACTCCAGGCTTGAAAACCTCCAGGGCAGAGATTGCACTCTTGGTGTCTTTACCAATTGTGAATTGTGTCTGATGAGTATTTATGACACACTAAATCCAACCTTGCTTTTTTTTCCCTTAGCATACTTGGATGTGACCAAACAGAAGGATCTCAGTGGATTTTACAGACATCTTTTAAACCAGAGGGTAGGGGAAGAAGAGACACCGAAATGCAGCTTCCGTGAAGCCAGGTATGATGCAATTCCAGAAAGCTTTCACATATAAAACAGCTTCTTGTTGGTTCTGGTTCCAGACTTACTGGAATACCACAAGCAATATGGAATAGTATACCACACAGATAGCCTGGTTATTTTATACATACACCTAGTTAACAAAATTATTTGGAAAATGTCCAGTGATCATCAATGGTATAGACTATAAGACAGCAACAAGGAGGACAGGGATATGGTTAAAAAGTGTCAGGGGACAGTCATACTTGTAACAGTACTCTGTATTATTCTAACCTGTATTTATTTTTGGTTTACATAATATTTTGCAATCTCCATTAAGTTACATATTTTGAATCTTGAGGGAGGCAAAAGGTAGAAGAAAATAATGGGCATAAAGAGCTAAGTCCTAGGAAAGGTTGATAGGAATTTCTTGAAACAAATGTGGAACTGTAACATTGTACTTACTGTACTAGGTGATGTGTTTGGTATAAAGATATGCCACCTATTGGAATTAATAGGAAAAGGTAGTGTAAAAGAAATGGGAAATAAGAAATACCAACTGGAGGAAAGGCAGAACAGCTTCCTGAATTTAAGCAAAAAATGTGAAATTTGAGGCCACAGTTTCGTCATTTGAGACTTAAAGTACTAGCATACCTACATGTTTGGAAAAACATCCTGTCCCTGGCTTCCACCAGCGAGAAAGATCTGCATGATTTCAGTGGCTTACAAAGATTACTGCTGAGGTGGTTAAGTGAATTTTGCTTTTATGGTTTCATCTTTTGAAATCTTTGTTCTCTTCTCTTGAATCTGTGTAAAGCAGTAGCAATACTGTTCATAGTGTAAGTAAACAGCCTTACTAAACAGTAAGTAAATAGTTTTCTATTTGCTTTAATAGGTCTTCAAAGCCTCTTCAGTAAAATGGGGTTTTCTACTCTGTAGAGATCACCTGAAATGGTGGTTTCTTATTCTTGCATATTAAGGAAGCGTTTCTTTTGCGAGCTGTATATAAAATTAATTTGTGGGAAAGCAAATAGTACTTTAGATGGTGCTTCCAGAAAGCCTTTCCTGCGAGCTCCAGCTTACGTTTTAATCTTTCTTAGGATGGTTCTGTAGGATACAGAGAGAGCACAGCTTGACTTTCAGATCTCAGAATTTGCATTACATTCATTTTAGTTCTTTGGGTTAATAAAGTAAATTACTGGATTTTCCAACTTAAATTTTTAGTCATTGTTCAAAGACTTTAAAGCATGCATCAAACATTCAATCTAACTGGATGGTGTGCTGATTCATAAGAATTTACCACAGCCTGTAACTGCAGCCGTATGATTAGGAAGAGGAGACATACGGCTTGTGTGTGATTAAACATGCATTTCCATCAGTCAGGAAAGAATGACGAAGCATAACTTTCTCAGCACAGTTCCCAAATTGTCCTTCATGATCGTCTTTTTTGTTTAAGAATCTATGAGCTGTTAAAAAGTGTTATTTAGTCACAAGAATGAGAACTTCGGAAATACTGGAATAAAGATCTACTACTTCTAATGGAAGCTATGCTCCTACTTCTATGAACGAAAACATACAATGTGCTTCTTCTTTGGACAGTTATTTGACATGAATAGAAGAATAAACATGTAGGAAAAAACATGTCGCTTGCCAGAAAGCTTACACAAGAACATAGATCTCTGTTCTGTTCTTTAGAAGGAGACTGCAGATCCTTAACCATACTCATTCTTTTAGATAAATTCATCAGCTTTCATTCACCAGTGAACCATATGCAGATTTTTAATAGAAATCATTTATGCTGGATTCCTGGAACCTGAGCTACAGATAGATTTGCTTTCTAAGGCTTCTCAGCAGTATCTTTTGTTTACAGCCTTGCTTAAGCCCTGACCAGAAGTCACTGTAGAAAAGTCTGAGATTTCAGGCTGTGTAATGTTTTTTCTCTTTTTTAACATAAAAATGTAGGATAAAGGAAGAAAAAACTGACACTAGTTATGATGAATCCAACCAAAGGAACAAAGGCCCGCACGAAAGGCAACGACTCAAGCCCCCTGCTAAGGAAGAGGATAATCCAGATGCTGATACCGACATAGGAAGTGATAGTAACGATGATGATAAGAGAAACAAGAATAGCAAAGCAAATCTGAAAAAGAAGAAAAGGAGAGACAGCTTTGTGAGCAGTGAAGAGGAGACTAAACATCACAAGCACCAGAGGCATTCCAGGTCACCAAGTTCATCCAGTGTGGAGGAAGAGCTGCGCACAAAAGCCCAGACAAATCATCTGACAAAGAGGGGAGAGAGCAGATCAGACAGAAGGGGAAATGATGAGCAATACAGGGAAAAAGATTACGAGAGAAGTAGGACCCATGAAAAGGATCACAGTAGGGAAAAGGAAGAGCGACACAGACATGGGGATCATGCTACTAAAGGTAATTACAGAAGGAGAGAAGAACAAGATGATAAACAAAGGGGAAAGGAAAGAAAAGAGAGGGAGGGACATGGAAGAGAATGGAGGAAGGCAAAAGAGAGAGAGGAGAAGTGTTCAGAAAAGGAACGAGAAAAAGAAAGGATAAGAAGTGGTAAAGATAGGTCCAGTGATAGAGAGAAAGAAAGAGGAGAGAAATGCAGAGAAAAGGAAGATCACGTAAAGGAGAGGAGAGAGAAATATGGTAGTGATGAAAAACACAGAGACAGGAGGGAAAACAGTCCCGCATCTTTAGAAAAAGATGTAGAGACTGATTTGGAAATGGAGAGGAAGGGAAAACAGAGAGAGGTGGATGAGAAGAGAAGCTCCAGCTCTAGAAATTTGTCTGAGCAGAAGCGTAAAGCTGGAGAAGAAGGGGAGAAAGAGGAGAAAGAACAAACACACAAAGCGTCTGAGAGCATGAGCAAATTTGCCAAACGGAGCAATGAAGAGACAGTCATGTCAGCAAGGGACCGCTACTTGGCAAGGCAAATGGCACGTGTCAGTGCCAAACCTTACATTGAGAAAGAAGAAGATTAATGCTGCTGCGGTGGACAAAAACACTTGGTCTCTAAACCAAGAGGAAAATCCACTTCTGCATGGACAGCATAAGAGTGTACCTTAGCTATTTATTCTTGGCTTTCATTTCAAAAATTCTGTGCTCTTTAATAGAAGAACATCTTTTGAAATGGATTAACGGATCAATTGATACACACCCTTAGTCAGTTTATACAGTCAAAGTATTAAATTTGTCTGACTCAATCCACCCTTGCCTGCAGTATCCTATCCCTGTTGTGTTTTATTTTTCATCTGAAGGTTCTGAGAATTTCTAGGAATGTTAAACAGCCTAAATTGAGAATGCTTCCCCCAGGCAGCCCCTACTCCACTCACCAGCTCAAGAAGAATGAGCTCTTTATGTTCTTAATGTTTTAAGGCTCTTGGGCCTTACCAAGAGTTGTCAGTGCCCAGAGATGTTCTCAAAAATAAGAAACACACCTGTAAAAAAGGAAGAAATGCCAGCAAAACAGCCCGAACAACAATCCAGGAGATGTCTGTATGTAGTATGATGTTTGGGAAGCTAAATGCATATTGACGTACGGATTTTGTATATATGTGTGGGCTTTGGTTTTTGGGACCTGATGTACAGAAATACTAAAATAAAATGTAAGATAACATACTACATGTTATTTGTGGGCTTTTTTGAACACTTGAGTTATTTTACTGGAAATAGCTTCATTATTTATGTATGTGAAATAAGGTAAATGCATCCTTTTTCATGTATTGCACTCATACTTGCTTGTTCTGCTGGAGGTAGTACTTCAGATTTGTCAGTCTGTCTGTTCAGGGGTTCATAAGCAAGAAATAAAGTTCTCTCCAAGCTGTAACTTGGTAAGTAGGGTGTCTGGCAATGGTCGTAGATTTTAGAATATGTTTTCAACAGTTTTCACAGTGGTTTCTTTCACTTATTTTTCCAGGAAATCTATCATTTTTGTCTCATAATAACGTGAACTAAAAATAAAAGTTTTTATAAATGCCACAAAGACGATTTTGAACGCTTAGATAATCAAAGTCATTTTAAAGCTCTCTTAGTTTCAGAACAAAACCTATGACAATCAAATGTTTATATGGGAAATAATAACCCTTGTTCCTGGCCAAGATTTTAAAATGTTGGACTCATATCTTTCTTTTTTCTTTCCAGCTTCCTTTAAATTATTTTATTTAAAAAAAAAAAAAAAAAACTTTTGATTTTCTAATTCTTTTACTTCTAAAAACTTCAGTGGTGCTTTCTCAAATACGACTTCCATAGCCCAGGTCTTGTGAGCTGATCATTTGCTGCTAAGACTGGGGAATCCTGAAATGTGTCATTTTAAGAAACTCATCAGGAAGGGCACACACGGTATGATTCACTTAACTGCAGTCGTTTGGAGTAGGAAGAACAGCTGAGTCATTTGTGTTTTTGTGCCCTAGTTTTAGTAAGTACTGCCAAAACCTTTGGGCTCCTTTTTGACATGTTATAAAATAACGTATCTCAGAATAGAACCAATTGGAGTTTTGTTTGATCTGTATTTTCCCTTTTCCTTATGATACCCTTATGTTTTCTTCGGTGGGGAAATACGTTAAGCTTATAAATAGGAAACATGTAAGTAAAAATATTTGTGTTTCACTAATCCTCTTTACAATTTTTTATTTAACTTTTCCCAGATGAAGCTCAAAAAAAAGGGGGGGGGTCTTTGGCATTTTATCTTTTTGTCCTTTATTTTTGCTACCATTTTGTTTTTACCTCGTCTTCTTACTTAAATCAATTGAGTAGCTAAGCGTTTATTCCAAGTGTGGATCAGTTTGGTTTTGATGTTCTGTCTAAACAAATGTCATGCACGTTGTTTTTTCTGTTGGAATAGAATGAAAGCAGAGTATTTAGCAGTGGAAAAGGTTCAGACAGCAAATGAAATACTCTGCTTTTTGTCAAAGAGGCCTTATTGGTGTAGTAAACTGGACTGCTTTTTCTTGGAATTGTTTTATCTTTGCTTTAAAACACTGGGATCTGTTGTAGGCCAGCTTGGAACTCCCCATAAGAGAGAGTCACAGGAGTCATCTACAGATGGATGGTGAATATTAAATTTATTACAATAACAGTTTACAATACAAGGCACATACTGATGACTTACAGTCAGCTTGCAACACTTGTAACTAAACAACCACGTAAATTCATACAGATGCATCCATGTACAAGGTGGAGGGAATGCCTAGTTCTGTACAGCTACAACTCCAGCTTAATTCTCTGCTTGAAAGGCAAACGTGTTCCTAACTTACCAGTTTCAGTAATTCCTTTTTCACCACCTAGTATAAAGGGTGGGATATACTGGTGTGGTAGGTAAGCAGAAGGAGAGCTGAAGAATTCATTTGCCTCAAACAGTTTGAATTGCAGTGCAGTGCAGCCCACTTGGTATGAAAATAACTATGTTTTGGATAAAAAGAGTGTTTTATGTATGGCTACTTATTGGGCTACCTGATAAATATTGGTGGCTGCAAATGGTTTCAGGTGGATAGGTAAAAGGAAGACAAATCAATGCTAAATGTGAATGAAATCAATTTCTCATTTTTTCAACCGCTCAGCTAAACAGATATACTAAGAAATGAATTTATCATAAGATTTAGAAAACCTCAAACCAGTATGCCATCTAAAACAAAATGAAGGGGAACTGAAGTACCTTGCAAAATCAGCTTTTTTAGAATGAAAACATAGATGTTTTTTATCTTTACATTATTCAGGAAAAGAAAAGCCTTTTCAATCTACTTCTTGAGGGCTTCCTTACCCCCCATTGGATTATCCTGGTGAAAAGAGAATAAAAATGTAACATCACTAGTGATCTTCTGGACTGACTACTTCTGAAAATATTTTCTCCTGGGACTTTACACATCTGCTTTGCTTTTATATCTATCTTCAAATATTTTTAAAAGCTTTCATCTCTCATGGTACAGCTGTAGTCACAGTGCATTATTCTGATTTTTTTTCAGCTGAGAAATTCAAGCTGAGAGAACTCTCCCAGTTTTACACACTGACTGTAACAGGAATCTATATTAAGATCGGGGCTTTTTGGCTGAGTTTTAATCCACTAGAAAAAAACTGGCATTTCTTGGGCAGTTGCTCAGCATTCTGTGCTAAATCCACCCAGAGAGTCGATGGCTGTTGTATGTTAGCATCTTAATACGAACTAAAGATGCATCTTTTGCCATTTCAAATGCTGTTACAAAGGAATAACACGTCAGTAGTATTGGACACTAAATAGCAGTGATGTCTGCAGTTATTACCCTGCAAATTATTCCACTACAAATAATGTTCCCAGTTTCAGTTTCTTTGCAAGGGCTGAAAGAGGGACTTTGGCCTTGATGCAAACAATGCTCATATTTAACTCAACCATTTCTGCTATACCATCACCTTTCTTAATAAAAGGTAGCAGAATGTCTGTTAAAAGAGACTTTTGCAAGTGGGTATACAGAAATGACTAAAAATTGGAACTGTAAGAGTTTAAAATATTTATTTATTTATGAGCCTAGCATGGAACAGAGTATCAGTTCTGGCAAGAAATACATCTGTAAGATATATCTATTGAAAATTCCCATTTAGGAGGTAAGATACCTAGCATTAGTTGAACACCAGTGTAAAGAATAGAGAAGCTGGGTGGGGTTTTCTCCTTTATTTCCCACACTTGATACATATGAGTACATCGTTCATTTTACATTGACATTTCGTATGCATTTTTTCAATGAATGAACTCATAACAGCAAAGTTTATTAAAACCCAGTAATTTTCTGATTGACAACTTGAAATCTGAATGCCTTTTTATTACTAAACGGATTCTCAACTGTTTATCTTTTCCTCACAATGAAGTCAGCTTTGGAAGTAGTTTTCAAATATTCTTGAGGAATAAGCTTCAGCACCAGCCCGTATGAGTAACCATCCAGTAAGACAGATTTATTATGTTTTTCTGGTGGCCATGCAAGAACTTACTCCCTTTTTTGAAACAGCGTAGGAGACCTATGTTTGTAGTTTGGAAGGAACCATCACTGTCACTTTAAATTATTTCCTTATTGGAAGTTGGGCTTGAAACCTAAAGGTAAGTGAAGTCAGTAGCTGAGGTGTAGGAGGCATTCCTCCACCAGGTGTCTGCACACCTAAGCAGAAAAACACAACAGAAGCAAGGAAAATGGTTTCAAACGGCAATTGCACCTCGCTGCTTTCCTCTGACCAGGTAAGTTCTTTGTACTGATGTAAACTCTTCAGTGGGTTTCTCAATGCCTGCTGCTCTGAATGTGTACCTAACATCGTTCCTACTATCAGTATGTTTCCTAAATAGACCATGAAATACAAAAGAGACTTTTACGCTCTATTTTACTTTACTTTTCATAGACTGTTATGATCTATGTGGTAGAGTAAAAATACAATATCTTTACATTAATGATGACTACTTAGGTTTATCTAAATTTCCACGTAACTGCAGCAAAACCGTTGTCCTCCAGCTGAATGCAGTCAGTGTAAAGGGCAGTTCCCACTGGAAGGTTTATGTACATACCTAATAGGAAGAGATTAGTATGTGCATGGGAGTTAATTTGTGTTATCAGTGCGTCAAAACGTAATACAAATAGTTCTGATCAGAACGTGTCCTGCTGAACTCTACTTCACGTCTTGTTAAAAATTGAGCTCCTTTTCTTCCTTAGGGTGAAAGCTAAATGCATTCACATCAAAACAGGAGCTAGTAAATCTTCAGAGTAGGCTTGTGTAGTTTGGAAAACTTACTTTTGTCAGCCAGCCAAAGGGATTGTTCTAAACTTCAGTTCTTTACTAGGAAACAATAGAAAAAGCCGCAGGCTCCAGCCAATTTTAGCTGTGGAATCAACTTAAAAAAATAAAGAAAAGCAGATCTTTGAGAGTCCACTTTTTGGCATCTGAACTCCAAATAATTCACGATGGGTATATAGTTTCCTTGGGAATAAACATTAGGTCTGTCAGTGCAATGATTTTTGCAAATATCTAGCTTATTTATGAAAACATTGGGGTAAGTGCTAGCAACATAAATACTGGTGAGGTAACCCACGGGATGTTTTGCTTGATTGCGTCTCAAGGAAAGTGAAGCCTACATTGCACAAATGGATTTTGTAGAGCGTATTAAGTAAGAAACAATTAATAGAAACTTAAAATCTATGGAATGTGGGAAATGGAAAGGAGGATAATGTTACCATGTGTGCGCTAACTCGTGCGGAGTGCTATGTGGTGCTTCTCGGGATTGTTTCCTCTTACATCGTGACTCCCCTACAAACCTAGGGTTTGCGGAATTTACTAATATGTTTTTAGTTTATAAAACCCTGTGTTACTTGAGTAATATATGGCTATCGGAAATACTTCTGTATTTTTCACTGTAGTTTAAGCAATTAGAACCTTAGAAGCGAATACAACATTGCCCAGTACGAACGATCACATTGAGGAAAATACAGGGGTACTGCCACACACTTGCGATCCTAAACCTAATCCCACCCGCTGACACTCGTCCCGCAGAGGCTTTGGCAATCACGCAGGCTTTCAACCAGCCCCAGTGCCCACGCGTGGAGCAGGGGTATTCTCATGCACACAGACATCCTCACGTTTCCAGAACGAATTGGTCCCAGTCGGTTCAGCCCGGTTAGAAGTGCTCGGCAGATTTCATCAGATTGCTCGGATAAATGTGCTGGAGGCATCACGTTTCCAAATGCCCATTGTCAGTGACAGAGCCTCCGCTGAAAGCTCCTCCAGTTGTTATCTCAGCTGGAAACGTAATTCTTTGGGTGGGGAAGAGTATGGGGAAAGTTAGGTTTTCTGCTCCACCTCTCCCCCAGAAGACAGGTTAGCTTAAACTGCGTTCATGCGGATGTCTCCAATAGGAATTTCTGTAGCTGTTTCTGGAGTGATGCTTTTCAGAATACGCTGTTGGAAAGAAATCGGCATTAGAAGTTTTTTTCATTTTATAGGTAATAAATAACACTAGCTCCATTTGAAAAGGGATTTGTGTTAAAATACGACTCTGGTTTGAGTTACGCCTCATCAGCTGCAAGACAAGGATGTTTCGGGGTTATGTTATCCTAGCATTATGAAATCATAAGGGGCTATAGAAGTACACGGTATTAATTATTTGTCACAGATACGATTAAATCAGTTTGATAGCTGTCATGTTAGTGCTTTTGGACTTTGAAGTTTACGTGGGTACCCTGAGCTAGTTGAAGATACTCTCTCTGAACTGGTATTTACATGAACTTAGGAGAAATCCCCAAAATGTCATCACAGACCGTCATGGATTTATGGCAGAGAAATCTTACTGAGTGTGGGAGAGAAAAAGAAACTCATTCTTGTAAGCACACCCAGGGGAGCTGGTCTTCCACTGGCTCAGGCACACATACGATGCTGTGTCATGTGTGATTTCTGGGGAAAGCCTCCAGCTCACCAGAGCTTAAAAAAACTTAATTTAATGAATTGATATGCATATGCATCTCAACCCCCTCAGTGAGACCTAGGAGACTTGTAAATCACTCAGAACTGGCAAAAGACAATTAGCTGTCAGCAGGCTAGGAGCAAAACTGCCCAGGGCATCAAATCCTAGAAAAATTAATGTATAGTACTTATAGACATCACCTCCTTCCTAACAGTCAAATAGAAACAACAGAGCCTACTGGATACCTCCTTGAGTGTTCCTGGAGTGACGATCAGCCGATAAACCATGTAGATGGGAATGCAGATGATAGAAGAGGTCCCTATGCAGTAACCCACCACTGTGGTCCAGTAGGGGTAATTATAATCAAAAAGCCGTAGCTCAGGAGGGTTGGACAGAAAGCTGCAAGTGACAAACTGAAAAAGAAACAAGAAAAGTATAAGCGTGTATTTTGATAGCACGCACTGTTTCTTTAGGGAACTCCGTCCCAGAATAGCAGTCAACTTAAATACTAGTACATAAGATGGATTAAGTGTATATTGATCCTGAAAAAATCTCAAATGTCATCAGTATCAATTAAATAATTAAAAAGCTTTTGGATATCCAAGCTTGCCTTCAGGAAATCTAAAAGAGCTCAGGAGCTCTAGGATGTAAGCCAACCAGCAACGGAAATGACCAAGGTAAAAATTGCCATTTGGATTGCTTATTCCATAAATTTGTGTGCTGGTGTTTCTTGCCTAAGAAGCGTTAGGGAGAAAACTCAGGACCACACTTGTATATTTAAAGGAAAAAAAAAAAAAGAGAGAGATTAGATGAAGATTAATTGATACCAGTCTGTAGAATTCCATCCAGTTATCCTTGTATTGAGCCCTACAGCTTGGTTCCTGCTAAAAGATCCCTTGAGAAAGGCATCACCTGGATGTTAAGCCACCAGAAATGAAAACTGTGCTGTTTCCCTTAGCTGCTTGCCTCACATTTAACCATTATCAGCGTCAATTCTGGTTTGCCTGAATTTAACCTGCAGCCCCTGTGTTGTTTTCCTTATGCCGTCCTTTGCTGGGTCCGAGCCCCTGCTCATGCTCTCTCAAATACCGTTAAAGTACTTAAATATGGTAATCACAGCAGCCTCCCAGTTCTCTGTGATGGGCTACACAGGTTCCAGTTGTTTTCTGCTACTTACTTTCTACAAACTCAGCATATTTTTTGTGATGCTCATCCATATAGTTGTTGTTCTCTGGTAGCTTTTGCAAATGCCCATACTAGTCTGGGTACGGTATTCTGCTGTCACCCGTACGGATGCTGTTAGATGGCTTTCCTGCGTGTGGTTTATGAATCCAAAGATCACAGCAGCCCTGACATGTACAGATAACCTGGAATTGAGGTCTGAACTTTTAGCTTTGAACGTGGTTTTTATTTGCTCATTCAGCTGAGCAAATTGTAATTATATTGTAAAAAATACTGTAATTATTCTACAATACTAGTATTATAGTGTCTTGTATTACAAGTGTCTACAAGTATTGCAAGTGTCTACTCTGAAACAAGTGGGATGAGAAGTAATCCCTACTGGAGCAATTCAACAGCTACGTGGGAACAGGAAAAAAAAAATTAGGACTCATTTTAATGATTCCAACTTCGTTGTTCCTGTTGCTCTGCCCTCTTCCCTGCTTAAGACTACTTAAGAATGATGCATTAAGATATGCTTCCTAACAGTTCATAGCTTTTTCATATCCTCTGTGGTCATTTCCTTATTCTATAATCTGAGTGTGCTTTTTATTTTTAAGTATAATCAAAATAAATGAGTGGATTTTTAAAGTTAAACAAACCTTACAACTTCCGCAGATAGCGGTGTGCCTACACCCATTTTATTTTTGTCATTTTCATCAGCGAGCAACTTTCTTAAAGGTTTAGGTCCCTAAGGAGGAATTCAGGGAGTAAATGACTTTTGTGTGATTCCGGGATTGCCTGTCTTGAGCAGGGTTGTACTGCTTCGTGCTTCCTACGAAACGTGCCTGGTTTTTGGTGCTGCTCTTAGGTCGTCCTCGTCCCGTGTGTGCCCGGGCGGAAAATCTGGGATAGCTAAGTCTTACTCAGAATTTGATTCATCGTCTTCGCTCTGCACATCCTTCATGACTGAGAACCTTCTTGTGAAACAACAAATACTTTGTAGCTGAATACTGCGTGAATAGTATTTGGGACTGCCCTTGGAAGGATCTCTGACTTGGTTTTTCCAGATGATTATTAGAAGATAAGGATTCTGTCCTTAAAATTTCCATTAAAATTTCCATAGAGCAATAACATGCTGCCTCCTGGGCTTTCCTTAGCTTGTTTTAGTTTCCGCAGCGAGGACAAATAGCTCTGCCTAGTTACCACATCACCAACGCTGTTTGCTTCTGTTTATTTTACTGTTTTAGGATCACAAAGAGGACAGTGGTGTAAAAATTATTTGTGGTGTAACACTTCTATTTACAGTCTTTTTTCCTTCTTTTTTTCTATGGGTAATGAAATGAAATCTGTTAAACAGGCATTGATCATTACAACACTGTTTTGAATTTGTTCTATAGGTCTTACATCGACGTTCGGTGCTCATAAACTCCATCTTGACCTGCCCTGCTCCCACTAAGGCTAGTGACAATAAAAGATAGCACGAACTAATTTGGGATCAGGAAATGAACACTTGATGTTAAAATGTTATCAATAATCCTGCCAAGTCAAACATGGGGACAGGATTTCCAATTCTGAAATGTAGATTTAGAAAGGCTGCAATTACCTGCTGTAAATGTTAGATGGAGTGCTCTGAGTGTCAGTCAGCAGTTACTGGGACAGTGTGTTTACCTGCCTCGGTTTTGCTCCCCAGACAGTATGTTCCCTCATCATCTTTTATTTGCTGAGGCAAATATAAAGCAACAAAACATAGTAATGTTTGTTCGTGAGGGGGGAGGAGAGGAATTATTCATAGCCCAGTCTTGTTTACCTCGCTCATCTACAAAAATGCTTTAAATTGTGGTTTAGTTGCAAGACCTCGCAGCATTGTCTTGGGTTCTTCACTAACTGGGCATTTTTGATTTAACGAGAATTGTTTCTAAAGAACTTCACAAGCAAATTCTGTAAACTTCTAGAAGTCGAAGGAGCTGCATTGTTCAATGGTTATTTTCTTGTGCTGGATCCAAAAAGAAAAGCTATAAAGAAAACTCACCAAAAGGAAGATGGGGCTAATTGCTACCCAGCAAACTCGCCAGTACCAGCCTGGGGCAAAGCCGAGCATTTCCTTCACATCGTTGCAAAACTGGGTGATGCCTGTGGAGACAAGCAGGAGTCGTGACAGCAGAAACACGTTTTTCCAAGTAGATGCATGCACAGCAAATCAATTCAGAACCCATCTTGAAACAGTATTTTCTTCCTGTAAGTCTTAACTACATTAAATCCTTAATTATTCTGAATGATCTCTCTTACTGTTCGAGATGTCAGTATGCATCTGTCAGAGAACAATCAGTAACAACTCTCACAGATTTGGTAACTAGAGAGTTTGTGGGAGGAAAAAAAGGCCAACTTTTCCCTGAGATGACAGCGATCTTGCCTGCAGCCACAGGAAGCACCGCTCCACAGGGGCTCGGGGGTGCTCGCTAGCATCATTTTGCCCCGCTGCAGGGAACGTACCGTAGAACCAGGCCACAGCAACTGCTTCCAGGAACACCACTGTCAGGACAGCGGGGCCGGTGGCGTACTCTTCAAACAGCTTCACCACATACGCGCCTCCCTGCGAAGGAGATTGTAGGAGCAGTGAACCAGAGATCCAGTGGCGAAAATCCTGGAACACTGTTCTTTTATTATTGCCTTCTGGACCAGAATATTCACAGATGTGTAAGTTCTGCTGCAGTGTGACCTGTGAAAACCCTGACTGTGCTGCTGATTTTCTGGCTCCGTGTGAACATACTCCACCAGTGCCGTGCAGAAGAGCTAAAAAGCTAAAAATCTGCTGGCTGTTCTAGTTGGATTTTAACGCACAAATGAGGTTTATTGGGGTGTGATGGAGTGGCTTTTCGCATGCCCTCTGTGTCTTCTTCCTCCAACCTGAGTCATAGTTACAGAACAGGAAGCAAACAGGGTGTTGCTGTGCTTTCCTTCCATTTGGGATGCCTAGAATCAGATGAAGGAGGAGGACATTGCGTCCCAGAGAGGAACTACGTCTGCCTTTACTGTAAAATGCTATAAACGAGAAGAGAGTTGTTAATGAGCAAGGGGAGTGAAGGGTGACAGGAAAGCCAAGTATTTTTTCCTTGTCCCTTATGATCATTGCACTCACAATTCAAAATTTAGCTTGTTGTGAAAATGAAATCCCACAAGCGATGAAGGGGCAATTAAGGTGTGACTGATGATGCTTTCCGGCTTGATTTGATGAGGAAGATTCTGGCATTCACTGGCAGAAATTTCTGGAGAGCGGTCCAGCAATAGTTACAGCAATCTCTAACAGATATTTTTTTAATCGTTCTTGTTAAAATATTTTTCAAACATTGGGTAAAAGAAGTAACGAGTCCCATTATTTTTAAACCTGGAGGTTTGGAGAGTGAGAAGTAAACCATGCAGGCAAAGTGGACGCATCTCTGCTTGCTGATGGGGCAGCAGCTGCGTCATGGGTGCCTTGTGGCATGTTAGGGTTTTGCTGAATTGCAGTGCAATTGTTCCACAACACGTTCCCTAGTGAGAGATACTGCTCATGTTCATTACAAATACGGGTTTCCAACGCGTAAAGAAAACAGGCCAGAGATTTAATCTGACTTCCTGAATCCGTATTTTAAAAAATTCTCTCCAAGATGTCATCTGCAGAAAACTGCCAGTAAGGAAAGCTGAGGAGCGGGTAAAATACTTACAAATGTCAGGGTTGCTAACGACCCCAAAAAGCAAATGATGATCAGGCCGAGGACAAACAATTCCCTGCGTTTGCTCCAGACGTGAGGGAATTCATCCAGTACTCCAGTAATCACTCCTTCTAGTCCCGCAAACTGAAAAATCAATGGAAAACAGAGGACAGTTTTACTAGGAAAAGGAGTTTTAGACAATTGAAACGCTGCTGTTTTATTCTGCCTGTAGTTGGTACAACTGCTGTTCAGACAGACTGTCCTCAGAATTTTTTTAACTCTTTGGGGCAGGGATTTAGTCTCCCCTCATCAGTAAGAAGTGCCTGTCACCCAGAGGAAGCAGTGTGTAACAAGTAATAAGCTACTGGTAAGACTGCAACCAAGACTGTGCAGCCAGCCGAGTTCAGCCTTCCTGGAAGGGGCTGATTCCCATTCTCTAAAAACAGGCTTACATAGCAAATTTTTAGAACATCCTTTTTGCAGTGCTATTGAGAAGGCTTGCACTAGCTCCCACCTTTTAAATCCAATTAGTGTGGAAAAAAATCCTGAATTTACTAATATATTTATAAGTTTACAAGTACAGGAGAGAAGGCTGCATTCAACCAGGAATTTATAATCAAGTGCTTCGGCCGTGTTCCCAGGTCTCTTCCTATTTATCACAGTGACTTTGACAAATCATTTAATTTTATTTAGATGTCAGATTCTCCTACATCAAAACTGGAGGAAGAGCTGCTGTCTCACAGAAGGTGCGTGGAGATCCCAGTCTTGCATTAGAACCCTTTGGTGACAGCACCATGGTTGTAATTCTGCTTCGTCTGGTGTTCGCTGGGGTAAGGCCATCATACACCCCATGCCATGCATCCACCTCTTCAGATCCGCTCTCTGAGATCTGGTCTACTCACCGTGCTGTCTAATCCCAGCGTGAGTAACATCAGGAAAAATATGATGGCAAAGAAAGTTGAAGCAGGCATGTTTGCAATGGCCTCGGCGTAGGTGATGAAGAGCAGACTGGGTCCTGGTGCAGGAATTGGAGGTAACTGTTAGCTCAGTGCAAATACATTCTCATAGAAGACGTTGGAGAGATCTGTACAAAAAGTTAGCCTACCAGTATCTTTGGCAACTTCTGATACGTCTTCATTCCTCATCTCAGCCATGTATCCCAGCACAGTGAAAATGACAAATCCAGACACAAAACTAGTCAAGCAGTTCACGGTACTGGTAACCAGAGCGTCTCTGCAACAGAAGACCTAACTCATGTCAGGGAATCGGCGTCTGAGGGGAAGGGTAGTTTGCTACCAGACGGGGTGAGTTACTCATCTGAACAGAGTCCTAGAGAAACTAGGGGAATGTGGTGAAAAGGACTAGCAGTGGAGTTTGGGAAGAAAGCAAACAAACAACAACAAAGCTACTTCTCATGGCTTTTTCTAAGGAAGAACCTCAAACAGGTTATAACAGCAGTCTGGCACAGGATTAAATGCTGGATTTGTGCTTACAGAAATACCGGACTTCTAAAAGGACTGGAATTACTATAGGAATATTAAAGGATGGAGGAGGAATATATTTAATTGTATAAATAGCAGTTTTTAAGAAAACAAGGAAACAACTACAGATCGCCTTTCAGCTCCAGACTTTAAAGTCATATCCATACCAACTGACGAGAGTAATTGTAATCTGATGGTTTGTCAGTGGACTGTGCCATTTTCTTTTGGCACATTCCTACGTCTTAGTCTCCTTGCTCTAATTGGTAGAGATTCTTTCGTTTGGGGTAGACAGATAGAGAGAAAACTGTTTTAGATTGCAGATTCTTTGAATAAGGACTTCTGTTCTGTTACAGCACTGTCTGATTTACGTGTATACAGGTTTGGCAATTCAGTGTCTTTCACCAGCACCCTGTTTCATTAATATAAACACCCATATATCTATATTTGATTTTACATACAGAATAAGTTAGAACTCACTGGTAGCAGTTGTTATGGAACTTGTTGTAGCTGGCATAAGCCAATAGGACCCCGAAACCTGGACCAAGGGAGAAAAAAATCTGAGCTGCTGCATCCACCCAAACCTGAAAAATAGTAAAGTCAAGAAAAAAGGGTGTGAAACAGACTGATTGTGTTGGACAGACAGTATCACTTAGCCATACAAAATTATGTTTCACTACTCTAATGACATTCTAGTCCTGGTCTAACGAACATTTTGTTAAAAGAGTATGTTGGAATATGAAATGGTTTTTAGATTTGAGACAGGTACTCACATCCACTGTAGTTTTTGTGTCTTTGCTATGGTTGTGTTCATTGGTGTGGTAATTAGGATTTATTTCAAGGAATTCACTATGGATAAAATGTTACCGTATTTCTTTACACACTAAGTACTAACTTCTGACAGAATCTTAGATTAATTCACAGTGATTTCCCTGTAATCAGATTAACGTAGCTTTTGCAGCGTATAAAAAACTCTGTCCATGATTTCATGGTGGGCTTGGCCCACCTTTCTTCCTCCAAGCTCTATGTGATGTGTAATAGTGCAGTGTTTGGCTGTGCATCCTCTGGGCTAAGCAGTAGATGATCGCTGCCTGTATTTTTCCTCGCTGCATTAAGATGCATTCAGCAGTGTGGGTGCAGTTCTAGTTCGAAGGACTCAGGGCAGCTTTGTTGTAGCCATGACAGATGCAAGTGTGATGATCTTGTTATGAAAAGCCTGTTGTACTTGAAAAGTGGCCACAGCCTTAATGGGTAGTGTTCCTAAAGTACTAATATCAGCTCTCTTTCTGAAGGTGAAAGCTCACATTCGTCTCTCCTCTTTTGATTGAAGCCTGGAGTTCATTACACCTCATTTCTAATACTCTTGCATCGCGTGAGGCCATCCCGTATCAGCCCCAGACAGAACTCTGTCATCACCCAGCACACACAGATTGCAATCTGCTGTCCTCACTTCAGATACATCCAATACAATATCAATGCCCTTTATTGCTTTTTCAGAAGATGCAGTCCCTTATTGGAGATGCTGCTTTATCAGAGACTGGTGTCTTTTCATTTCCTCTTCATTCAAAACTCTCCATATCAGCTGGGCAGTGGCAGACTTGCAAACATTGGAATTTTTTATCTTTGTATTTGTAGTATTTATTGCTTTGGGGGTGTTCCCTCACCCTCCCCACTAGAGACTTTCATAAGCAGCAAAGTCTGCGCAGCTTGTGCCTGATGGACTGCTTGTCATCCCCAGAGCACAAAGCTAAATCAGGTACTGGAAGGGTTTTGTGGTTGGCTCAGTATTGTCCTCATTCCTTCTTTCTTTTCAAACTTTGGGTGTGTATGCAGGCCTAACTGACCTCTTCCCTCTCCAGAGCACTCGCACATAGCCACTGATCACTGAGTCGTGCTTTAGCTGGCACCTAGAGACTCCTTGGGCTTTTCTGCCAGAGACTGTCACGAGTTGGAGATCTGAAGTTTCAGCTCTGGAAACTGCACTTTAAATACGGGTAACTGGAGCCACTGCTGGGTGGGGGAAGTCTGCCAGTTTCTACCCTCCCAGGCAGAAAACCTGTGGCGAACTCAGGGTTTAGTAAAATTAGTTTGCTCAGTGTGACTGCCATAAAGGACTGTGTTGCAGCATAGCAGGGATCATAACAGCTTCTTGCTCGATGCCAGGCTGTTCACCATTCCCTAATAGCTTGAGCTAAACTGATGGTGGGCTTAAGTAGCTGAACAGAACCAGAAAACCTGTCTAATCTTAAAAACAAAACAAAAACTATGGAAATTTCCATAATTATGGAAAGAATAGGATGACTGTTCAAACAAGAGCATGAAGTCAGGCCTTTGTGTGCAAACTAAGACGTGTGTGTGATCATGCTCAATGCTGGGAGTAGGCACTGAAGGTTATACATGCTGATACCCATGCTGAGTGGCTAAAAGTGAATCCTTGCCCTTTTGTAATGCTTTTACCTCAGTGGCCAGGAGTTTCTGCCAGTCTGGTTTCAGGTAGTAGAGGACACCTCTCCAGGCACCGGGCAGAGTTGCTCCTCTCACTAGCAGGATGAAGAGGATGATGTACGGGAAGGTGGCGGTCACCCACACCACCTGCGAGGGGAACATGAAGGTAGCGTTTGTCGTAGGTAGAAAATTAACAGATTATAAGAATTAAACAACTGATAACTCTTAGCATTTATAGCGTCTTCATGTGAACTTCTCAAAAGTTCTGTGAATGGGCAGTTGGCACACAAATACCCACGCTTTCTCTGGGCAGGGTTGCTCTTGTCCACAGAACGGTGGCATAAGTGATTGTTGTGGTGTATTACGTGGGTAACAGTCGCAGTCACTGCGGTAAGAGCTTCCCGAATACACGAGGCCGTAACCCCTGCCGTGAAGGCAGTCTGGGATAATTCTGTTGTGTTAATTAGCTCCTTTAGAACTGCTGCTAGGCTATACTGTACCAAGTGGTTTGTCTTGCTTTTGCATTCACCTTGCCAGATGTTTTGACCCCTTTCCAGATGCTGAAGTATACAATGGTGAAGATTAACAATAAACAGAGGGTCAATTGCCAGCTAATGCCCCCCAGGTCATCCAGCCCATTGGACCTATGCACCTGTAGAACTTGGCGGCTGAAAGAGGAAAGAAAAACACAGTGTAGATATTTTTGTAACAAATACTTATGTTCAGTATGCTTTGAGCAGTCCCATACTGTGGTCTGAGCATTACAAGTAGTCCTGAGACCTTGATAAGTAGCCTTCAGAGTCATATCATTTGGGATTTTTTTAATTACAGGCTTGATACTTGTGGTACACCAGTGATGATAAATGATAAGTATTGACAGCTGATAAAGGCCAGAAAATTGCGAACCTCTGATCTAAAATACAGAGCACCCTCCCACACACCCTAAGCGTACATCCCCCTACAAGTATTTGATTATTTGAATACATTAGAAAAGAATACTCTTACTAAACACCCCTGCTCCCCTCCAAAGAAAACCTTGCTACGTGTTCCACCGTTCTGTCTGATATTACCGTCCTCACTTACATGCACTTACGTATAAAATTCTTCTGCAGGAGAGATGGAGTACAGGCTCCAGCTGACGTTGTCCTTGCTGAAGTAGTTCGTGCAGTTGCCCGTGTTCCAGGCGTTTGTGCAGCTGGTCCACGGCAGCTCCGTCGTGAAGGAGGACACGAGGTAGTAAAAGGCCCACGCCATAATGGTGTTGTAGTAGGAGGCCACGTAAAGATCGATTATACAGATGGCAAAGCCAATTCCTAGTAAGGTAGGAAATAATTCCAGGAAGTGAGTGAGTTTTGGGCCACAGAAAAGAAGGAACTGTTTATTCACATCAACTACAGTTAGTAATGGCCTAAGGCAGCTCTGCAGGAGGCACACATACCCTGTCCTGTGTCTACCACACTGGAATTTCTTGTGGCTTCAGAAACATTCAGGCTCTGATTCCAAAAAAGCGTTCTTAGTCAAGACAAAATACACTTAAACAGTTTGAGCTCTAGCAAGAGTAACAAGCGTGTAGAACAGGTCTTTCTGTTCTAAAAGACTGCAAACAGGGATTCATTTCCTTGTATCTTGGACATAGAAATAGTGGATCTTTCTTCTTTCGTGTTTTTAATTTTGGGCTCAGTGATATTGTAATTATTTTAAGAATTATTTTTTTGCTTGTTTTGTTTTTTTTTTCAAGCTCGGGTCAGACATAATGGACTGTCCTCTCTCTAGTCAATCAGAGAGTTGCACGCCACGTGTATATGAGAGCACACACACACACATCTACAGATATATCCATAAAGTCTTACAAAAGCTTTCTTTGTAAAGCCAAAATCTTGTATAGAGCTAGCCTTACTTTGCTTTAAGTGGTTTTCATATTTTTTTTTTCAGAAATGTCATCTTTATAGGAAAATCTTTCAGTTACTCAGAAAGTTCCTAGTCATTTTCCATTTCCCTTCATTACCTTTGAAAATGGGACATATTTTTCTCCAGATCGAGATGCACCCATTCCTGTGGTACTGTCCTAACGCTAGCTCCATGTAGAAGAGGGGAATACCTCCAAAGATGGCCATGATTGTGTACGGAATGAGGAATGCTCCTGCAAGAAAGCAAGCAGATGGTTACAGTTCTTCATAGGACTTCTCTTCCACCAGTACCAACACTCCACAATTTATTTCTATCCCCAGGGAAAATGCATTTCCCCTCCTTAGCCAGTGTGCCATGCTGAATTATCCTGGGATTTCTCAGCAGGGTAACTACACAGCAGTGTGAATGAGAAGCAGCCCTCAGGCCAGGCTTCTCACGTTTCTGTAGTAAATATAGGTGGGTTCACAAAGACCTTACTGCTTCTATGATGGATACAATTGGGAGATGTAGACAAAAATAATCAACTTCAGCAGAGCGCCTGTGTACGTCAGGGAGGCAAAAATCTTCCCTGTCCTAGCTCTCCTTGATTAGATTTGTGTTTTGGCTGAAATGTCAGTGGGTCTGTCCTAGCCTTCCTGGTGAGTGTTTTGACACGTTGGTTTATGTGGTTGTAGGTAGCCCTGGGGCAGGGCTTGAGCGTCTTCTCCTGCAGGGTTGTTGTGCACCTAGCCAGCTTTCAGTTTCTAGTTGTACTGATCTACACAGAATCACAGAATTTCTAGGTTGGAAGAGACCTCAAGATCATCGAGTCCAACCAATCTTTTTATATCTTATCCTAGCCCACTGCTTAGGATTTTCAATCTGCTTCAGAAGTATTTTCCCCTTACTCATTTGTCGTGTATGGTATTAAAATGAGCCACTAAACTCATTCATTTCTAAGCAAGGAAGCTGGGTGTTAAAAAACAACATACAGAACCAGTCACTGACCTCCTCCGTTTTGATAGCATATGTAAGGAAATCTCCACACGTTTCCCAGATCCACTGCATACCCGATGACAGAGAGCAGAAAGTCAATTTTTTTGCTCCAGGTCTCTCTGTCCTCCAGCTCCATCAGCTGCTGCTGGCCCTCAGCTCCGCAGGTGGTGGAGGTGGTGGTTGTGGTGGTGGTCGTGGCTGCGGGGGCAGTGCACTGGGCATCTTCCACCCCTCCCATCCCATTGCAAGGCCCAGAGCTCTGAACCCCTGAATAGCCATTTGAGATGGGAGCTGCCTCCTCCTTATCTCCCTGGCTGGGATGGACTTTGTTCCCGTCCTCCACTAGCCGCAGGGCAGATTTAGGGTTCCTGATCAGAAGTCCGTTCTCTCTGCAGTCTTCTCCTTCGTTGCAGCCTGAGACATCTTTCTTGGAAGTCAGCAGCTGACTATCATTGCTTGTTGCCTTTTTTTCCATTTTTCCACGCGTTGTCCTGCTCAGTTGAGGAGGGACAGCAGCACGGCCGCGTGGCTTCTTTTCCCACGCTTTTGTTTCCACTGTATTCCCAATGCTCTTAGAACTCCCCCTCCATTTTTAAATCCATCAGACTGAAGGCACGAACACCATCTAAGAAATGAAAAAGAGTTTTAAAAAAATCAGTCGCTGGGCTTATTCATGCTGGTAATTTCATGTGACCAGCACTTGCAACACTTTCTATGATTAAAATACTTCTGGAAATAAACCACCACAGCATGCAATGTGATGTTTAGCAGATAATCCATTCAGGATGTACCAGCAAAACTCTCGGCTCTGTACAGAGAAAGCAAAGAAGCAATCATCCTCTCCTACAGCTGCAGGTGGTGTACCTGGCTTATAACAGATCCAGCAGATCTGTTAGACCCAGCAGATTTGCTGAATTTTATGTGGGGCAACTTGCAGGCAATCACAGTCCTGCTGTCTTCTGGTACCGAGTTGTCCCTCTGAGCACTGGTCACACACCCCGGGAGGTTGTGGGACTCCCACTTTGCACACGTCAGGGCGGAGCATGGTGTTTGGCTTGTGTTTGCCTTTTTGTAAGCTCATACCGTGATTTCTACCGTTCATTTCTAGATTAATCCAGTATTAAGAGAGCAGAATTAATTAAACAGATACTTAGATAACAATGGGTATACGAGTTACATTTTATGACCATATTTCTTTAGAAATCCCACTGTGTCTGCCACACCTAGAAGCAGATCTGGAAGGCTTAAATGAAAGTTTAGAAAAGTATTTAAATGCCAGTGGTTTTGCATCAACTAACTTTTAATGTTCAGTTGATGCTAGTGACAGGGAAAAAAAAGATCGGGAGACTTCAGTTTGATTGTTTGAGTCAGTAAGAACTAGCATTGGGGTCTACAGAGGACAAAGTTTGTCTCCCATTTTATTAACTCCTCAGAGAAATAAAGGCATTTCTCACTCTCTTTGGGTCTGCTCACGCCGTGCTGCCAGCCCTGGGAAGGGCTCCGGGTGCTGCCCCTAAGGGACCGTGCTGCCAGCAAAAGCCCTGCACTGAGTGACTCCCTGGCTTTACCTGAGGAATGCAGGGGAAATGAGCCATTCCAAAATGAAAAAGAATAAAGCAATTAACTTTTCCTTGAGAATAATAATTTAAAAAAAAGAGCAGAAAAAGGACTGATTCCTCGGGTCATGTCCTGTTTTCCACTCGTTTGTTAGGTGGTGTGAATGCCCAGCTGCCCTTAACGAAATGTCAAAATAGGAGCTGAGCCCTGGTGCTGCACACGCACCAACCTCGCTCCATGGCTAGGGAAGTGTCACACAATCCGTGATACCCCCACATACTAAATGACAGTAATTACAACTCATTTTCCCTTTTCGAAGCATTTTGTACCGCGGTAACTACCAATGCAACATCCTGAGCACAAGGATAAGCGTTATTTCACTTGGAACTGCTGGAGAAAAAGCCTAGAGCAGCGAGGGTATGTTACTGCTCATCGCTAGAGGTTGCTCACTGCCAGAGCTATTAAACTCACGTCTTTTGCCAGCGTTCAGTTGGCAAAAAGACAGTTTGCTAAGCCTCTTCCTAAACAAGCAAGCAGAAGGAAAGTTATCGAGTTGCAGGGGATGTTCTCCAGCGAGAAGCCCCTCGAAGGTATTTTTGCGGCTTCCAGAACCCTCTCGTTTGTTCCCGCTTACGTTCTGTGCTCACCCTGATAATGTTCTCATCACACAGCCAGCAGTGCATATCACTGCAGCACTTCGCTACTACTAGTTAATCATCCACAAAGACCGAAACATCTTCAGGATCCCAGAGAAAAATACTATGGCAAAGAAGAGTAATTTCCATTTTACCTGCAGGACTATAAAACCTGAGTGTCTTTGGAGTCCGAAACCTTCCACTTGTCCCAAAAGAGCTTGTGCAGATGGAAACGGCTCTACCGCCACTGGTAGCAACATGGAAATCCTAGGAAAAGCCACAGCCAATCCTTCTCTCCATCGTGAATAGAGCATGTTAAGCGTAAGAAAGGGATATGGAAAAGTAACCCGAGCCCTTCTGGACTTTATACCTCTTACTCATAAGTGGGACAAGCAGTAAAGGATGTTGATTTAATTTCGTTATCGTGTGAGACTGAATTTTCCACACCTGAGAATTAAGCATTTACTGTATTTATAAAACATTTTGCTTCCGCACGTAGACGCTTCTTGGCACATTCCTGCCGAGGAAAGATTGTCGAAGATATCGTTGGTTTCCTGGATCTGTGACAAGGTCGTTGTCTTACCCAAAGGAAAGGAATATCACATCGCTTTACATGGCTAGGTAGCATTTTCAGTGGTTTGAGCCTCAAGTATGCGTAACGGCTTGTGAGCTTTGAGGGGCTTTAGCTGGAATTTGAACTATTTCTTTCTGAAAGTGAATTACAGCTCGGCAGCTACCATGGGAAATCTCTGCAGTGAGACTCCAGAGCTATGCGGTGCTGTTCACAGGAGCAGAGCTGGCACATGAAAACAGGCCCATAAGGTTTCATTATCCAGTAAAAAAAAGAAAAAAAAAAAAAAAAAAAGAAAAAAAAAGGCAGGAGAATGTACTTTTTTTTTTTTTTTCTTTTCTTTTAACTTAAGAAAAAAATATCTGAAGGAATTGCAACTGCTACAAGCAGTGGCAGCAGTGGCAGAAGTAGAGCCCTTGGAGTTGAGAAGTACTCTAGGATTATTAGGGACAATCGCCAGGAGAAAATTATGCTATTAGTGAAGGATTTTGCCCAGCCCAGCCTCTGCTTAATGACACGTGCCCACCTCCCTGCAGCACCTCGTGTCACACGCCTTCAGAGCGAATGATGTAAGGAATGGCAATTTAGTACGGATTTTTGATCTGAGCTGTTTCAAAGGTTGCTCTTACATAAATTCATCTTGGCTTCTTATCACCAACCTAGTTAGCTGAAGATAAAAAGGAAAAAGTAAAAAAAAAAAAAAAAAAAAAAAAGGAAAAGAAAAAAAAAGCAAGCCGTGCCTTTTCGTTTTGTAATGTGACTTCGCTCTTTTTGGTTGCCTTTTTTCTTTAGTTTTGCAAGTGCGACCTTGCTCTTTTGGAGACCCTTCGTGCCTGAGCCTTATCTCCCTGTGGTGCCCCTGCTGTCTGTGGGCAGCTGCCCCCTGTGCTGCCAGCTGTCCTGTCCCCTCCTTGTGCCAGGAGAGCCGGGAGAGAGCCACAGCCCTGCCCCGGGCTCCCAGCTCTGCCTCACCCCATGGGAGCGCTGGGATGGAGAACCCCAGCCGCGTGCTTCTTGGGGCTTGGCTGCAGCCACCGACGCACTTCACAGAGGGCAAATATGAAATACACGCCAATTTTTGGTTGCTCCTACACAGAGCTGAACTTCAGCCAGCCCTGCAGCTGCACAAACCCAACTCCTTTCCTCTACCAGAGCAGTCCTTGAGGAGCATCCCCGGCTTGGGGTCCTGTTCCTTTCCCAGCAGGGAGCCTCGGAGCTGGTGTCTCGTTGCCTTGCTTATTTCTGGAGGCATGCAGTGACCTCTCGTGGCAATGTGGGAATCCAGTCCCTTTAACGAGCTGCCATGCAATAGAATAAAGCTTCCTAGCACTGCAATACAAAATCATTTGCCCTTCCTCTCTATATTTAAAGGAGAAATTTGACTATTAATGTGCCTAGGGGACTAAAACAATCAGGCTGAGGTGCAGCAAATACCGGATGCTCCAAGGGAGGCAAACCTTGGTGTCACCTGGCGAGCACTTTGGTGGCAGGCAGCACCAGGCTTCTTCAGGCTGACTCTGCCCCCCCTGCAGAAATCGTTACTGGCCTCCCAGTGATCAAATGCAGTGTGATTTGCAAACACACATTTGCATGCATTTTGCTTCCAACGAATTATTTTCCTTTTTAATGTGCTAATTTTTTAAAGCAGCGCTGGCCGGAGTACCAGCCTCCGCCTGGGTTGCAGCTGCGCTCCCGTGGCGAAGCTCCCCCTCTTGCCACCACTCCAGCTGCGCTGTTTCTGGCCAGTTTCGTGCCAGCACCTGCAAAAAATTAAAACGGCTTGGAACCCTAAGACAAAAAGTTAATCCATGCTGTTGGCAAACAGCACTGAGCGTCGAGATGATTTCTGCTGACTTGACCTACATCTCGCTGCCATCACCCAGCACTGGCGAGTGCTGTGATCGTGTCGCTGCTGCAGTGCACGTTACACCCTGCCGTGAAGCCGCAGGTCACGTGGAAGGAGCCCAAGGAAACCCTTTTGTCCAGAACATCACGCAAGAGGTTTGTGTGACGGGGAGAAGTCAGGTATCCCCCCCCAGAAAAAGGCTGTCTTGTTTGCCTCCAGTCGGACTCTGCCTTTTCGCACAGGGGAGGTTTGTGCCTGGGATGGCAGTGGGAGCCTTGTAAAAAACTGATCCTTTTCCTGTGCTTTTGGGGTCAGGGAGTGCCTGTTCTGCTGCCCTGTGGTGTGGGAGTATAGAGGCTTCAGATCTATCCTGATTTTGCACAGGCCAGGAGTAACCCTTAATCAAATTATTATGGGATAGCCTAGGTGCTGCTGTACTGCAGGGAGCTGTTAGGAAATAAAAAAGGACAGCCGTTTAAATGTTAAAACTAGACTGCACCACATTGCAATGGATTGTACCTGGTTTGTCAGAGATGAGGCACATCTAGAGTTCGTAAGTCAAATAATAACATGCTTTTGAATACGTTCACGTGTACTTATTTCATCAAAAATAACGGAGTACGAAGAACATCCTTTTCCATTAACTTGCTTCCATGAGGTGAGGTGATAGGAAGCGTGACAGATTGTAGTTCAGGTTCCCAAAACTGATATTCATTAATACATAACGAGGTGATGCATCGGTGTTATGTGCAAAGCAGACCTAAGCCCACAGGTAAAGCACAACAACTGAGAAATGATCTCTTCAGGTGCTTTTTTGTTTGTTTGTTTGCTTCTCTAGCCTGTTTTAAAAGAATCAAAACTGATTTGGGCTAAGGAGTGATCAAAACACTCTGAAATTAATGGGTCCAGTGGTTTTTTTTTCCATATGTTGCAGGTCTTGCACTTCTGCACATCACTGTAATACGTATTTTATAAGAAATGTGCAGCATGTGGGTAGCAAACTGGGCCTGTATATGAATATTTGCACTCCTCCAAGGGCTGGCTTCCATGCTCATTAAAGGAGAGTAGAACTGCACTCGACCAGCAGTCCCCCTGAGACAATGACCCTTCTGGGGGAATAAAAGGCTGCTTAGGCAGGAGCAAGGAGTGAGCTCTCCAGTTAACTCGTGTGTGCCCAGATAAGGCTTAGTATAGGTAAGATGTGGAAATAGTTCTGGAAACTATTGTACTGCGGGAATACCAACTTGTACTGGGAGCCTTACAGCATCGCCTTGCCTGTGTTTCGGTCTGAAATTCAAGAGTCAGCAGAAAAGGGAGATTTTACCTGGAGAAATGTGCGGAGGAGGTGCGGTACAGGGGTGGGAATGCTGCCGAGCTGAGGGCAGTTATTTACAGAACAGAGAGAGGGGAGGAAAATGCATTTTATTGGCTTGAGAGTGTCCACATGGAGTGCAAGGAAACAGATAAGCTTGGAGGGAATGATATTCCTTTTGTAGTCTTCCTCGAATTATTTATATCAGCTTGGAGGAAGGGCTGTGAAACAGCAAATGTCACCAAGGAACAGGGCACTGCTCCGCGATACATCTGCGTAGGGACGTTCATCTGCACAGTGGTTCAAGAAAAAGACCCGTTTGCACACTCAGAAGTCACAGACTGGCTGCACGTGTATGGCAGCACACACACACCTATCGTTGGAGTGGTTTTGTGTGAAGAAAGCAAAGAAATGGTCACCAGATGATGTTTCACTGAAGGACACTTGCTCCTGGCTGTCTCCAAGACACGGCCCCCTTTATTCGGGCTCCCAGCTCTGCCTAAGTACTTTGTGAAACTCCTATGCCATGGACGGCTCCCTCATGTTGTGTATCGGTTCTATAAGCCACGAATTGCCAGCTCAACAGAGCTGCAGGAGCTCACTTTTGGGAAAGAGTTAAAACGTGAGCATCAGATGGGACCCCAGGATACAGAGTGAACGTTTCGTTCGGCTTCTCATGCTGTTTCTAATGAAAAGTCAGCAGTTTATAGTTCCTTGGACGGAAACAGGAAAGAGCTTAAATACTCTGCACATTTCCATGTGTGGAAATAGCCTAGGGTTTTTATTAAATTTCCAGTTTGGAGTCAGTTTTTGTTAATTTGTAGAATCATTTCAGACTCACCACCCTGTTCGGTTACCAAACAGTCCCACAGCCGTCACTTGCCAAGTTCCCGAAGTACTCTCCAGGACAATTATGATCAATTCACTCATCAAAAGCACAGAAGATGACGCCTAGCAGCATGAGAGCTTTCCTGTTGAAATGCCTGTCAGCCACCAGCCTGCATTTAAAAAATGTCACAAACCTCCAAAGCATCTGCAGGCATGAAATGCACTGTCCTGTCCTTCCCGGGCTCTCTTGACACAACAAAAAGTGACTATTTATACGTTCGGTTACATTGCATTCCTCACTGCCACTTCAGTCTTACTTGGACTGACCCACGAGGCAGTTTGAGCAGTAAACATGATTGACTGTACGTATATTTATGTACGGATTCATTACTTGCAATAAACCTGTCCCATTGAGCTGGGTGATTTACTGAGCTGGCACAGCTTCCCTTTTAAAATACAATTTAATTCGGTTAATAAAGTTTACCATTTTAAAGTAAATGATTTGCAAATATATATATCTATATATATATTTGCTTCAGATTCTGCTGCTTTTCTCCATTTTTCATTACAGTTCATTTTAATTTTGGTAAACTTTATATAAACCCTGCTTTAATAATGCAATTATGCGGACTGCCAAGACTCTAATATTTCAGACTGTCACAACATGTTCAGCTACAGGCATTTGACTCCCAACATTCGTAATTGCTGGACAAGTGCCTGAATGAGGCAGAGAAAGGCATATAACAGCAGAAAAGCAAACAAAAGCAGAAAAAGTTAAAAAAAAAAGTAAACTTTCACCAAAAAATAATACATCTTTTTTTTTTTTTCCCCCAAAGCTTTGTTAAATGTTCTTTTTCCCCAGCATTTCAGAAATCATTCTAAGACCTTAAAAGTTGACTTAAAAATGAAGCAATTAATACATTTATAGGACTGAAAGTGGCATCAGCATTTCAGGCTTTACAGCCAAAGTTGGAAGAGGCAAGGAGAAGTTAAGGAACCTCTGGTGCCTGCTCGCTTCGGAAGGTAGGCTCTGCTGACAGCCTTCCAGGAGCCCGTCTGGATTTCACAAAGTGCTTTAGGTAGCTGCATGTGAAAAAAACAAAATCATAAAGTCTCTTATTACCTGTCTCTCGGCCGGGTTTGAAGTGCTTTCCCTGGAGTTATCCAAGCTGGAGGAACCTTCACCCACATTTACTGCAGCGGCTCGGGAACGCAGCCTGTGGGCAACTCAGCATCTTGGGGAGGTTTTTGTACACCAGTCCCCCTCACATGGTCTGATTTCCAGATAATCTGCTGCCAAAGAGCTCTTTAAGAATTTTTGCGTCACTTTAGTCAAATAAACTTTATGTTTCACCGGGGCTGCAGCTCAGTTTTCCTCCTGGAGGTGGGTGGCTACATTTGTGTGTTCCGATCGCTTCAAAAGAGCAGGATCCAATGAAGGCAGAGGGAGAGCGAGGGAGGCTTTTCTGGTAAGGGCCAGCTCTGCTGCCTGTTATTACAGCTATAAATAACAGGACGGTGATGATGAAGGGGCTGACAAATGGGACTGAAGTTTTGAGGGAGTCAGTAAATTACAAGTTTGCAGGTGGCTCTGCAGATTGTGTACCCATAGGGGCATTAGCACAGCAAAGGGGCTTGGAAACAGAAATGTTATTTCTGAGCACTGACATTTTTTTAAGGAAGAAATTTGTTGGAAAACGTTAAGCAGAAATTCTTTAAAAAGCGTTTTCCTACTTCAGTAAAATCAACAAGTAATTTCCTTTCTTCCTAGTGCTCCTCAGCATATCTCACCTCCAACACGTGCTTCTTCATCTGCTTCTTCCACCCAGGATTTCTTCCTTCTGAAACTTCACAAGTTGTTTGTAAAAAGCCACAAATAGCAGGGCAATGAAATATTGCCGTCGTTTAGGTGGCAGATTTGAAAAAGAAAGTGGAAAACCAGAATGGGTACAAACAAGCATAGCTGCTTGTTAGCTCTGTTTTTCAGAGACTTGTTCCAGACAATTAAGTGGAAAAACAAAAAACAAAACAAACAAACAAAAAAACTATTAGAAATGAAAATCATAGGGTTATAATTAGCATATTCCTATTTTTTTTATTATTTCCTTCTGGTCCCTTAACGCCAGCAGCAACCAGGCAGCAGCGTGCCACTTGCACCATCTCACGGATAGCTCAGGTACTGCAATTCCAAACAGACCTGTATCAAAACCGACTTTTACTTTCCCACTAATTCTTGTGGCAGTACCTTAAAAGTGTTTTCTCAATTAAGTTTTTTTCCCCTTAAATAGTAGTGGAGATGGTTTGGTTTGGGGTGAAAACAGCAATGTCTAATTTGTCTTCTCTCTGTGTTCCCCTCTTGCACTCTCCAAAATAAACAGCTTTGGCCGTGTTAATCTCTGCTTAGCTGCAGACAGGAAGAAGAAGCCCAGCAGGTCAGTGCTCTGGCGTACTGTAATCGTTCACGGTCTGAAGAGGACGAACACCTCCATGCCTCACCCCCAAACCTTCCTTGAGATCAGAGCACGGTATTTTAATGCGTGTCTCCATCGGGGGATGAGTCCCTGTGGTTTGGGCAGGAGGCTTTGGGAGGTGGGAGGACAGACGGGACAGCAGGAGGAATCCTTTGCATACAGGGGTGATTTCCAGTTCACCGCTGCTGGGAAACTGGCATGGATCGCTTACCCTACCCTCTTACATGAAATAAAAGCTCTGCGTCTGCTTTGTTTCTCCCTGCTCTTTGCAAAACGATACCTTTTTTAAGTCTTAGCATCACGACCTTTGTCTGAGGTTATTCTCTATCTCAGGCTCTGCTTAGAGGAGGTTCTTTGACCAAGTTCTGCAACACTATGGCACACCATTCATCAGCTACATTGCTTTCATCTGGGCTCGTTAGCGGCCCCCAGTATCAGTATTTAATTATTTTTGTAGGGTAAGCAAAGCTGCGATGTGAAAAACAGCATACGAGCAACACAAAACCACCTTTCATGACTTATCCCGGCCTTTTCATTCCTTTTATTTTTTTTTTTTTCCGTTAATGTCTTCTGCAGCAGCATGGGTTTTGTTGTTGTTTTAATTTCTTGCCAAACAGTCTGGAGCCTTTGGGGCGTAATGTAAATAACAGACTTAAGCTTTCAGGCTGAGCCCTCAGCATTAGGACACTCGTTTATCCCATATGTAAAAACTTCTGGGTGCTGAACTGAGTTAGTTCCAGAATTTCAGTGAATCTTCTGTATGTCAGGGGGCAAAATCAGAAAAACAAGAGGAGAAGAACCAGAGCTCACACGAGATGTAAGTTCAGCCACTTCCACAGTTCTCCACAGAGAAAGCAGCCGTATTTCCAGCCACCAGTGCCAGCACAGGAATGGGAAGCACCAGCAAAATTACCTACTAACAGCGGTACCAGCTGTACCGGGGGATTAACAGTAATTCTGCAGGCATGTCTCTGATTCACTGCCAATAAGAGGATAGGAACAATCTTGCGAACAACAAAACAAACAAATCCTAAAATTTGTTGCTCTCTTTTGCTTAGTTAGGAATCAGTTTACGTGTAGAAGCCATTAAGATTGGCTTTGGGATAAAAGAAATGCTGATTGTCCTTCCTTGCTGTTCTGTGAGCTGACCGTGCTGCCAGGTACACGGATTTGGAGATGTTTTGTTGCTTCCACCAGAGCATCGATGGGAAAAACGCAATTCTGAGAAGCTACAAAGTGCCCCTGGATGTAACCTCGCCTCCTGCCTCTTCCTTTCCTTGGTTAGCAGTACTTATTATTATCTGACTTCTGACTGAAACTGAGGGAGAGGACTTGTATAACATTATCTGTCAGTATTTTCCAACTGTTGGAATAACTCTGAGTTGTCACATGAAAACTAGATGGCTTTATTGACAGAAACTGGAAAAGGAAATGCTTAGTTGGCTGGTTCCTCAGAAATCCAAAGGTCTTGAGAGCATGCAAAACGTTCAAACTAAACAAACAGCAAGGAAACACAGACATGAGTAATTGTTTCTCATTTTTTTTTATTCTAACTTAATAACCTTTTTATCAGTTTTATTTATTTACTTTTGTGACCTGTGTTTACAGCTCCTAAGGCATAGAGCATGCTTTGCCAAGTGACTACACCTGTAGCAAGCTGGGCTTGTTCCCCAATGATTTCCATTCCATGTGTTGAAGAGAGTTTAATTTTTGATCTTTTCTGGAGCATTTCCTGAGGACCGGAGCTAAGCAATCTGCTTCTTGTTCACGTGCTCCCCTACTGCCCTGTGCCGGAGGGGTGCTGGGCCAGCTCAGCTCCTTCCATCACCTCCGAGCTGTGAACTTACACCAAGGCAAAGAGGCCAAGGTTCCCCTCAGCGCCTCGTGCTGCAGAGCACACAGAAACCTTTCTCAGCCTCTGTACAGAGCACATGGCCTCGCCATCACCTACTCAGCTGTCCTGATGCGTGATCCCCCCAGCTGAGGGTGCTGATCACAGCCCCTCCGCCCTGCCAGCACAAAAGGGTGGCGTGATCCAGTAAATCATTGTGTCTTCTCTGAGGCAACGACTGAAGTGCAATTTCTTCATCATCTTTTCACCAGAAAAATTAAGGGTGTGCAAATAAACTGCAAGGAGCTTTGATTCTGGATTTTTTAACACTTAACATGAATGACAATAAGATGTTGTACTAGCTAGCAGTACCCAGAGTTCATTAAAGCTGGACCCTAACACAAAAATAAGTGAAAACTGGAGAGTAAAGGAGGCAGTTGTAGCTAATTATTTTGTCATTTTGGTTTTCTTCCATTGTGCAAGAATTTCCTCTGCTTTAGAATTTCCTCTGCTTTAGAACATCTCTCAGAAGACTGTGGATGTTTTTAGTTCTTTGCAGCCATACCCACCAGAATACTACACATCTAGGTGAAACCCAGGGTGTTTTCAGAAACTTTTCTGCCTTAAACTAGATGTGATATCAACAGGAGCTGTTAATGGAACATCAGTTTATACATACTGCTTTTAGTTGTGTTTCAAACTCCAATTTACAAACACGCTCACTAGTAAGATAGGAGCGTGCCTTATCGATAGCAAGGACAGCTTCATAGCAAGAGCCCGCAGCTAGTGATTCCTTTGAAAGTCACAGGACTGGTTTTTGTGGATTATCATCACCTAGGTAGCAAAACAGAATATCCTACCTAATATTGCACCAGCCTTAAATTACAGATAGTCATTATCATGAACCTTGGAACTGTTTGTTCAACTGCCCTTGGAGCTCTCGGAGCAGAAACACAGCTTTCACTTTGACAAATGTATTTCCCCTCCTTTTCCCCACTCCTAAAGAATGTATAAAATTGCTGGGCATAAATGCAGAACTGCTTCTGCCAGATTGGCTTCATTTCTCCTATTCTGTGTTTTAGCCATGTGGATTTGCTGTGCTTATTTAAAGGAAAGGAAAAAAAAAAAAAAAAAAAAAAAAAAAAAACAAAAAAAACCCATACTGTTGTTAAAGCTGTACTGGAAAATATCTGGGCAAGTACTCCAGAGATAAGCACAACACCGGACAATACTTTTTAAACACTCAAATTAACAAAAACTGGCTTGGAAGCGGTTCTTGATTTATCAAACTCAATCATCAGAGCTGCCACAGGCAATGAGAACGTTAGCCAGTTAAACTCCAGAGAAAAAGTTAATTGTCCTTGGCTGCTATAGTCCCCTGATAGAAAGCGTAGAGGGAATAGAACTAGCGTAACGTCACAGGCAGAAAGATTCTGAAAAACTAAAATACTGACCTTTTGGCAGAAAAAAAGCACCAAAACACACACACATTAGTCATAATGAAAATATTGTGCATAATACAGCTTCCCCAGAGATTTGGCTTTGTTTCAGAGCCACCAGGGTTCTGCATCAAGTACAGGGCTGTTTACTCGCCTTGATGCGAGTAACAGCACGAGGTAGGAATTGTGCATCGCATACCCACAAGGGCAGAAGGGACCTCAAAGGATCATCTGGCCCATCCCTTTGCCAAAAGGAAGGATCAGCTCTATCAATGTCATTTCAGAAATGTTTTTCTGTAACTTTCCAGTGAATATCTTTAACAATGGAGGGAGGCATCACATCCTCAGGCAATCCATTTTTTCTTTACATTTCTTATCACTAGAAAGCTTTTCCTAATTTCACCGAGTCTTGTAGTTGAAACCCATGACTTTTTGATCCATTTATCATGAGCAGTGGTAACAAACAACTCCCTGTCTATGTACGAATTCAAAGAATGTGACATCTCCCCTTTTCTGACTCAACACCATGGTTCTTCCAGCCTTTTACCGCTCATTTCCATAATCTCCGCTCTTCCCACTCTAGAAGGGAAACCAAATTAGAGTATCACTGTACTCCCAAGATACATCCTGAGTCTTCATCTCCAGAAAGGCTTTGTTACCTTTGCTGGAAATACTGTGGAGGACAGTTTCTTAAACAGCATCATTCAAATAGAATACCAAACAGCCCATACCAAACAGCCCTGCTGCTGTTCCACACCAAATTGTTGTCCATCTAGCCAGCACTCCCACCCAGTTCAAGAAGTGGTAACTGCAGCGAGTGTAACCAGCTTGGGTGACTCCTAGCTAAACCCTAATCAGGATTTAGTTTAGCAAGCAAGATGCAGACATGCTTTAGCTTGGCATTTCATACATGTATACACATGTACATGTGTGTATCTTACACGGGCTATACAAATGCATAATTTGCTTCCATAATCACGTAACTGTCTACCTCTGTAGTCAAGATGGAAGGAGTCAAACCAAGTTGTAGAGTACCACAGCCATGAACACTTTTGTTTACATTTGACTTAAGCAATATTTCTCTACTACCCACGGGAGCTGGCAGTGTGATTCTATATCCCTCACTTACCCTCTTGGTTGCTTATGAGTAAACTCAGGACAAAACAGGAGAATTGTCAGGGTACACAAAGACAACCCACCATGTTGTCACAATTTAAATTGAAGCATTAGCACTGTGCTCATCACCAAACTATTCGAGTGTCTGTAGCATGTGAGATGGTGTTTATTTTATTTGTTCAGTGAAATAAGCATCTGTGACTACTAGGAATACAAAGCAACATGTTTTCCTGTTCACATTCTGGCTCGCTTAGGTCTGTTTGTAGGTCACTGATCTTTCACATTCAATAGTTCCGCGAGGCTCAAAAAAGAAACCAGAGCTGTACCAGTCACTTAAGAAAGTGTTTATTCAAAAGCTTCATAGCACCATCTTGTTTTTGAAAACATCCAAATAAAATGCAGCAATTTTTTTTTTTCTGTTGAGCATGACACTAACTCCACCTGTGAACATTTACGCTTGTTCTTGCTAATATAACTGAAAAATAGCGCTCCTGTACACACAGACACAGCACTGGGCCTTGATAGAGGTTATCCAGTCCCATCTCAATAATGGAAGAATAAAAACAAGTGAAACTGGAAACTAAGTTATTTTTCCCACAAGGCTGCTGAAAGAGAAAGCTTCCTAAGGGTAAACCAGGTAAACCGTTCCTAAGGTTCAGCAGTGTCAATTGTATGTACCCTTCAAAACTTCTTCCCTTGGCAGAAAAATTAAAAATGTGAATGTATAAAATATTTTGGGCATTCTTATGGTGTAAGACAGACCACAAATGGTTAATTTATAAGTATCTTGATGTATTTGTTCTAACACCTAGCTGTTAACTCTAACGAATAGCCTTTTATGGCCATCTTGTCTAGGGAAAACACTGGTAAAACAATTCTACTGAGTTACTATTCTGATTTTTTTTTTATTTAAGATAAAATCAAACTGCCATTGACAGCACTTGTAATATATTTCATAGTGAGTTTTTTCCATTTCCCTTTTTAGTTTTGCAGAGTAGCCTGTCTGAGAGCTTTAATTCAGACAAATCTGTAAAGCGCTATTTCCCAAAGATCCTTAACTTACATTTCAAGAGCATGGACCATGCTGAGTGCTTGGTCACATTATCATTTGGCTATGGCTTCCAACCACTCGGATTCTCTATTGCATCTACTTCTGGTTGACCATTAGGAGGCAAATATTCTGTAGTTCACTTGGCTAAAGCCCCCATAGGGTCCCAGGCTGGCAAAACAATCGGTTCCTGCTCCATCACTGCCAGGATGTCTTCTGGTACATGCTTCTTATCCACCACGACTTCGTACACGTACTCAGAAAACCAGTCATCCATCATGATCAGGTAACCTGGAGGTGAAAGCATTCGTTACAACAGAGAACCTTTACTGAGACCGTGAAGCAGTCACAAGTTTCACACATTAATAATCCAATACAAACAGCAGCTAGTTATCCTTCTATATCTCTCAAGACTTAGGTTAAAAAAAATGAAAGAAATTAACATGTAGGTTAAGTAGATGCACTTCATGTACGCTAAAAAACCAAGAAACTTACTAGGAAAAACAAGGTCAAGAATAAGTGTCAGTTTGGCTTATCTGTTAGAATAGGCGTTAGGAATACTTTAATAATATTAACTTGAATGCCTTGAGAACTTAGAATGCAGAACTGCCTGGTTCTCTGGCTTTAGAAGTTTTCAGGATTTTGGTAAGAAAAGGGAAATTGTCCAGATGAATATCCAAGCCATTTCTTGCTTAAACCAAACTTTGCTGTTTCAATTCCTGCAGTAACAGAAGGTAGCTATTTGCTCTCCTCGATTGCAAAGGCCTCTACATCAGTTTGGCTAAACTAAATCTCAGTTATCTTCCTTAATCTAATTCTTATCAAGAATTTCAGTGAACAGCATTTGAACTGGGGAAAAAGCCATGTTTTGAGTATCACAGGTTTTAACTGAGAGCTACCACTAGAAACAAACTATTCAAAGAGAACTGAAAACACTGGCAGGGAAAAAGAAAGCATTTAGAAGACAGATGAGAAGCTTTATGTAATAAAGTTCCTCGTGTCCTTATGCAGTATCATCACAATCAAATGAAACAAGAAAATGTCCAATATGGACAATAAACCCATCTATCTACACCATCTTGTTTCTAAAGCAAGAGATCAGATAATTCCCATAAATTAAAAACCCTATCAACTGTAATCCGAGCTAGAAGCCATTTTGGAAACATTGCCAAAAGGGAGCTGCCTTGATTATTCTCTCTTCAGGATATGAGTTCTTGGGGACACACAAAAACCTCTCACTCCCAAGAGCCAACAAGTAATTGCACCCTGAGAGGATAATGAACTCTGCTTCTGACATCCTGTATCTCAAAGCTTGACAGTGCTGATTAGTATCACAGTGTCTGAGCAAGAAGAAAACGGCGAGCAGAACTTCAGAACATGCAAATAAGTAAGGTCGCTCTTTGAGAAGGCCTGTGCTCGGTGTCACAATGAGAGCCATTATCAATTTCTTCATTACAAGGAGACAGACTTGGTAGGCAGCAGCACCTTGCTCTAACAGAGCAGAGCACCTGGCTGAGAGCATGCTCCTCTTCGCATGGAGCGGGTCCACGTTTCTAATGTACCCGAAGGAAAACTTAAAATGCAGCATGTTGAAAGTAGCAAGCTGCTGGGGAGGGAGAGGTCAGCTGAGGATGTATGATCTGAGAATTATTACCTAACCTAGCATTTGGACACCTGAAAATAAAGCCCTTGCAAAGTTCCTCAAGGACCTCATACAAGCTACTTTGTACCTTAACTCCTCCACAGGGAGCACAAGTTAGAGCCCGTCATAATGCACTCATAGGATTATGCTCGTATATGAACACAACTGTGTGTAAAGTTAAATCCTTAAAATGTCTTCATGGAGAAGTATGCAACAGTCAAAGAGACAAAAAGTCAGAAGATGAAGTCAAAAGATGACTTTTCTTGTGGTACATCTCCAGCTAGCACTTCCCATGCCAAAACAAACAAATGGACCCCTATCAAGTGGCTGTGATAACGTGATTTAGTGTTCCTCTTTGAAGACCTCCTGCTTGCTTTTAGTATAGATATCTGATGGGATAAGCTGGGTTCAAGCTTCAGGAATACCGTCCTGTGTCTTCAGAACAAAAGAGTAAGCAGTATAATTAAGCTTGCCTGTATAGCTGACAAAGTGCCAGTAAAACACAGAAAGGAAATATTTTACTGGGAAGTGACTTTTTTACCTCAAAAAAAAAAAAAGGCAGTGTTTGTCAGCAGCTGTGTTCATTCCTTAAGGGAAACCAGATTGGATTCCAAGAAACTTTTACAGCAGAGATGCATGCACTTACAAAGTATTTAGCAGAAGGCAACACTAGGCTGTTCTCAGGGCTTCCCTTTCTCCCGGACAAGCACTACCACAAGAATTCAGCTCTGCCCACACTGCTGAGTCTGAGCATATAACTAACTTCCTCCCGAATACCCAAACCAGGAGTCATTCATTTCAGTCCTGTGCCATGCAAGGCCGGGGAAGCAGGGATCCTCTGGCACCTCTGCCTGTGCTCAAAAGCAAAACACAAGGGACTCCATATGAAACACTCATTTCCTACGAAATGTTTTTGTTTCGTGCTTTGTTTGTAATGACAAGGTCTAGTCTCTGGTGTTTTGCTGCGGGCTGTATTCTATCATCCTGTCCAATAATGGAGTCGGGGCTTGCTCGTATCCCCACACCCAACTGGGCCTCAACTGGGATGTGCCAAATTTAACATCATTCTTGGCCTTTTCTTTACTGATGTGGACGCTGGTTCTCTGCACTGGACTTAGCCCAACACAGCTTCCCAACTTAAAGCAGATAAGATAAAATTCACTGCCAGATTGAATCAGATTGACTCAGTGGTACAGCAAGAGAGTCAGTCCTCCCACACCAGCTAGTACTGGACATTGAAGAGGGGAAAAAGCAGGGCAGGAGGTGGAAGAAAAAAACCCTGTCACCTCTTTTGGAGTTTCAGAATGAGCTCCCAAGGATATGTCCAATTACTTTTAGCTAAACAGTAAGATGTGGAGCCATACTTAAAATTAAGGGATTCACCTCCCTTAAAAAAGCAGTCTGAACTAGAAGTCAAGCTTCCTATCTCTGATAAGGTTTACTGCCAAGGCGCTTTTCAAGACAACTCCCTAACCAAAACAAAATATAGACAGTGAGCAAGACTTTCCAGAGACCGTGATCTCTACCAGTGAGGGGGACAAACAAAACAGATAAGTGACAGTGACTCACCCAGGAAGTCCACACAGCTGGTGTGCGCACAGCACATGCATAGAAGGTGTGGACAGGGTGTATTCAAGTCACTCTGAAGTCAAGTTATGTTTGGAAGGAGCAACTAGCTTCTCTTAAGGAGTTCTAGAAGAACTCTTAAAAAGTAAATCCATAACTGAAAAAATGACAGTGTCTAACGAGGATGAATTGTTGCTGCAAACCAAGGTAGCAGCTCAGGTTTACAAGGCTGGCAAACAGACTCAAAGTAAAGCTCAAGGACAACCAGGTATCCGGATTAGTGTTATTCCCAACTCAAAGTCTGACACACTGCATTTGTTTTGTTTGTAGGTGCTGGAGATCTCAGCCTCTGCAGCTCTGCCAGAATTCACTGATGCTCCTCCAGCCCAGCGATACTGGCACAGAACTGCCACCGTTCAATCACAGCTCATCAGGTACAACTTCTACCCTGATCTATCTACTAGAAGAGAGGGAGGTTTAGGTTGGGTATTAAAAACTTCTTTACTGAAAGGGTTGTGAGGCACTGCAACACGCTGCCCAGGGAAGCAGTTGAGTTGCCATCCCTTGTGGTCTTCCAGAAGCATGCAGATGTTGAACTTAGTAGTATGGTTTAGCAGTGGACTTGGCAGTCCTGGGTTAAAGGCTGGACCAGATGATCTTGGAGGCCTTTTCCAACCTGAATGTTTCTATGATACTACATTGCAGTTCGGAAGCAATAGCCAATATCCTGAAATTAAGCCCAGTTTTTATCCAGCTCTAATAAAAATCAGCTCTGAACCTTGACTAAGGAACATATATGACAAGCAAAACCAGAGATGTTGACAGACACCTACTAACTTCAGAAAGTTTTGAGTACTAAAAATCCATGCTGCACAGGCATAAAGCAAGCTGAGTACCACACTTCCTGGAAGCGTTCTTCTAACACTGCCAGTAGCAGCCTACCACCGCAAGCCAAGTATCTGGCGCATCTCAAAATGAAGCGTTTGACAATAAAAGCACAACTAACCAGGCATTTTTATATTTTATTCTATATATGTAAAGGTGTTCAACATTGCAAGATTTTTATTAGTTCATATTTGGAGACAAGAAAAGTTTTGATACTTCAGCATTGATTTGTCTTCTTTACTTAATGCAGTGTTCCAAGGCAAATTTTACTACTGTCGGATTGATACGCCTTGAAGGCTTAACATTGACAGTGCTTGGTTTTGTCAAGAACAAGGATTTTTTTTTAACAGAATACTTTGAATTTATACAGCTAACTCAGAGCAGACTATACCAGACCCAGGGGCCAGAACAAATTAAGACACTATTCCAAGAATAGTTTTAGTTTGCTACTCATGTATAAGATATCAATAGCGTTTAAGTAGACCACATCCTAAAACAAAGTTTTCCCAAAATAGTCTATTCCCAAAAGAAAATCCACAACATTTGGGATTAATCTGTGGGAGAAAGATGCAGTCAGCAATGACTGTTGTGTTATGCCCTCAGACAAACCAAAGCCTGGCTTGGCATGCTCATCAGTGAGGTCACCATGCCGCAATTAAGTGCGCATCCAGCCTGTCTCAGATGAGAAAAAAGTCACAGGTCCTGCTGCACTCCAGTTGTTTAGGATGAGCTGACTGCAGACCTCAGCAGAACAAAGCAGACAGACTCACACTGACAGCCCACTCACCTAGGGACAGGCAGGATCAGAGCTGCCCAACTCGACCAGGCAGAGAAGCATCGCTCCGGTTGTGCCCCTGCTGAGCAGGGAAGCTACTGGAAGCTATCTCCTAAACCACTGCTCGCTGTGACTCACTGTTCTGCCCACGCTGCCTGTCCGCATGCCATGCCAGGCTGGCTCATCTCCCACTACAACCCTGCAGAGCTTAGAAATCCTTTCTAAACATACAGTAGGGCAGGCCAGGACAGTCATCAACAGGAAAGCAAGTTCATGCAAAAACCTGCCATGAGCTGAACTGCACATTAGCTGTGGATTTTTTGGTTGTCATACCAGGGAGGAACACTTCAACAGGTCATGTTTTTAGCATGGCTTTAGAAAGGCAACCAGAAGTATGTTTTTTTGTAGACAGATGTTAGAGCTAGAACAGTCACACTGCAACTGTTCACATCACCATCTGGAACCAGCCATACTGATTTGGTAAAAGGAAATTAGAAGTAAAAGGTTGCAGTGGTTGATAAGTTGATAAGCAGTGCTTTAAAATCTAGAACACTCAAGTTTCACGTATGACTTTGGAAGATTATCCAAAAACTTTAGTGCATTTACAAGTACTGCAGTGAAGTCTTTATTTTTCCTTTCAAACTAGAAGGGAAAAGCATTTCTATTCAGTGCACACTGAGGCATTTCTTTAAAGTCATCCCAGTTTACTTGGTACTGCAAATCATTTCTTATTTGCTGTCCCCTTTTTGAAAGATTGTTTCACATGCCTGCTAGAATTCTTGGTATTTCAGAATAGAAGTACCACCGTGCTTTCAAAGTAACACTACCAGACTTCTCAGATGTGTGTTTCGTAGCAAAGCATTATGAGAAACAAAAGGTTCTGCTCTCTCCCTACCACGGTTGGCAAACTGCTACAAGCTGCTTTTCTTTTTAGTGATAATACCTGGCAGATGTCTTGTGATCAAGAGCAAACTGACATACAACACTGCTTAGACAAATGAGCACCTTTATACCAATAAGCTGGTCGACCATTGATAACCTGTGATTATCAATTACTTTACCTTTATTCCCACGATCTTCACCCCAGGAGTTTTCCACTCGCCATTTTTCAAAGCAGTCTTCTTGTCCATCCTGTGACAAAACAAGATGGCTATTAGTAGTGAAGGACTCTGAGAATTCATAGCAGCCAACCCTTCCAAGTCTAAATTCAGAACCAGCAAACAAAGAGCTCCACTCCAAAGTCTACAGACACTGAGTTTCAGACAATGGTTTCTTGCTAATGGTTGGAAAAATCATTTTAACTACTTCTCTATCTGCTACATGAAGTATGAGTAACTGTGATCAAGATGACAACCTGCAATAGATACATAAAGAGAAACTGACCTAAATTCAAGTTCAGACTTAGCTGAAAGAATTTAAGGAGCCTTCCCTATCACCTGTCAGTGCACTCCGAGCCTTCTGAAATAAACACATCACTTGCTTGAGCTAGGAATCAGAAAAGGCACACAGGCAATAAAGCAACTGTAGCCTGCTTTAGAACATTATTAAGAACAAGTTCAGATCTATCAAGTACATAAAAGCACTGGAAGCACATTCATAGGCTTGCTATGCACAAAGGAAGCTGTTGGTACCTTTGAAATATTCTCACCAAAAAAACCGCGTCCCTTGAGGAACCAAGGGAAAAACAGACTGGGAAATATCCTACAAATCCACTCAATATTTGAGTGAATGCTATTGTATCACTTCTATTCTCACTTTAAAATATAAGAAAGTCCTTAAAATTAGATGCTCAAGAGCTACCAGACAAAGCACAAATCAGCTCTTGATGCTATTGGACAGAAACTGGTATAAACTTGTTTACATATATTATGTTTAACCAAAAAGTGCATTTAATCTGCAATTTTTTACCTTGTAAAATTTAATACCTTTTTTTTTTTCAATCTTCAAAGCCTTTTTATAAAGTAGTAAATCCAAGGTATTGCATTTTCACAACCATTTATGAAAGCTCCTTTAGATTAAGCTCAGGTTTAATATCAGACAACATGTTCAAACAAAGTAGCAACAAAAGTAGATTACTGTCCTTCAAACAATGGACAGTAATTTCTTAAAAAATCTTTTCATTCTAGAGATCATCAACCATATACCGAGCTTACATATATCTAAGAAAATCAGGTCATATCTGATATTTTATGCAACTATATTTTTAGGCATGAAAAAGTTTGAAATATAGACCGTAAACTGAAGTCTCCAATGAAGTGCTGTCATTAACTGGGGATGTACAAACATACACCCTTCGGCTGTAAGTAGGTTTTGAACACTAGAGATATATCATAACTGAAAAGCAATGAAAACAAAGCTGTATTCATACAATCTAGTACATAAAATACAAGTGTTAAGAGCTCAGAATGCACAACACAGTAGAAAAAAGTGATATTGAATTGTAAAAAGCAACTCAAATTCCTATGACTCAGCAGTCTCTGAAGTCCTCAAACTCTGGAGCTGAAGCAAACTTAAGTTTCATGCAAGCTGTTATTCCTCAAGCCAAGGTCATGTTGGACAGGAAGAGACCACTTCAGAGGAACTTCAATTATGACAACTTCTGGAAATAACGGGAAAGATCAAAACTGCAAATAACCCTACAGTGTAAATATTCGCCTGGTTCTCTTTACTTCATCTGTGCTTTATTATACTGCCAGGAGCAGGTGTAGTTGTGGATTCACCTCAGCCTACTGTCTGCCATAAAGCTTCTTGGGACACCATTTTCCTCAGTGACACAAGCTTGCAAAAGGTTAAGATTGCTGCCAAGTGCCTCCTACCAGCTATTTTAACATAAGCATCATGCTGCAAAAGGTAAATCAGAGTAACTCATGCAGTGGGATTGGATGGTAAATGCTTGCTGTTGTACTTCATTCCTTGCTTAGCAAGATGCATCAGAATCTGCATTTAAAACCAGATAAGGTGGCTTCTATTTCTGAGACACCAGAAAATCTGACTTCCTTTCCCCATCTCCAAAAAGTTTGTGGGCAGAAGGAAAGAAAGCCTGTACTTGTCCAAGATTTTCATAGTGGTTAAATATTTATAATTCTGAACACAAGGGAAATAACAGTAAGAACAGACAACCTAGGCGTTGTCACACACATGCTGAGCTCTAGCAGAATAGCTTATACACTGCGAATGAGCCCAGAAGATATCAACAAGCTGGGAGAATATTCAAATACATCTGTGCAAACAGTTTCAGGATGGAGACCCTACCTTCTCCGAGACAGCTGTCAGGACCATGGCATGGGTCATCATTGATTCTCCAAAGATCAGTCGTTCTGCCTTGTTCATGTTCTTGACAGAGACACCAAACACCAGCTCATGATTAAATCTGTTAAAAAGCCACATACACTGTATCAAAAAAGGATGCAGGGAATTCTCACTAACAAACTAGAGAATCAGTAGACTTCCCTGTGCCAGGAATCAGGGCACAGGCCTGCAAATTCCGCAATTAGTGTCAGAATAAAAGCAAAAGACCAGTCACTTCAGGAGTTTCTCTCACCAGATACTAGACAATTCAAATAGGTACAAATATGTAACAGTCCTTTAAAGATGTGCTACAAGTGATTAAGATTTTAGCTAAGTGGAAAAACACTTCTGTTGCTCACATACTTTTGTTTACATAAAAAGTGTACGTACAAATCAGTTTAAGCAGCCAAAGCTTGCTTTGTGTCCTAGCCAAGTATCCCAAGCGGTATTCTGTTTTGATTTTCTACTTACATATTCATGTCATTGATTCCCAGCTTGCCGTAGAAGTGCTTTGCAACATCACAGCCAAACCACACAGCCTACAAATAGAAAGAAATCATGTCTAGGCCATATCCCAATGAGTTTTATGTTACAACAGTTCCACCATTCCATCCACAAAAAGCAGCCAAACAAACCTCGCCATTCTTAATAGATGCTGCAGCCAATTTTTTCAAGACATCAACAGGCTGGTTGTTATAGAGCGTTTTCCTCCCTCCTACCATGTTGCCCAGGTACTCCACTGTGTACAGCTTGTTGTACGGGTTCTGAGGTCGAGGATCATTCACTAGACAAATCTGCCAACAAACAAAACATTAATTAAGATGAAACTTAACTGAAATCTTTGAGAAGAGAATCTGGGTGGATTTCAGACAATTACTTTGTCCAAGCCAGCTGTCTGTCCCATAGCAGCGAAGCAGCTTGGCTGAAGTACTGGTTTCATTTTTTTAGTTTTGCCAGTACACTTCCAATTGTAGCACAGGAGTTTTACATGTTATTCCTTTCCTCTAATAGCTGTCTTACAGCTTTTATGACTGATTTGATCATTGCATATTATTAAAAATCAATGAGGTGCAATGCAAGGTCACAGCTAATTGAAGAGCACAGCACAAACAGGAAACTGGGACATAAACACAGGGCCACCTGACTCATGGGAGCTGTACCCATCCCACACAGCACAGTTACAGGTGTGGACAGGACACTTGTAATGGGAAAATAAGCTGGGGTGTGTGCTAAGAAGCAAGAAGGTCTTTGGAAGCCACTGCCTTTCTGCATCCCCAACCTTGTCCTCCATGTTGAAGTAAGGCTTCACGTGCTCGTTGTAGAACTGCACCGGTGTCACAGGACCATACTTGTGGTAGTTCTTCTCCTTATCCCGGAACTCCCAGCAGAAGGTCTCTGGAGGGTTGCCCAGGCAAGTACTCACTATTCTGAACACCTGGACAGAAAAGCAAACTGCTGTGAACTTGCCACAACATGCAGGTCTGCCCCTCCTACCACAAAAATGCCATTGATGGATTTCTCCACATGAAAATCAACTGGAGAAAGGCAATCTTAACATTTACCTTGAAGCACATGAAGAAATGTACACACACATTTATAGTTTTGTAGCGTAGCAGTTGCTACAGTTCAAGAATCTATCCGAAATGCCACAGCAAACCAGCAGAAACTTGAGCATCTGAATCCCAGGCTATCCTAGAAATACAGCAGCCAAAAAGGAAAAGCCAATATACTGCCCAGTCTTGTTCCATTTTTTTTTTTAAAGTAACTCTGAAGTTCCTCTATCAAGAAAATTTTCCAGTGCAGGAGGAATATTGCCAAATTGATTCTAAAAAAGCTTTAATAGTCAGCATTACCTGTTCTAGCAGGTGATTTGCCCCACATAGATAGACAAACAAGATCTTCCAACACATACACATTTTATGTGAAACACTCATTTTATCCCAGTGTTTCCCATATTAATCCCTTTTTCCCTGTAATGTTGATTTGGATTTCAGCGATGGGCCTCTGCCTCTTTCCACAATCCTAGAATAATCTTCTCATCTGCTTTAATACATTTAACAATGCCTCCATTTAGGGTTAAGCTGGCAGATTATGTAATTTACCTGAAGATCCCCGTCCCCTGACTGACATCCTTTGCAGATAACATCTTTCTATTGACTCTTTTTACCACAAGAAGTTGGAGATTAAGTCAACCTCCCTATAAATCAGACTATAAAAGAGTACTTAATCTGGACTGTATTTTTTCACAGGGTTTATAAAATGTGCTATCTTGTAGGCAGTAACCAGATGACTGCCTTTAGGGATCTTTAGCAGGATTTGTCACAGCTTATATGGGGACAGAAATAATTCAATAATTTAAACAACTTTTAAACTGTTTTACTCCAGCTGAAACTAGTTTTATTCAGCTCTGCCCACCCATATCTTCAGTCCAAGACTTCTCCTTGCAAAGAACCAACAGTTTTAAAATAAGAGAAGGGGGAATCAAATCTAAACTGCACCTTCTGCACTGGGATCCAATGCCTACGGTTCGTGCCAGCTCTCCTAGGCTGTCAGCCCTCACATCACTCTCACCAGCTTTCACAGGAGTGGAGACAGTACTCTTGCCAGAGCTTGTAAATGAGGAGTCATATGCAGTTTCACACACTTAAGAACAACCCCAATTTTTAATAGGTTTTCTGCCCTTTTTTTCATTGTTTTCTTAAAATGAGGAGAGAAAAGTGTTTGGAGAGAACGATGGGGTTTCTATGTTTTAAGCATTTTGTGCTGATGGCAAAATGTGTGCACTGCTCATGCTAAGTAACATTCATTATTTGGCAGTGTACAAGATGCAAATAAAGGTGTTGCTGCTCCAAGCAGCTTAATGAAAACAAATGAATAGATTAATTACAGGTTGAAATTAAGGTGTAGGCTTATGTTTTCACTGGAGGAACTCAACTTTATTTGTCAATAAATATGTTAAGGAACAAATTTTAATCCCTAAACTACACTAAATATGTAATGTTGCACACTGCACAAAAGGTAGCATTTGCTGTGGATACACCCACATTACCTCAGACAACCTCAGCTCTCACCGCTTGGGGTTATGAAAGCCAAACAAGAAAAATGCCTAAAAGGAAAGAAACAAGCAAGCAAACTCCAGCCAGAGGAAGGAAAGTGATGGAGTCTGAAGTCTCAAGTTAACAGAGGCAGTTAACTGCAAATGACCTCCCTCGATTGTTTTTTCCACCACACCCTTCATAGGCCGACCCTTATTATCAAAAAAGCTTCCTCCATCAATGCCCATAGGAGATGCATTTAAACCAAAAGGTGACTAGTATCACTCTGGCAACAACTGGAACCAAGATAAGGCAAAGTTGTAGCGGATTGTGCTAAAAAACAAACCCAGCAAGAAGAGGAAAAGGAGGCTCCTGATAAGGAAGAGTCTATAAAGGAAAACAGTGAAGGAAGAAAGTCAATCACATGCACTGATTTCAACTTCTGACCTGTTGTGCTCTAGTTTGATAAGGAGAATGTTTAAACAGTTCTGGAGTGAATATTTAATCTCACGTTCCAGTGCAGCTGCCCTTTTTTAGCTAGAGCACCACCTCCCAGCATAAGTGAGCTAAGACTTGATATGCAAATAAAACTTCACAGAACAAAGGCAAGTTGTTTTGCCACTTATGAAAATAGTGGAACAGCCACTTACACATAAAAGCATGAAATAAAAGTTGTCTCACACTTATCAAGCTAAGCGTTCCTAAAATACACAGGTGCAGTTGCACATTCCAGCTACAGTGTTTATTTTAAGTAAAACCACTTGAGTTGCAAAACACTCTTACTACTGCAAGAGGAAGTGCTGTGTTAACCGCAGAGAACTAAGTATAACCTTTTTCAGAAAAAAGTTACAACTCGTTTAATGAGCCTCCAATGATAGTTCCAGGATCCTTTATCAAAGGGCAGGAGACTCCAAACAAATAAAGTGACATTCTACAGTGAACTGTATGTCATCGCCCTCAAAAAAAGAACATTGCCAGCCCTGGGAAGCTTGATAGCTTGCTGTAAAATTCTTCAAGGGCTTTTGAACACACACTTTGGACAGAAGTTACATTATTCACTTTTGGACTAGCTGCTGATCTGCAACATACACAAGGGCAGGCTCTAGAAACAGAAGTATTATTGATCCTAAGGTATGCATTTCATAATATATTTTAGTTTCAGTAACATAACCCAAGGAACATCTACAAATTGCCTTTTTAATTCATCCTTAAGATTAGATAAAAGCTACAGGTCTTCAAGTGAACACATTAATCAATACCTGTATGTTAATGAAACTGCTTAAATCTTTGCAGAAATGTCCCAAGTAGGTTCTGACTAATCTCAAAAAGATAAAACATGATGAAAATGCTTATTTCTTGAGACATCTAAGGACAGACATTAAAACCACTGGGTCAGTCTGCATCACGCTTGAGAAACAAATGAAAAAATTTTACATGTATGCACCTGGCTAAAAAATTCAAACTAGCACACCCTCCTGAGCTTCTAAAACTAACTTTTGCTATTTAAACCTCAATTACAAGAGCTATAGAATAAGAACAAGCGCCACTGCCATGTTCAGTGAACAGATGGAAGGCCAGCCACTATACAAACACCATTTGCACAGACTTACTGATTGATTGGAATTAATTCACACAGCCCAAACCAGATGCTGTGGTTCATTCCTCTGCTGCTCCCCAGTATCAGATCACAGCTGGATTCAGCCTGGCCTTTAGCTCACATCTTCCCCACAATGCAGAGCACTGACTTTTGTTGTTCTTTTCTGCTCTCTTGTGGGGAATTTCTGCAACAACAGTTGCGCTGTAGGAATCTACACTCAAAAGCCATCAGAATGCAGTTATAGGCACCAGGAAAGAGGCAAGTTGAAAAAAGCTTGATAGGTCGCTATTTTCATCTCCAAGATACAAAATGTTGCCTTTTTTTTTTTACAGAAATGTATAGATCTCTACTAAGTTCCAGAATCTCAATTCAGGATATTTGTCTGGGACTATGAAAAATCAGAATGATGTAAGTAACAAGCCACTAAAAAACATTTAAATACCTCCAACTGTACTGCCATACAGAACATCCCTAGCTAGGCCAGTAAAAGGCACTTGTTTTGCTTGATCCTGATAGCTGTAGAACAGGAATGAGCATAAAGCTCTTCCATTCTAGTCTCCCATTCCGAAAATATTAGCACCACGTTTACCTCTTCTATCATAGTATCCATCGCAGCACAAAGCTCTTCCTTAATTGTTCCACTCGCCACCATGTTTCTCAGCCGCAAACAGTACTCTCTCATCTGTTTAAGGAGAAAGCCATTTTAAGATTATGAAAGGCGCTGCCTCATCAGTCTTCAGGACTTATCTGGTTGTTACAGGCACCCATTTTACTCTAACATGTTTTGAAAATGAAGACAAAATCCATTTCAGAAAGCCTTGTGAGATAGCCATTCTTCAAAATCAAGATAATTGTTTAAAAGAAAAACAGCAGAAAAAGCACCAATACTTGCAATTCAATTGCCATTTTCCAGCTACTGATTTGGAGCTTACAGCCATTAGCTTTTCTTAAGGCTTGGTTTCTCTGTTCCCTACCATAACTGATGCTGCAACATCCATACACATTACCACCTCAGTGACTCACACACAGACCACGTCCGTGCTATAAAATTTATTTGGCAATTCTAATGCATAATTGATCTCCTGGTTGATAAAAATAATGGAGCGTTTCCCCACTGCATGCAGAATTGCAGCAGGAAGAGCACATGCCTCCCATTACTGTCACCATCCATAAGGCCGAGAAGCAGTGAGTAGGGCTCCCTCAAGACCAGCTGGTTTACAATGTTCAAGGCAAGAATAACATTAACACCACTGCTATGTCTAAGCTCATTTCAACACATTTTACATTTTTTATACGTACTTCAAAGGGCAATTTTCTCTGAGCCTGGACCATATGAACTGGAAAAATCAAAGCCTGCTGTAAAAAAGCTTAAATTGCCTTTTTAATCTAACAGCCTACACTACCCTCTTCCCGGATAAATTCACTTTTGTAGTTCAGAGCACAAGTTTACACCTTCCTTCAGAGGAAGCTGCATGCTTCCATACTGCAAGCTGATTAAGATTTAGTGTTTCTAAAATACGTATTTTTGATCTTTAACACCAGATTTGGCAGCAATCTTAATAAACACGGGCATATAAGTAGGTGAGCATTGAGGGGGCAGGAGAAGCATCACCTACATGCCAAGTGCTAGTTTTCCAGAAATATACTTAATCAGCTGCAAATTGAGAATCAACTTTTCAGAGGTTTGAGGATTAGGAGCAATTGCTATTAAAACTGTATTTTCAAGCTACTGAAGCCTGCCAATAGCTATCTTCCATGAACGCAGTTTCCTGCTCCATATTTCAAGATTAATCTCATTCCCTTGCTATGATTTAAGCTGTCCTTTGAACAGAAAAGTTGCTCAGATGCACTTGATACTTCACCCAAAAAAAGCTGGAATACCTGGAGCAGGATCATTCCCACTCCCTCTCCTCCTTTAATCATAAGATCTGAACCAATTTTACCTTATGATTCAAGATTTCATTCATCCTTCTAGTAGCCTCTGTAGTATGAGACTCCGGGAAGTATTTCTTGGGAACCACACCATACTTTTCTAAAAGAAAGCAATAAAGGTATATGTTAACAGTTGTCTTTTTTTCACCACAACAGATGCTAGTGTTTCTGCTCATGCACACAAAAACAGTTTTCTGCGCAGAGACTTTGTAAGAAAAAAGTCTCATTTAAAGGTTACAAGTACTCAAAACTTACATCTTCCTTTGACAGAATCCTGACTTCTGATCTGCATTCCATACAGGTCCCAGGAGGTGGAATCCCTGAGCAGCCCCATATCATTTCACCTGACACTTTAAAAAGCTCTAAACTAGTGTGCATTTTTTTTTAAGATCTTTTTTAACAGGAAGAAAGCTTACTTGAAAATTAGCTTCCAGAAATATCTTCCCAAAAAAATTGGGCCTCTTACGAATCATTCCACGTATTTGATCTAAGGTTAAGCGACTAACTTCCCAGTTTCCTCTCCTCCTGAACATTTATCAAACACCAGCAACAGCTCAATTACTTCCAACATCATGGTACTGAAGATCACACCATGCGAGCTCTGGATGTAAGAGCAGCATCCAGAAGTTTTCTCTGCTTTGTTTAAACATTTGTGAGGACTTGTAATGATTAAATGGGGAAAAAAGTAACCTCCAGGCTTCAAATAAACAAGTTCCTTTTGTGATTCTAAACTTCCATTATTAACTTGTGGCTTTACAAGGTGTCACAATGTTTCACCATACAAATGAAAGCAAATGCAAATGCAAAAGCAAATGAAAGCTAGTCTAATTCAGACACTAAACATCTCCTTAATTATTGCTAAGGATGATCCTGCCTAAACTGGACCTTTGTAAGACCAGCACTGCCACATTCCACATAATTTCCCTCTGACTGATCCTTGTATCACCTGTCTTCAGGCTGCAACTCTGAGAGCTGTTCTACTTCTGCCTTGTAGACACACCCTGGTCTAACAAAGTTTCTTCTTTACCGGGTACACTGAATTGTAAACATGGATATAAACAAAGGCAACATGACAAATTAGAACTGAAATAACAGGGGACTGAAACATGTTTAGTAAACAGACAGTCTGGGGTAACTAATCACTTCTGCTGATTTTCTGAGCTTCTATCAGCAGCAATATGCAAAAATTAAGGTCCCAGAAAAGATTTAAGCATAATATTTAAAATTAAAAAGATCATTGATTAAAAAAGGCAATGGCTAACAACGTTGTGTGTTTTTAGCAAGCTTCCAGGTCTTCCTCTGATTCTTCTTGCTCTGACAGCTTACAGTAATCTTAAAGATCAATCAGGGTATACGGCTAGTTTTTCCTTTTCCTATCTGGGTATTAAGGAGATGGGACAAGAAAACCCATGTTCATGAAAGTTCATATCCTTTCCTCCTGTACTAGTAACATAAAGGTGATTATTACTTGAAAGGAAGTGTTATTAGGAAACAGGTTAGCTGCTTTTTCATGTGCTCTGTTAGAAACTTAAAGAAAGCAAAGCTGGAAATCAGTAACAAAGTCCAGAAGAGCTTACACAATTCTCCAGACCTCATTCTAACCTGCGCTGTTTTCCATTAAATATTAGCAGAATGCTCCGAGAGGCTGCAGTACTAAACTTCCAGGCACAGAACAGTAAAAGACCCAGTGAGGTTTACATTCAGAGCTATGCTATCGCTCCTCACAATGCATAAACCTGCTGTCAGGCTGTGTGGAAAGCCATGGAGTGTCTGCACAGCTAACATTATCACAACTCAGCTCACACCGTGGTTACAGGGCAGTGTAGGCAAAGCAATCCAAAGTGAGCACCTGTATCTAAAGCAGGCATCTGAAGTTTTGCTTTGTTGACTATTTAGCAGAGTATTGCTTTAATGATGTGTAAAAGTAAGGAAAGCAACAGGCAGTTAGCTATTGGCCCCAAGCAAGATTATCATCGTTTCAGCTTTATCATTTGTTCAGATCATCAATTCTGTTTCTTACTGCGTGCAGACTGACAGCTGCCTGTGTGCAGACCGTTGATGCTAAACGGAATGTGTTTTGAGAGAAGAAACACAGCCAGGTAACTAAGAATGACAACACACGTTTTAAGGTGATTACACAGACAACCATCTCATTGCAGATATTTAGTCATATCACAGACATTTGAAGCTAGTTTTTGAAAGATAACAGTGAAAAGTAAACACAAACTCTGTTGGAGGTCTTCTGTGGTGCCAGCCACTATTTGACCTAGGTGATCCTAGTTTTAAACACTGCAGAACCAATCCAAAATCGTGTCTTCACTCCTTATCTCCCAAACCAGTGTACAATTTAGGAAGTGCTCCCAGCAACCAGTTCCCTTACCTATAATGTTAACCAACATATCCCATTGCCCACCATCATTTGTGGGGTTAGAGAGCAGGAATTGTACCAGTCTTCCCTCTACAGGCTCCTTTTTCTGAGCTGTTTCCACAAAGGCATTTAAATAGTAGTAACAGCGTTCAACCTGGAAAGAACAGACAGGATAAACGTCTAAGTGTGATGCATGCATGAGTACATCCCCATACATTCTGTTCTTTGGAAGCCTGCACATCCACTGACGTTATTTTCCCTACAGTATTCCTATAAGCTTATTCTTGTTTCAGATCAAGCATTTACAAGTGAGTGACTACAGAGCTCGAGGGTGGGGGAAACAGGAAACGTGAAACAGAAGTTACGTAATGAAGCCCGGCCCAAACTAGCACTAGATTTTCTCAATTTCCCTTAGGGAAGAAAGCGGAGGCACAGCTCCCAGATCAGCAGGTCACAAGCACTACTGAAAGACCGCTCAACAGAAAATTACAGCTATGTTTCCTGCTGGGCCTCCTACAAATAGCTGGAAATACCCAAAATGTTTCAAGTTTGTTTGTTTTACTTTTCCAGAACATTAATATCTTTACAACTTCCTCTGCAAGCTGGAAGTCCCACTTTGTGCTACCTTAATTTAACACAGTCCAACCTAAAAGAGATTCCGTCCCAATACTAAGACCAATTGCACGTGCAGCACGAGCAGGCTGTGACCTGTACGACCGTACCTTGTCCCAGAAAAAGAGGTACGACTGGCTGAATTCAAACTCTTCAATGTTGTACTTTTTCATGAAAGGAAGACGCATTGCATTGAGACAGGAGAAGATCCAACATCTCCCTGAGATCAAAGGAACAGGTATTAAACCAAAATGCTTAAATCCACTAAGGTCTCCAAACACCAGATTCATGATACCACCCCTTCAGAGACCTTTGTCCCGCTGTCCTGGCTGGCGCTGTAAAATACTGAACAACTAAAGCTCAGAAATCTCGAAGCACACAGGTGGGTCTCAATTGCTTCATTCTTATTCTTTACAGAAGGCAAATACTGGAGGTGTGGAGACAGTTACTGACTCAGAAGGCTGCTGCAGGGATTCAGTTTCAGCTCTCAGAAGCATTTTGAACAGATGTTAGAAGAACGTTGGGGCAAGAAAAGCCAGGTAAGGCTGGAAACCCTTCTGGTATACCACTACAAGTTAAGTGCCCTGTGCTGAACCATTACAAGCCACCACTGATCCCCTGAAGCCTGACTGCAAGCACTCAGCTTTTTATTTAGCATCCCACACCAACACCCTGAGTCTCTCAGAGCAGGGCACAACAGGAAGAACCCTGAAGCCCCCCTCCTTGCTCCACACCCCAGAGAAAACCTTCCACCACTCACTCCAAGCCCCATTCCCCCCACATATCCACCCCCAGGCGCTTACCGGAGTTCTTCTGGTTGGTGACAGGCTTCCCCTCGGCGGGCAGGGCGTGCTGGAAGACCTGCACGGTGTCCTGCACCACCTGGCGCTGCAGGCACACCTCCAGCGGGTCGCTGCACGTCGCCACATTCTGGGCCAGCAGGAAGCGGGGCTCGGCCCGCAGCCGGCGGCTGAAGGCTGCGGCCTTCTCCGGGCTCAGCCCTGAGGGACGGGGGGCGGCCGTCAGCGGGGGGCCACGACCCAAAGGGTCCCCCCCCGGGTCCCCTCCTTCACCGGGACCCCTTTCAGGCGCCCCCCCCGGGCCCCCTCCCGCATCAGGACCTCCCTTCAGGGCCCCCCCCCACCCCCCTGGGACCCCTCCCTCACAGGGACCCCCCAATCCCTCCCCAAGGGCCCCTCTCAAGGATCCCGCCGCCCCACAAGGACCCCTTTCAGGAACCCCCCACACCCCCCACAGTGACCCCCTTCAGCCCCCCACCCCAGGGACCCCCTTCAGCCCCCCCCCCGGCCCCTCCCTCACAGGGACCCCCTTCAGGACCCGTTACCTTGGAAACCGCCCCCCCCACCACAGGCCCGTTGCCATGGCAACCGCTCCCCCCCCCCCAAGACCACCCCCCCCGCGCGCGCGCCCCCCAACCGCGTTGCCCCAGTAACTGCCCCCCCTCCCTCCCGTTGCCCCGGTAACGGCTCCCCCCGCCCCTCACCGCGGGCGTTCATGGCGCGGGACGCAGGGCGCCGCACACACGGCCGGGGCCCGCGGCGAGTCGCGCGGCCGGGCGGAAGCGGCTCTTATAGCCCCGGCACCGGAAGCCGGAAGCGGGGCCCACGCCGCGGCCTTGAGGGGAGGGGGGGGGAGCTGAGGACGGCGGGCGGTGAGGGACAATCTCGTGCCGGGCCGCGCGCGCGGTGCCTGAGGGGGCCGCGCGGGGGCGCCTCGCCCCCCCCCCATCCAGCTCCCCCTGCCCAACCTCCCCCCTCCCTGCAGCCTTCCAGAACGTTCTGAGGGGGGGCGAGGACCCCCCCCCCCACAGACCCCCCCTCATTCCTTCAGCACCCAGCGAGCCCTGCTGATGGTCCCCATGGCGCCTTCCTGCCCCATAATGGCCCCAGGGGGGGAGTTTGGGTGCCGCAGCCTTGCCATGTGGCACGGTGTTCGCAGCAATGTGTCATTACAAACCACCACAGGGCAGTCAGACATCGGCAGGACAGGGCGGCCAGGGGGCTTGGATGGCCACAAGGAGTTGTGCTGTAGGATGGGGCCAAGAAGGTGGCTGCCAGCCGGGCATCGCCACCTCAGACCCCGTTACCATCCCAGTCTGTCCGTGTGGGTCCCTCAGGGAGCAGCCAACGAGCCCCGTGCCTGGGGGTGCACGAACCGTGCAGCACGAAGCACACCGGGAAGGTCTGGCAGCTGCCCAGGCAGCCTTCCCCCCCCCCCCCAGCTGTGCTTTAAACAATAAACTAGAATCGGGAGCTGTGAAGAAGTATTTGTATTTCAAAAAGACCACAGGAACTCGAGCCCCGAGCCTTATTGTAGTGTTTAATCATCTCTTGCAGGGGGTTGTGTTCCGCTGCCAGAAGCTGTGGGTGTGCACGGGAACTTGGTGATCCTTACCTGCAGCGAAATTAAAAAAATAATAAATGAAAAATCACCTACTGTGGAAAAAAAATACGAAAACGTCTGAGTCAAATTCACTTGGGCTGCATTGGGCCATTACGTTTTCCCCCACTGCCTCCCCCAGGCGTTGTGGGGTGCTGGGATGGCCAGGGCAGGAGCCACACGGGGCCGTGCCTCCCATGCTGGTGTCCCCGTGGGCCTCTCCGCTGGGACAGGAGGTGCAGGCCGACCGTGGCCAGCCAGAGCAGGAGCAGGGGAGCTCGGCCTGGCTGGCGTTAGCGTGTTGAGTGGTCTTTTGTTCCCCGGCTTCTGCCGAGGCTTAAAGACGGGATTTCATTCAGAAGCTTGTTCTGGGAAGCTGCATGAATAAGCAGTCAAATACTTACAGAGCTGTTTCACTTGATCTTTTGAAGCACTGAAAATAAAGACAGAGTCCTGTTATCTTTCATATCTTCTGGCCAAGGGGTATTTTTACTAATGTCTCGCATGTGTGTAATTCATTCCCCCTAGAATACCTAATATTTGATTTATCTACTGGTAAATCTAACGCAGGAGGTAGTACGTAATGGTTCTCTAACACTGAAAGCAACACAACAAAGCAGTATAGAAAAGGCAGAAAACAAAAGGGCATTGCAGCAAAACAAACAATTTTTTTTTTCCCCTCGGAAACTGGATCTATCCGTACCTTAAAAATTTTATCTTTTCGAGCCACAATTCCAAAAAGCACGGTGAGCGTAACCACCACCACAGCAGCGATAACAGCCTCCTTGGGGAAAACAGGTTTTTTATCTGTAAAGAGGGGAGAGGAGGTTGTGTATCTGCTAGATTGGTGCAGTTACATAAAACAAGTCTTTTCACAGAACCATATAAAGGCACATTTCTATTTTGGTGAACTGAAGGAGGAATTAAAATGTCGGTCCCTGCAGAGGATCCCTGGGGTATCCTGACACTGATGTTTCTTTTATCTCTTTTTCAGGACACCCCAGGCCAGTGGGGTGGGCAGTGGATGCCCCAAATCTGGTGGGCCACCTCATGAAGCATCACCTGTCGGAGACATGGGCATCCAGCACAGCTCGGCCTCCACCCTCCACCTGACTGTAGTCTGCAGAGGTACAGGCATTTCTGGAGGACAAGTAATCTCTCTTGCCTTAAGCAGCTTTTTTAGCGTGACACAATACTGTGGTTGGAATGCAAAGCTTCAAGTAAGACCTAAGGTGCTCCAAAACACAGTTGGATGTGCCCTGTCATCATGGGAAATGAGAAAGTGGGATGAGTCTGCTTCAGGTCATGCTTGCCAAGTGCCTTTGAATAACAAGTAAAGCAGGAAGGGCCTTTTCTGGTGCTGTGCACCCAGGCACAGGTGAGATCTTCATTGTTGCTGTGCTCTGAGTTAACGTGGGGAGTTTACCACTTTCCACTTACACTTCTTTACGCTTTTCTACCATATTAATGTAAGTGGATTGCTATTATTGTAAAAGAGAATGGAGTTAGGTGTAAACCGTATTGTTTAGCAGCTGCCTTGTTACCTTCAACTATCAGGTGGACATTCTTTCTCCCAGTTCCCAAAGAGGATTTCACCTCACAGGTGTAGGTCCCGTTGTCAGACTTCTGTACTTTTGTGATAGAGAGCTGGAAGACCTCACTAGTCTGGTACACCTGGTAGCGATCTTGCTGTAGGGTCAGGATGGTGTTGTCCCTGTACCAGGCTGCTTGGCCTTGCGGGTTGGATTTGGCATTGCAGGTCAGAGTGACATCTTTGTCTTCTTCGGCTTTGACGGTCTCGTCTTCGGTCACGTTGGGAGGAACTGTTTGCAGTAAATGCAGATAAATAGATCATTAGTAACACTGCTCGCCATTAAACAGGAAATAACTTTGCTTTTAACATCAGTTGTGTGCCTTTTTTAAATGGGATGGCATGCTGCCCTGCAGCCCTTCGTGATCCCCAGGGATCAGCAGGGCAGGCATGACAGTCACTCCCGTGACTCCCCTGCCCTGACTTGTATCCTTGAGAAGGAATCTAGGTGGAGGCAGAGACACAGCCAGAAAATCTTCTTAAGGGCCCACCCACTCCCTGTAAAAGAGGCATCAGATCAGGCCATAAGCACCACTGTGGAAAGGGAGTGTCTCACCACGTGAGCTATCTCCTCCTAAATGCATTTTTTCCGGGTGAACACAGCGTACAAGGGTGCAAAACACCCTGCCTTCAGCTCACACCCAGACCCCAAGGTGCTCAGCCCATGATTTTATCTCACCAAACCGTTCCACACAGATACCCACACCAGCGACTCACATTGGACATCCAGGATCACCGAGACCTTGACGGACTGGTCCCGCATCAGCTTGCACGTGAAGGTGACACCATTGTCGGTCGCGGTGGCCGGGGAGATGCAGATGTTGCTGATGTTCACTTTATTCCCATCTTTCAGATCCACTTTGCCATCTCCTCGGTACCAGAGCAGCTCCTCGGCCTGGCTGTTGTTCTGTACCAGGCAGGAGAGGGAGATGGGTGTCCCAGACGATGTGGACAGGGTGAAGTCAGCAGCCTGGTTATTTACAGACAGTTCCACGCCTGCAGAAGGAGAATGAGAGCATGTAGGTGTCCTAAGCTGTACCCTTCCCACAGAAGCCCTGCGTTTTCCCCAGGCCTTGACTTTGGAGGAGACACTTGAGCTTGAGGCTTCAACAGAACACTTATCTTTCAAGTGTGACTCTAGTTTCTGAGACAGGAAGCATCTTCATCACAAAGCTCACTTCATGGTTACTTAAAATCAAAGTGAGGCGTTTGCAACAGACTGCGTGAATGCCAAAGCCTGACCTATAATAAGATAATGTCTGAAAACCACATTATGTCAGCAACAAGGTAACACACAGCACAAGAACATCCTGCCAGCATTGCCCAACCTCCTGCTACAGATCACTGATGCAGCATACCTGTGCCCTCAGTTTTTGTGACACATTTTGGTATTCTGCCTGGAGCTGAATGTGAGCGTATAAAGTAGTTAATCAGCTGCTCTGCCATGCCCAGGCAGTTTGTGAGTTGCAGTTAATCTAACATACAGACCTCAGGACATATTAAATGAGAAAACAATATGGGAAATAAATTTTTCTATCAAGCTAAAACTCACTAGACTAGCCAGAGTCATGGATTAATGAGCAAAAAGTACATCGCAGAATATAAAGGCACAGCGGCCTCGTCATTCCTGTGCAGCTGCACTAACATTTGAAAATGCTGATGCTTCCCCATTCCCTGCTCAGCTACTCTAAAATCAGAGGCCAGTTTTCAGGCAATCCTCAGGGAATGAGCTCCAGAGCGTACAAAAACTTGGGATGCTGCTGTGGCACATCACCCCAGGCGGCGCCCAGCTCCGGACAGTTTGTCCTGTCAGCACGAGGCAGCTCGGTCAAAGCGATGATGGATTTTTTCCATTGCTTACCTGTGGCTACACATGCCAAAAAGCAAACCACAAGGACAGGCACTGCATAGGGGACCGCGAGGCTGCTTTTCTGTGCCATCTCCGAGGAGCCTGGATGGTGCCTGTTGAAGAGAGGGAAGGCCACAGCGCTGCTGCCGCTGCTGGGGCTCGCAGAGGGGCTGCCTGCTGCCATCAGACACCCTGGGGAGAGCCCTCACCGACGCCAGGCCAGGGTCACTGGGGATAAACTAGGCCAATTTGTTGCACAACTTTTTCCAGTTCCAAGCAGAATCAAGGAGATTTTCTGTCTTTCATCCCTGTCGCATGAATTTGTTGCCTCTCTCTGCCTGTCTGCCGGGGCGGCTGTCTCTGGGACGTGGCATTGGACTTACCTTGGGAAGTGTCCTTGGAGAGGCTGCTTCTGAAAAGAAATGTGCAGCGCTCTCCTCTCCCTATTTATAAGGTCTGGATTTTAATATTTTATGGTAGCTCAGTAAGAAGTGAGTCCATAAAATGGGTTCAAGGCCTCATTGAATTCCTGGATTTCTGAGCTCCCAGAACACTGAAGAAAAGTATCTGCTGGGCCCTGCTGTCTGTTTTATGAGACTTGCTGAGGCAATGAGTAACTAATGAGAAAGTTCCTGCATCAGCCATAAAGACCTTCTGCCAAAAATAACACCTTTTCACTCTCAGCTTTCTGGCTGTTTGTGACACCGTTTCAAGCCGTAGGAATTTTATCCTAGATTATCCTGGAACAGGAGGAGACTCCGATACCCCCCTTCCTGCCTGAAGGTCCGTTGCTGGGTCCTTCTTTGACTGGAAAAGGAGAAAATGCACCGATTCAGACTTTGAACTGCGCGTTGGCAGAGGAGGGAGCAGAGCCATTGCCCTGCTAAAAGGTGAGTACCCTCGGCTAGCTCAGCCCCTGGGAAGAGCGAGGATCGCTGCGCTGCAGTGCTACTGAATGATAAAAAGGAAATGTTGGAGTCAATGAAGATGTAAAGGATGGAAGTGTGGAGTTTGGGGTGTATTTTCAGCCTAGAAACAAGACTAAAGGAAACAGCGGTTCTAGGGGTGGGTCTGTCATGATGCAGGGCACAGCAACAAATGGCACCTGGGGAAAATTCTGTCCTGGATTTGCCCCAGGTCTGTGTGACAGGCAGCAAGGTGACCTGCGGTTCCTTGGGCTTACAGTGTTTAAATGAAAGCGACGGCAGTGCCCTGTTTTGCAATGGGATTTGGGAACTGCCAAAGGAAGGGAGACTAGAACAGCAAGGTGTTAACTTGGCCAGAGGCACCGAAAGGGTATGTTCTAAGACCGATAAGAATTACTTTCGCAATGACTTTTTACATATTCCTTTTTATAAAGGGCATAATCATCCTGTGGGTGTCTAATTACCACCGAGGTCCGGAGCTGTGTGGGTTGCATTATCCACCTTCCCGGGACGCCTAGGAGGGACACAAACGTCATGTTCCAGGACGTAAAGCAGCCCCGGGTGACTCAGACCAGGAGCAACCCTTCAGACAGGCAGAACCTCGGTGAGCCTCTGCGGCAGCGGATCCAGCGCCCTCCTTTGAGGTGTTCGCATTGGGCAGTGTCAAGGCTGGGTTAGACAGAGCACGGGCTTGAGCCAGAACCATCCACCCATCCGCTCCTCCTCGCCGTCCTTACGGCAACAGCAGGCTGAGAATAATAAACCCCAATTAAGCCTGTTGTTAAATATGACTCTGAACAGCCCCAAAGGGAGTAAATTAACACACAGCAGTCTATTTCTGGGTGTAATCCAAGCCTTGGAAACCTGAGAAGAAAAGATTTAGAACGTGATAGAGATTGGACCAAAGTTCATTTTCCACTGGCTGTCTTAACTTCCAGCTCCAACCTCCTCCTTGGTTTGGTTTCCACTGGATTATCCTCAGTGCCTCCGGGGGTAGAGAGCACAACGAACATTCACTGGCAGGCAGCACCATTTATACTCAGCAGTGTCGTGAAGATCACTCCTGGAGTCTGGAGCACAGCAGGATCTGCACCGACGTGCGGGAGCTGGAGGGCGAATCCACGGGCTGGGTGGTGTTGTGAGGCAAGCAGTGCCAGCAAGCCCGCTGTAATCCTGCTCCAGAAAACGTGTTTGCAACAGAGCCTGAGGCTCTGCTCCTACTCGTGGTGGTTCTCCTCTCCTAATCCCTTTTTAATATGTGGTGTTACATATTTTGCAACCCCATTGTTCGGGCATGACTCTAACACGGCCTCCGCTTGCCAGCTGTCGGGGCTGGGCTGCCAGGGGATGCCGCCGAGCATCCCCAGCACCCCTGGACCTCCCACAAAAGCAATTTTCCCAAGTATAAAGATCAGGAAGATGAGACGCGCCCTGGTTTTACAGGCTCGCAGCCCACGCCCCAGATATCGCCCACTATTGGGACAGATTTTTTTCATAAGTTTGTTAATAATTCTATTTCCCGATCGCCTTGAAATGAAAGGTCGCAAGGTCTGGCACTGAATGGCCGTGGGAAGGAAAAAGAATGGTGAAAGGAGCACTGGAGCAGCGCACGTTTTAAAAAATGATGTGAAAGAAGTTGCTCAGCGGGCAGGTGGCATCCAGGCTGCGGGGTGGTGCGGGTGCTGGAGCAGAAGGGGTGCAGGTGTGGAGGCACGGGGTGCGGGTGCCCCCTGCGGGACACCGGGTGCCTCTGGCAGCCCATGGCACCGGCCCAAGCCGCAGGGAGCAGCTTGGAGCAGGGGTGTGGGACCTCCTGGGTGGGTTTGGGTTTCATCCTGGCATGGGAAGCCCCCTGCGGAACCTGTGCTGGCAGCGGCGCAGCACGGAGCTGTATCCTGGCCACACTATGCTCATCTTTCACAAGTTTGGGTAGGCTTAAGGAACCTCAGGCACTGAGGTTTACACTGTTTAAACAATTCCTTTAAGCTGTTGTTTCAGGATCTTCTGAGCTCTCCCTCCTTGAAGTGAGCATGAGGAGCAAACTGTGTCCAGGAGGGCAAGTCTAACCTTTAGGGAAGAACATCGAGGCACTCGCCAGCATTTCCTGCGCTGGGACAAAAACATCCAGAGACTGCAGGTACTCTGAGGACTGTGCAGGGACGTTGTGGCACCTCTGCAGCGCAGTGCCCACTGCTGTTCCCAGCCCTCAGCACGGGTCTGCCTCTTCCCGAACTGCTCTGGGTCACGTTCGGAGCTGCTGGCACGCCTCGTCGCAGGTCTTGATTTAGAAAACTAAAGATAGCACCCGAGTGTGGCCGTTGCTATCGTAACCTGAGAAATACAGTCCCAAATAAAAGCAAATGTGAGAAGAAGGTGGTGTTACATTAGCAGTGTAGGTCCCTGCGGGAGATAAAGGTGAGTTGTCTGTGCTGAATTCCACTTCGGTGTTGGTCCTTGGAGCTTCCCATCTGGGGAGTCCTGCTTAACAGCCTTCAGCTCTCACACCTAGTAGTGCTCAGGCCAATTAATAGTATTGATCCTTAATTCTGCATCATCCACTCATGAAATTCCATTTTCAACCTGATTAAAGCAATTTGCAAGGCAGTCTCCCGCCTCAGCAGGCTTGTAGCAGAGATTGTCTGCGAGGTCCCCGTGACTTTGTTGTTTTTCTGGACAGTAAATATGCCTCTGCCACCACTGGGCAGCACTTCAAGGGTTTTTTTCTTCCTCTGCAAAAAGAAAATGACTGGGGATGCTGCTAAGTGGGGTGCCTGTTTCTTTCCTGATTTAGATGCTCCCTGATGGCCAGTACAGGAAATTCCCTGGTATTATTCCCAGATCTGCTTCTCTTTCATCACTGTTCTTCTGCGGCTACTCTACAGCCCAGACCCAAGATATTTTTGTCTACCTAGGAACCATCATCACCAGAGGGATTTCTCAGAAGTGCTCTGCTGGAAATCCGAGTGCTGATTTGATCCTGTGAAGACCTGCCCAACAACACGAGCAGTTTGAACTTCCCTGCTGTGGAGCCATCCCTCGTTCCCTCGGCAAGGAATCCGCAAAGCCCCAGCTGCTCCATCTTTCTGCTTGACGGGGAGCCACTCGCTGCCAATCTTCGGGAGGAAACCGCACTCCTCGGGGGCTGAAACCACCACAGAGGGTGTTGTGAGGCAAAAGCCACACAGCCCCCACATAACCAGCCTTGCGGTGTGCCCGGGCTGCAGCTCTCTGCACGCAGGAGCACGGAGCGGAGCCGATGAGGAGCAGGAGTCCCGCAGGTCAGTCCCTCACCTGCGGTCATGCTCAGCCAGGGGCCCGGCGGGCAGAGCTCCTAGGCTGCCCCAAGGAAGCGCGGAGGTTTTGTTTTTAGCGGCTGCTGAGAAAATGTCTGGGTGAGTCAGTCCTCTGCCACATGCTGCTTGTACAATTGGTTTGTTGAAATTCCAGACAACCGGGCTTTTATCAGCTAAAAAGGGAAATGAGCTCAGTCACTCTGCGTAAATCCAGAGCAATTTATTTGTAGACTAAGGACTTAAACCTAGGTAACTGTGACCGCTTGTGGGGCTGCCAAATTCCCTGTTGATGTTCCTTCTCCCTTTTGGTTTAAAAACACCCTGGTGACCCAGCTCTTTCAGCTCTCCCAGTTTAATTAGATCTGGGGCATCTCTTTGATGGATAATCCCTGTTCCCCTGCTCGTCTCCTTCGTAATGACTGTGCAGTGCAGATGAGCCTCGAGGAAGAGAAGCCAATTTACTCTCCTTTTCCTCGGGGCCCTTCCGATGCCGTACCATGCTTGGCTTTCACGCAAGTTCGCATCATCCGATCCGTCATGCAGGGGATCCCTGGATGCAGTGAGATCAAAGGTTCAACAGCTGACGGTTGCCCTGAAGACTTCAGCCTGATGTGCTAGTCTCAGAGCTTGTATCCCCGACAGGAAATGCCGGCGCTGGGAAGCAGATGTGTGCAGAAGATACTGCCGAAAAGTTAAACAGGAACGGAGGAGACCCGCTGCCGGACATGGCTGCTCTCAGCGCTTAGTGGGCCGCCACACGCTTTTTGCGGAGTAAGTTATTCTGCTCGTTATTCCTTGTCATTTCGCCTCCCTGGAAAAAGGAAGTAGCGAAGATCTGAATGGAGGAACCCCCAAAGTTTTGTTTATATAAATCTTCTCGGATAGATATCCTGTTGGGTGCACTGTTCTGCCACAGCCCACAGCACTGCAGCGCTGTACATGACACCTGGGTGCCCGTAACAACACCTAACAGTGTTAGGGTGCCTGTAATGACACCTAACGGTGCTGGGTGCCCATAAAAACACGTAACCATGCTGGGATGCCTGTAATGACACCTAATGGTACTGGAATGCCTGTTATGACACCTACGGGTGCTGGGGTGCCTGTTAACAACATGTAACCATGCTGGGGTGCCCGTAATGACACCTAACGGTACTGGGGTGCCTGTAACACCCCGGGGCTGGCGCTGGGTACTGGGGGCAGCCAGGACAAGCCTCAGCTGCTCTTCCCTCCGGGCAGCCAGGCAGCAGAGCCACACTTCAACCCCTTATCGGTGTGCCAAGGCAGGAGACCGCCCTGCTCCTTCCTCCTCCTCCAGGCACCCTTTGCAGCTCCCTGGCTCACTTTTGTCTTCGCAGGGGGTTCTGCTCCAGCAGCACACGATGCTGGGGGCACCGCTGGGTGCTTGGGCAGGGCTGGCCGGCTACATGCGGCGCGTTTGGGGCGGCCCGAAGGCTGCAGGGCCCCCCCCCAGACCCCCCAGACCCCCCAAAACCTCCCCACCCCTCCCCAAACCCTCCCCAAGCCCCCCTGGGCCTCCCCACTCCCCCCCAGCTCCTCCCGCAAGAGGGCGCCACTCAGCTGCCGGGCGCCCCGCCCCCTCGCCGTGACGCACCTGTCCCCTCCACCCCTCATTGGCCAACCTCCCCGATCCCCCACCCCTCCAGCCCCATCGGCGCCCTCTCATTGGCCGGAGGGGCGGAGCGACAGCACCTCGGCCCCGCCCCCTTCTCCACCTCCTCCTCCTCCCGGCTCCGGAGCCGGGGCTGGGGTCGGGGCCGGGCCGGGGCGGGCGGCGGCGGCGGCGGCGGGGCCATGGCGGGCGCGGCGCGGGGGCTGCTGTGGGTGTCCTTATCCGTGTGCCTGCTGCCCGACCCTCTCGGCGCCGCTCACATCAAGAAGGCGGAGGCGGCGGCGGCGGCCGGCGAGGAGCTGCGCTACCTGCACGCGGCCGAGCTGGGCCAGGCGCTGCGGGACCTGGCGGCCGAGGCCCCCCCCGGGGCTGGCCCGGCTCTTCAGCATCGGCCGCTCGGTGGAGGGGAGGCCGCTGTGGGTGCTGCGCCTGACGGCCGGGCTGCCCGAGGCCCGGCAGGACGGGGACGAAGAGGATGAGGAGGCCGGCGGGGAGGCCCTGCCCGGCCGGCCGCAGGTGAAGCTGGTGGGGAACATGCACGGGGACGAGCCCCTGGCCCGGCCTCTGCTGCTGCGCCTGGCCCGGGAGCTGGTGCGGGGCTGGGCCGGCGGAGACGAGCGGCTCGGCCGCCTGCTCAACACCACCGACGTGTACCTGCTGCCCAGCCTCAACCCCGACGGCTTCGAGCGCGCCCGCGAGGGCGACTGCGGAGGCGGCGGCGAAGGGGCGGCGGGGGGGCCGGGAGAACAGCCGCGGCCGGGACCTCAACCGCAGCTTCCCCGATCAGTTCGGGACCGCTCAGCCCGACCTGGAGCCCGTGCCCGAGGTGCGCGCCCTCATCGCCTGGATGCGGCGCAACAAGTGAGTGCGGCCCGGCCTCCTCCGGAGGGAAACCCCCCGGCTTTCCTTCGGGTGTCCTCCTGGCCCGCAGGGTGCTGTGCCTGCCCTGTGCCCGCCTGCCTGGGCTCAGCCTCTGCAGCCTCCTGCATCGCCGGCCTTGGCTGGGGGCAGCTGCTTGTCCACTCCTCTCCAGCCTGGCCGAGCCGTAGGTGCCCCCACTGCTCCCTTCGTGCTTCTATTTCTGCCTGGAGGAAGGGGGAGAGGGCCGGGAAGCTGCTGAGCTGGGGAGGCAGTGCTGCGGAGGCCGACTTGTTGCACGACGGGGCTGGGTGCTGGCACTGCTCAGCAGGCTTCGTTGGGTGCCGTGTCCAAACCACGGAGCACAGCGTGCACGGTTGTGCCGAGAAAGCCAGAGCGTGAGTGCAGTCAGCTGGGAGCAGAGTGCTACAACGGGCTCTGTGCCCTCCCTGAAAAAGGGACGGAGAAAAACCGAGCGTGGTGTGCTGGGGGCTGTTGGCCGGGTCTGAAGGAGATGTGCAATGTTCAGCATCGTAGTGTGTGCCCGGCTGTGGGGAAGCAGAGGTTTGTCTGAGGAGTTATCTTCATTGAAACTTAGCAGATGGCAGCACCCATTGGGATCGTTGCTCTAGAACTTGTGAACTGCACCGGTAACTTGCTTGTCCTAAGGATCTGTGAGGACAGCTCGTGCAGCGGTGTGCAGTAGGAGCCCTCCAGATCTAGTTCAATTCAGAGTCAGTTACGAGGGACACCTTGCATGTTATTACTGTCACTTTGAAAATACCTCGCGCTGTCTCTATTCAGTGATTTTTGGCAATGCTTGAGGTGAGATTTTCACCTAAGCCAGGCCAAAATGAGAAGAAAACAGCACCTTGCGCGTCCCTCTGCCTGGCAGCACCAGCTATTGCTGTTCCACTTGTTACACTAACGCAGCCACCCATACTGAAGGGAATGGGTAAACAGAACTGTTTGATTAAAAAAAGAAAAGATAGCGTTGCAATTCACGTGTCCTTTTTAAGCAAGGCAAAGGTATGGGTCATGTTGCCTCCGCTCAGACACTGAATCATGTTTGGCTGAAAGAGAAGGAAAGCTTTTTGCCTCCACGCTGTATTGGGTGAAAAGAGGGTGAATATAGACAATTACACTTTAATTTTGAGTGCCTGCAATCAAACTAAGGCGTAGGGCATGCCATGCTCTTGTACTTTCTGGCTCAAGATTTTAACAGCTCTGTCACACGTCCAGATTTTATTTATGCAATAGATCAGTAAATATCAGTTCTGCTGTGCGTATCGAGCACTGCTCAGAGCTCGGCGAGGCGCCGTGCACGTGGCACCGTGTCTGTCACAGAGTTCGAGGGCTTTGTCCAAGGCTGGAGGAAGAAACTTGCTTCATCTCCAGTAGTGCCAGATGTCGGCTTGGGGAGCGAATAAACGGGTCCTGACAGTTGTTTTTTTGCAAGAATCTGCTGACATCCCCGACGTGCTCCCACTTGGACATTGCTCAGATGCTCCAACAATCCCGCGTGCTGACCTGGGGCTGGCGTCGAAGCGAGGGGCTCCGTCTCCCAGAACAGTTTGTCTTTTTGTCAAACAGTGGCCTCGGGGCTGGAGGAGGACGTATCTGTAACGTAACCTTGGTGTAGCTGCAGCTCAGCGGTTCTCCCCGCACAGAAGGGTCTCAGCGGTTCCTCTTCCAAACCTTGCTGCTGGGCAGCTCTTCCTGTGGGCCCTTTTCACCTGCTTGATCCCAAAGCGTGTTTGGAGGCTGGGGAGATGGGTGGGAAGGCAGCAAGGTGTCTGGTTGGAGGGCTGTAGCTGGCTTCTCGCTCGGTGTTCCAGTGACAACTCCTTTCCTTCTCCTTCCCAACCCCAGGTTCCTGCTCTCCGGCAATCTTCACGGCGGCTCGGTGGTTGCAAGCTATCCCTACGATGACTCTCCCACGCACAGGCCCACGGGAGTCTACAGTAAATCAGCCGATGACGAAGTGTTCAAATACTTGGCCAAAGCTTACGCCTCGCATCACCCCATCATGAGGACTGGCAAACCAAACTGCCCCGGCGAGGAGGGAGAGACCTTCCCAGACGGCATCACGAACGGTGCCCAGTGGTACGACGTGGAAGGTAAGCTGCGCCGGAGAATCGCTCTCGCTGTCAGCTTGGGTCGTGCCACGGTCTTAGAAATAGCTTCGTGCTTCCACTGAGACGTGATATCCTAAACCTCAGCTTATCACCGAGGCAAGGAGGGTAGGTGAAGGGGTATTTTTAGCTTGGAATGTGTTCTAGCAGCTTGAAATGACGCGAAGTGGCATCGCGGGCACAGCAGCGAGTGTTTGGTGAATCACAGTTTGGGAAATAGATCCCAGCAACCTGGAGGGCTCTTCCTGACCCCGCTCGGTGCGGGGTTACCCTGCACAGTTTAGCGATGGAGCTGTCGTAAGATCTCGAGACAGTTAATAAATTTTAATGATGATACAGGAAAGGGGAAACTGTTACATGCTGCAAATCCAAACAATATTAAAGTGAAACCCGTGTCAGTCTTCTGCAAGGTTTTTTTTAACTTTTAGTTAAGTTTTGTAAGTAATTTATAAAATAGCCTGCTGAAAAACTGTAGAATGCTGTGAATGCGTGTGGCCTGAGCTAACTGAGCTCCTCTGCCTGGAAGTAGGGCGAGGAACTTCTCTGTGAAGTGTCAGAGCTGTGCAGAGGGAGACAAGCAGCATGGTCGCTGTTTGTCCCTCCTTGCAGCAGGACACGGGAGGGATCCCAAATCCAATCTGCTGAGGCTCCCAGCAGAGCTCTTGCTCTCTGCACTGGGCAGTGGCCCTGGGAGATGATGTGAGGACAGCAAGTTACCTCCAGTGCCAGCAGGCTGCTTCTGTGGGGAAGTGGCTGGGCTGCTCTGTGTGCGTCGGTTTTGCTGCTGCTGAGGTTTAAAGGGTGGTTTGTAATGAGATGCTCTTGTGGAAGAGACTCCGTGAGCTAGCGAGAAGAGAAATCTTGGCTGGATCAGTAGAAGAAGTTTCACCATTCCCACTCCCCCTCAGCGGAAGTTGTACAATCGCAGGCTCACCAGCCAGCAAGGCAACTGTGGTGAGGACAAAACAGCAATCTTGCATAATTGATATGGAGAAGTTGCATTGCTTTGCTGTGTCTGCGCTGCTCTGCTTTCCCTCCTGCGAGGGCCGAGGGATAATGGCAGGAGCGCTGAGCAAGCAAAGAAACCAAGCGTGGCTTATCCCTACCAGCTTACCGCCTAACGAATTCTGGAAAGATGGTGTCTTTCCAAAACATGGGTTTCAGAGCTGAGTCATCCGTCAGCCCTGACTCCATGCTTCCTTGGGAAGCGAGGAGAGCGCTCCGTTACCGGGCCTGAGCACACGGCACCCGGGCTGGAAGAGGAAGTCCCTACTTGAGCAGCGGCTGAATCATTCCTGAAGATTTCCCTGTTCAAACAAGACGCAGTGTTCAAACAAGATGGCTATTAGCGAAAAGGGAAAAAGCCTGTCTCCTTCCCTCCGCCCTGCCCAGCACACCGTGGCTGGTGTTTGCTGGCTCAAGGTTCGCTTTGCTTATGCGGAAAGTCCGGCGCGAGGAAGGTTTGTGCAATCTCGTGCGTCTGCCTTCGACGGAACAGGATATCCTGGATGATCTGTGCCGCCTTGTTTGCCGATAACAACAGCCACCAGAACATCTCCATCGAGAGGGTTTTCAGCTGCAGCTCGAAGGGGTTTTGCCTTTTCACCAAGCTGGGACAAACTGTGGTGTACGGGGAGCTTGTTCAAGAGCTTTCAGCCTCTTTTCACCAGCCCGCAGGGCGAGTAGCACTTCTCACCACGACGTTCACTTGTTCCACTTGTTTGTCCTCCTGCTCGAATGTGAAACACCCTGCTGGTGCCAGCCTGCCCTCGGGAGGTTTGCTGGTGGCTGCTGTGAGCCTCTCGGGCTGCTTTTGCCTTGTCAGCAGCTGGGAGCTGAGCTTTGCTGCCTTCCTCCCGCAGGAAGCGGCAAGGTGTGAGCCGGAGACCGCTTCGCTCTGCGGTTCGCGCCCTGTGTGACAGCCTCCAGCTTTCAGCCTCTGCGGAAACAAACCCTCGGGCTGTGACAAACCACAACCTCGGTCTCGGTCCCGTTGGTACGGGGGGTTCAGAGGCAGAGATTAGAGAGAAAGTGCTGACACTAATCCGGAACGGAGTATCGCTGAGGGTGGCACCTGCGCTGTCTCTCCCCCAGGCCGTAATTTACATCTAGCTGCTGTTAGGAGGGTGCTGGCAGCCCTTGGAGCGTGTCCCGGGCTGAAGCGTGACCCGCAGGAGCTGAGATCCAGGGAAGAGCGCAGGTGAACTAACAGCGCAGAGGCCAGGGCGCGTGTTTGGGTGCTGTGTGAAATTCCTGGGTCACTTTGGGGTTTTAGGCATTTACAGTTATTTTGAGCAGCGGATGGAGAGTCAGTTGCATGCAGACCACGAACGAGGCCTTCCCCAATGACCGCAGAATTTCAGTCTGCAGTGAAATGAGGGTGGGGAAGTCCCGGTGCCCTTTCGGGGCCGGGCTGAGCTCTGAGTGACAACCGGAGCACGTGGGGAGAGGTGCAGGGCAAGCGCCTGTGGCTGGCGGATCAGGTCGTGCCAGGAAAGACTGCAGGCTCCACGTGAACTACAGCCAGCAAAAGCAAAGAAACGAGAACAAAATGTTTCAACAGGTGGAAATTTTCCTGCCACGTTTTATCGCGTGAAATCAAACGTGCCGGAAAGCCAACCGCTGCGGGCTTCGTTGTCCTGGAGCCACCGGTTCAGGCTGCCAGACCCCATTAACTCTCATTTGGGTTCGCTAACAACCTCTTGTGTGTATCAGGCTGAGGTGGCGAGGCGAAACCATCGGAGTCATTCTTAAGGTCAAGTGTTCACGGCGCAGTGTGGCTCCCTGCCATGCAGCCGGGTTTGGCTCCTGCGTTCCAGCCGCTGCCGATAAGCACGCCCGTGCCGGGGACGCTGCTCGGAGGCTATCTCGGTGGTGCACGCTCTCACTCTTCCTTCCTTTTAACCTCCAGCGTTTTTAACCACTGAGTGGCTGGTTCAGGTCAAGAAAATAATTGGGAATTCGGGCTGGTTTATGAGCTGGGTGCTGCTTAGTGCAAGAAGAATGGCCAGAAATCTCAAAGAGACCATGAATTTTTTTAAAACACCCATGGGATGGACACATTTGCCTTTATTTCCTAAAGATCCCGATTCAGAGGGTGAATTCAGCCTCACATTGAATAGGGCATTTTGTGGGCAGCCTTGGGAGGCCCTTCCTTTACTTGCAGTCCCTTCCTAAAAGATCTTTCCCTTGCTGGTTTGAATCTCTGTGCCCAGGTGTTTGCCGTGTTCCTGGTGTCTCCCAGAAGGAATCTGTGGACATGGGAGTGCAGGATCCGTGTGCGTTCCCTACCCTGTGTTTGTGCCGTGGTTTCTAAGCTCCACTTCGGCTTCCCAGCAGCTTTTGGTGGCACCAGTCAGAGCGGTTAAAATGAGGACGGGGCGCTCGTGGCAGCGCTGCTGTGGGCTCTGGTTCCTGGGCAGAAGGCAGCTGCGCAGTGTGAGCACTGCTAGATGGCAGCCTGCAGTTCCGGGGATGTGCACGGCAAGCTGCCCTTGTGTCTGTAAAATTCTTACTGTTTATGTTTCTTTTCTTGTGACAAGCATCGGCTTGATGATTCGGGGGCCTGATGCCTCTCTTCCCATCTCCCACGAGCCGCCAGGCAGTGCTGCGGGTGCTGCGGCTCCTGGGCTGACCTGGGAAGACGCTGCCCTCCTCCCCGCGAGCCCCGGGAGGCTGCGGGGCTGTGCCGCTCTGGGCTGTGTCCTGCTGCTGCTGGAGCTGGAGGCTGGGACCTCACCTCCTCTGGGTTTTAATGACTGCAGGCTACTGGACCAAAACCTTCTTCCGCCTTGTTGGGGCTGCTGCTGATTGCTTACCCTGGTCTCATGCTTCGAGACAATCGGTTCTGTGCTAGGGTAAGCAACTTGTGCTGTGTTTTTATCGCGTCTCTAGCTTGCTTTGTGCCATCTGCTCTCTCTGCAGAGCCGCCAGGAGCCTTTCTCTGCTGTGACTGAGCTGCGGGTCTCTTATCTGCTCATGTCTGCTCCAGCGACAGCTGGAATTAGAGAGGTTTAGCACAGTGCACTTTGAAAATGGAGGCCGTCCAGGCCGGCCTGCAAGGCTTCTCCTGGCATCTGGTGTATTTATGGTATCTGGAGCTCCGGGTTGGACTCGAGAGCTGCGTTCTCCCGCCTGTCTGCCTGCTGTGGGCCTTGGCAGGGAGCAGAGGCATGCCTGGCAGCGTGATCTCCGCAGCTCTCGTGCTGCAGGAGGTCTGGGATCCCTGCTGAATGCAGTCCTGATGCTCGAGGTTTGGGACAGAGCAGGGGAGAGGTTTGTTCTGGGCAGGCCCCAGCCTACACTGGGACTGAGGGGTCAGCTCCAGTCCAGGAGCTGAAGCTTTACAAGGGCTAAAAGACACCCTGTGATAAAAAAACATGTGGAATAAATACAAGGAATTATCCAAGGTAACACCCGAACAGGTGGAATGTAAACACTTCAGTCTGACAGCCCTCTACCCTGGGTGTGCCTTTCCCGCTCAGAGCCTCGAGCTCCTGCTAGCCCATGTACAGGTCTCTGTACGCCTCCAGATCTCCTGCCTCGCCAGGAGAGGCTGTGCAGCTGGGATTTGGAAAAATACGTAATTCCATATGCTGTAAAAATAACTGTCCTGCTCCGCAACGGCGCCGTGTGAAGGCCAAATATGTGCAGTGGACGCAGTCCAAATTCTCAAGCGTGTAGCAGACTACTTGCTCAAAGAGACGGTTCTACCAAAATTGATGTACCAAGCCCTAATTTAGTCCGTTGCTGCTCTATTATGGGTGAGCATCTGTCCTAAATTTACTTGAATGGCAGTCGAAGCACTAAATATGCTGCTTAATGGCTCTGGTTTATGTATGGATGTTTTCAAATGCATTAGTGTCTTGCTAGGAGCAGATGGTTGCAGGCTGGCAAATTGTTTCACTCTGCGTGGCGTTGACTGGCGAGAGAGCAGCCCGCTGTGGACTGCTTTTCTGAGCCTGGTAATAGGAGGCGAGTAAAACCGAGCACGGATCAGATTCGCAGCCCTGTTTCTCTGACCTCTTGGACTGAGCTCTAGAATTGTGAAGTCCTCCGACACTGCCCCTCGTGCAGGAGAGAGAAGTCCCTTTCCCGGCTGTATCTCAGCCTGTGCACAAGCTGCAGAGCTCTCTTTGCGCTGGACATTTGATTTGCTAGGATAAATCCTCCTGTTCCCTCGCCAGCAGGCTCACAGAACTGGGAGGAACTGGGATGTCTTTGGTCTGGTTCCATACCTCGTGTCTTCCCGGGGGTCTGCTCTCCGGTACGCCGCTGTGCTCTGTGTCACCAGCTGCCCTGGGGCTGTGTAACTCAGAACAGCCGCCCCTGCCCTTTTGGACAGCGAGTGCTCCCGGGCACCGTGCTTACTGGAAGGCACTGCTGGCAAAGTGCTGCTGAGAGCTTTTCCTGCCCGTGCGTTATCCCAGCCCCTGCAGATGTCAGGGAGTGTGTTTGCAGAGCCGCATCGATCCGGTTATCTGGCCAGCACCCTGGAGGGGTCCCTCTTTTGTCATGGAGCTTGTCAATGATTATTCAGACGAAGCGGTGAGGTTATTTAGCACAGCACACATGTAGTTCTTTGGGCAAAACAAAGCACAGGTGTATTAGGTATGCATTTTTCTTACGGACTTGCCTGCTGGGTTCCCGCAGGCTGGTGGCGTGACCCAGGCTGCCTTCTGGTTTCCTTCCTTCTGAAGTTCCTAGCTGGCAGTGGGCTTCTGCAGGGCAAGCACGTAGCTGCTCTGTGGCAGATGGGCTTGGGAGTGCCAGTTCGGCTTCCTCAGCTCATCTAGAAGATAGCTGGGCCCCTCTGGGCTGCCCCTGGGCTGTGGTGGGAGCCGGGTGGCTGCTGCGTGCTCCTGGGGCTGCTGGGCGCTTGGCATGGAGCCGGCTGGGCAGCGGTGGCCAAGGCTGTGGCATGCCAGCCTGCCCGGACTGGGGCTGGACGAGGTGGTATGACCCAGGGGATGTCATCAGGATGTGTGAAGCTTGGAGTGGTGTGCCTTTCCATGTCCCACAGCTGCCCGATTCACTGGTGGGAATGGTCCTCTTGTGTGGCTGCAGTCACGTGCTGGGTTTGTCGGGGCGACTCTGAAACCTGTTCCACAGGCTTGCGGTGGCTTTTACTATCGAACGCTCCCAGGAATGTTTAGGGGGTTGAATATTTGCAGTCTTCAGCAGCGTGCTGGAGTCCGAGCTCCAGATCGTGGTGCTGATACCCTGAGTCCTGCTGGTACGTGATTCATCCCTGCTCACAGAACGGATTTATTTGCTGAGGGCTGGTCATAACCTTCAGTAAATGAGGGCATGGCACTTGCTAGGACAAGGTGACATTTTTTATTTGCGGCACTACCTGTGGTTTCTCTGAAAGGCAAGAATAAGCAGATAAGGCTAATACTGTGAAACAGCTCCATGCACTCCTGTTTTCTGGTACTCTTAGCAGCAAGCTACCAAGCTGCCCCCATTTCTGCAGCATTACTTAAATTACTGGGGACTGCTGCCTTCAAGAGGAAACGGGGCAGGAGGTTGGTGATGTGGCTCCAGAGCTCGGGGAAGAGGTGGACAAGTCTGTGTCCTGGTCTGTTTGTGCAGGACCCGGCTGTTGTAGGGTCACGGCAGTCTTCAGAGGTGAGGGAAGGTGTTGCTGCCTCTAGTTTTGCTAAGAGTTTTTTGGGAGAACAGCTGTGTGGTCCTTGAACGTGATGTCTGGGAAATCCAGATAACACAAAGGGAATGGCTGGCAGATGTCTTTGCTGTGGAATGAGCCCGCAAAGTGCTGAGCTGCTGAGTTCAGCTGGCAGCAGTAAGACCAAAGGGACGGTCTGCAGCTGGTCTGAACGGCCCAGTGTGGTGGTTACTGGGAGAAAGAGAGCTCTGTGTGCCCCAGCACAGGCTTTCACCATGATCTGATCTGACTTTTCTGCTTAGGTTGTTCGCTCTGGGGCTCCGGCAGCAGCTCGGTGACGTGCCCCAGGGGGCTGAACAACAGGCAGAATGTGGATATTGTGGGGGGATGGATGTCTGCATTGCTCTCGTGACGTGTCTCTGCCTAACTTCCTCAGGTGGGATGCAGGACTACAACTACGTGTGGGCCAACTGCTTCGAGATCACCTTGGAGCTGTCCTGCTGCAAATACCCGCCAACCTCTGAGCTTCAGCAGGAGTGGGAAAACAACCGGGAGTCTCTCCTTACTTTCATTGAGAAGGTAGTGGGGGCTGAGGCAGGGTGCGGGGGCTACATCTATGCAAGCCCTGTGTCCCCGGCGGGCTGAGAGCGCTGCGTTCAGATGCTCTGCTAGCTTAGTTCCCTGCATGCGGTAACGCAGCTGCTGCAGTTGCTGTGTGGAGGTGAGAGGCTACAAAGCTGCTGTTTATCTCTGTAGCTCTGCCACGCTTCCCACATCCTCAGCGATAGCAGAGCTCCCCTGAGAGGGGCCTCGTGGGGCACAGTGGGATGCAGAGAGGCTGAGAAACGCAGATGTTGCTACGTGATGCAGAGTACCTGTAAGACCTCAGTGCCTTCAATCTCAGGTCTTCAAAAGCACCAAGCAGCACAGCTGAGACCTTGGCTCACAGATCCATCTTCCAGGCTTCTTCCACATGGCCACGTGTGGGTTCAGTAGGGGACAGTTTAGGCTGGGAAGGGAGGCAGGTGCACCTGGTCCCTCAGTATGTCCTGCAACCCTGCTGTGGTCACTGTGTTGTATGCCCATGCCGATGAATGAGAGGATTTGCTAGGGAGGATCAGTTCTGAAAAGCTGCTGCCTTCCCAGTGCATGCTGAAATTCCTGTCCTTGCTGTCTGGCCAAGCATGGCCTGAACCTTGGGCCCTTGTTTGTCTCTGCCTGGCAGCCGTCCTGCTCTGCTGTGGTTGGGGATGGGAGGGAAGGGGATTGCGGGGTGAGGATGCGGTTGCTCTGACGTTACCTGTCTTCAGCCAGGCCCTTGCATTGTTTTCCTCAGGTCCACATCGGTGTGAGAGGCTTTGTCAGGGATGCGATCACCGGGGCTGGCTTGGAGAACGCGACCATTGTCGTTGCCGGCATTGCTCATAACATCACGGCGGGCAAATTTGGTGACTACCACCGACTGCTCGTGCCTGGAACCTACAATGTGACCGCAGTTGTGATGGGGTAATGTCTCTGTGGCAGCCAGTGTCTGCGCTGCTGACTGCTTGTCTTTCTTTGTGATTTCTTCCCCAGGAGCATCTTGTATGTTTAGGGGCTTGGCTGGAAGCTGCAGCAGTAAAGGACTCTGTGATGGGTTAAAGTTGCAGCTGTGTTTGTCCCCTGTGTCCCCCATGTCCTGCTGCAGTGGGGAGCTGCTGGGTGCACAGCACTTCTCTCACTGTTGTTTGACTGCTTATATCGACCTCATCTTACTTCTGGGCAAAAGGAGAGAAAGGAGTAGGGTCGCCCCAGTAAAAGCCTGCATTGTCTCAAGTCTGGGTGTAAACATGTCACTTGCAGCCAGCTACCCCTGTCGTACACCCGTGGCTTCTTCCCCGTAAACAGGAACTCGGGCCTCTGACGCAGCAAGGGCAGCAGCATAGTCGGGTCTGGTGGCAGTGGGATGAGCCCCATCGGCTTGTTTGCTGGTGAATCTCTCCCCTAGTCCAACGTCCCAGTGTGCTCAGGCTGGGAGGAAGAAGCTGCAGAGCGTGGAGTGGAGGTTAAGATGCTGCAGAGCCTCCTTGCTGAAGCCAGCTCTTTTTTTTTCCCCCCACAGTTACGCACCAGTGACCAAAGAGAACGTTGAGGTGAAGGAGGGAGATGCAACAGTAGTGGATTTCTCCTTGCAGCCAACCGTGGTGGCACCAGATCCAAACCTCGTGCAGTTCACTGCAACGCCTGCTCCTCTCTCCACCGTCACACCCTCTGTTGCGCAGGCAGAGCCCCCGAGCACAACCTCTCTCCACCAAGCAGTCCAACCCGTGGACTTTCGCCACCATCACTTCTCGGACATGGAGATCTTCCTGCGGCGCTACGCCAACGAGTACCCCAGCATCACCCGCCTCTACTCTGTGGGCAAGTCGGTGGAGCTGCGGGAGCTCTACGTCATGGAGATCTCCGACAACCCTGGTGTCCATGAAGCAGGTAACGCTGGAGATTGTTCCTGGCAAGGCACAAACGCAAGCGGCAGACCCTTTCCTTTGGGGTGTGGGAAGGGCAGGAAGGGATATAGAGCTGGCATCTGTCTGAAGAGAAACGGAGTTCCTCCTCACAGCATGCTTTTTAGGAAGACCAGGCACAGTGAGTGGCACTGCTGTGAGTTAAGGAGCGTTCCTGGGGACTTTAAGGAATGTCTTAAGGGACTTTAATGTTAGAGAGCATTGGTGGGGGGCTCTGGGAACAGAAGAACCAAGCATTCACCCTGTAGCGGTGTTTGTCCTTTTTGGTGGTGTGAGAGCAGAAGGGTACATCTTAAGTAAATGCCCCCTAGCCTGCAGAAGGCCTGGGAGTGCATCGCTCAGGGTGATGAAATGTCTCCAAGCATTAAGGTAGTGGTTATAATTGTCTCTTTGGCGTGGCTGTGTGTCTGCAGGTGAGCCAGAGTTCAAGTATATCGGTAACATGCACGGGAATGAAGTTGTGGGGCGAGAGCTGCTCCTGAACCTCATCGAGTACCTGTGCAAGAACTTCGGCACAGATCCCGAAGTGACTGACTTGGTCCAGAGCACGCGGATCCACATCATGCCGTCCATGAACCCAGATGGCTACGAGAAGTCCCAGGAAGGTAGGGCTGCCTGCGCTGAAACAGCTAGGGGGGTTTAGCTCTGAGAACAAGAGCTGGGGCTCGTGGTGCTTCTGAGAAACCCTGCGCTGCAGGAAGTGGGTGGTTGGCTGCTTTTTGAAGTGGTTGGAAAGAGCTCTTACGCTTCAGCAATGCTATATGCTACCCCTGTTTGGGTCCCCTTATGGTTTGTGGCTATCCCAAAGGTTATTAAAAATAAAGACATTCCTTTGACACAGCTCATGCTTGCTGTGCTTTGGTCTATGCTCTTAGTAACATGTGATGTGGGAGCCAGGCAGTCTGCAGAGCGCTTGTCCAAGGATAATACAGACTTTTAATCGTGATGTTGAAATTGGCAAAAATGTTCAGGGAAGTCCTTAAAACTGCATGGCTTTTGCAGACTGACAGAACAAAGCCTGTCCAGAACAGTTTTCTGGAATTAGAGCTCTACATGGGTTTAACCAAGAACTTGTCCAGCTGGTTTGAGAGGGTGAGCTCTGAGGTTTCTGTGGTCGTGACACCCAGCTGCTGGGATTGTTTGTTGTTCACTGCCTTCCTGCTAGCTGTGGCCTGGCTGGCACTGAGAGTTGCTGAAACGGCCCTTGGACACCTATGGGCACTCTCACTGGAGGAAAGTGGGGGTGTCCTGTCACTGTGGGCAGCAGGACGCCAGCACTGTTGTGCTCTCCGCTGGTTTTTGCTAACTGATAGTGTGAAGATCTACAGCAAAAGGACACAGCTTCCACAGTGAAGGGGGAACTTGTATGGGGCACGAGGCTGAATGTATGTTTCATTTTCAGGAGACAGAGGAGGCACCGTCGGCAGAAATAACAGCAACAACTATGACCTGAACCGGAACTTCCCAGATCAGTTCTTCCAGGTGACAGACCCTCCGCAGCCAGAAACTCTCGCTGTCATGAGCTGGTTGAAGACTTACCCGTTTGTGCTTTCAGCAAACCTGCATGGAGGTATGTCAGCCAGCCAGGCTCCTTCCTCAGCACTGAGGTTTGAGGGATGGGATTTGCAGGGATATATCCACCAGAGATCTAGCAGAGAGCACTCACTTCTAAGCATCACTGCAATGGCAGGAGCACAGGCGTCAGGTTCCTGCACCAGGGATGAGGCCGTTTCCAAAGGACCTGTAGAAAAAATGAGCAAACCAAATCTATTGTGAGTAGGTTGGAGTTCGTACTGCTGGAAGATGGATCAGAAGTTGGGAACAGGCTGAAAGTCACGTCCCCAAGCATGTTTGAAGGGAGCTGAAGAGGCAGCTGGGAGGATCACACACCCTTCTCTGAAGGGAGCACATGCACTGGGCAGTAGCTAGCATGCTGTCTGCTATGGGATGGGGCAGGTGGGGTGGACTTTCATGTCAGCAGCTGCTCAGCAGCTGGTTCTATGAACGTGGTAATGCTGTGGCTGCTGGAGGCTTCGTAGTATTTATAAATTGAAGGGAATGAGATGTAATCCTGAGGGTTCCCTGTCTTGAATTGCATGGCGGAACTATGAAATTTGCTGTAATTTAATTATCTTTTTAGAGTGATCTAAATTAAGTGTCTGTCTTACAGCTTATTCCCTAATTCCCAGATGGTTTGTTGTAGCTGTGGTAACTTGCAGGTGGTTGCTTCGTGCTAGCACGTTTCATTTTGTCGTGCAGAGGTACCCTGCGTGGGTAAGAGCTGGCAGTTCTCCAGCAGCGGTGGTGTCTGGGTTCCCACAATACCGCTCATACAGCTTGCCTAGGAAAAGCCAGAGATGTTATAATCTGCTTGCCATAAATTCCAGAGGGCTGAAAAGCTACAGCAATTGGGCCAAGGGCGCCGTGTGTGTTTTAAGTAATGTATTCCTTTGCTTTCTCTCCTCTGCAATAGGGATTATTAGGAGGCTGTGCTCATCCCTCCTGCATGTAAGAGCCAAAGCTTTGACGTGTCATGGCTGGGGCTCACCTTCTGTCTTGGGTGGAGTCTTATCTTTTCCTGTGCTTTTTTTTTCTCTTCTGTCCACTGGAGTTAATGCTGCGTATTTAATGCCAGGTCTTGAGAAACACAAGACTCGGTGCCTGGCACTTTTCAGAGGAAAAGAAAAACATACCCTCTTAGGCTGAGGGATCAGTTGAAAAGCATGCAAGTTCAAGTCAAATCTTGTTTCCCCTGCAGGTTCTCTGGTGGTTAATTACCCCTTTGATGACGATGAACAAGGAATAGCCATATACAGTAAATCCCCAGACGATGCTGTGTTTCAGCAGCTGGCACTTTCCTACTCTAAGGTAAAGCTCTAATGGCAAAACAGCTCATCCTGCTAGGGTAATTCCTGATGCTGTCATGAGCCCTCTGAGCAGGCACCCACATGTACAGACTCCTCGGGTCACGGCAGAAGGGTCCTGTGGGAGGCTCTTCCCATGTGTGGGTGGCCAGTGTGCTCTGCCTGCGGGCACTGTAGGAGGAGAGCTCTGTAGGCACGGGGCCCATAGCAGTGGGTTACACGCATGTGCTGAAGGGTGGTAGAATATTCTCTATGTGGGCCAGGAAGGGAGCAAGGATGTCTGAGTTGTGTTTGGGTGTGGGACAGTCTGCTGGTGCTGCAGCTGTACAATGCACACCTGCTTGAAAGCTCTGTTTGGTAACGCTGAGTGTGTGACTAATGTTGGAACAGAAGTGCCAGTGGCTGTAGAGTACAGACTGAGCTCCACGTGTCACGTCTTTTGTTTCAGGAAAACAAAAAGATGTATCAGGGAAGCCCTTGTAAGGATATGTACCCCACAGAGTACTTTCCACATGGCATCACAAATGGGGCCCAGTGGTACAACGTTCCAGGTAAAGTCAACCTTAAGTCTCTCATTTTATCTCCAAGTTAATGCATGTGCAGCTTATAGAATTTAGTCTGGTCGATCACAAACTCTGCATTGGTCAGGCCAGATTATGTGAATTTGGGTTTCTTTTGTAACCTCTTAAATAATGTACCCAGATTAAATCATTCCGGAGGGAAGGAATTTATAGTGTAGTATTTCTGGCTAGCCAGCAGTATGAAAGGCATTTACAAGAAGGTTGATTATCAGTCTGCTATTTTGACATCCTCTTGAAGCATGAATCTTGCCCTGTGTAAAAGCCTTTTCACTTCAGTATAAAATGCATGCTGTAGTTAGGATTTCATCTTTCTCTAGTATCTGATTTTTTAATCTTTTCTTGAGCTGTGGCTCAACTCTGCATTCAGGAGACCTTCCCAAACTCTTCTTGTATTCCTGTTGTAGGAGGGATGCAGGACTGGAATTACTTAAATACAAACTGCTTTGAAGTGACCATTGAGTTGGGCTGTGTGAAATACCCAAAAGCAGAGGAGCTGCCAAAGTACTGGGAGCAGAACCGTAGATCTCTCCTCCAGTTCATTAAACAGGTGAGCCAATTTGATGTCCAAGAAAGTGTGTGAGCTGCCTCTTGGGGTCTGTAAAAGATGTGCCAGAATAAACAGGTTGGTCTGCACGGGGAGTGCTGCTTCCTGGCCAGACTAGGTACCTGCTCCACAAAATCCTTCCCATCCAAACATGCCTTGATTCCCCCTCTCCCCTCCTCAACATACCAAAAAACTGGTATGGAAACAGCAGCCGGGTGATGCAGGTGTGGGCATTTTATTTACCAATACCTCCCTTCTCCCTAGGCCAGTGGCCTTTATGTGCTATTTCCAGCTGGGTCACGGCAGGTGGTAGTGCAGTGCACCTGGGGCACGCAAACTAAGGCGTGGAGCAGAGCGTACTGTGGTGGCATCATGAGCCAAACAATTGCCCATTGTACTCAGGTGATCTTTGTCCATGCCAGCTGCTGGCGGGCTTAACCTGAGCCCTTCTGGGACGTGTTGTTCCTTTGGAAACGAGGAGCTTCCTGAGGAGCTGGTGGGGTCTGGGTGTCAGCGTTCCTGCTGTGGTGTGTGGGGTGGGGGCATGGTGAGGGCTGGCTCTGAGCAGGGCTCCGGGTCTGTGCTCAGGTTCACCGCGGCATCTGGGGATTTGTGCTGGATGCCACGGACGGAAGGGGCATTCTCAACGCCACCATCAGCGTTGCCGACATCAACCACCCCGTGACCACCTACAAGGACGGAGACTACTGGCGCCTCTTGGTCCAGGGGACGTACAAAGTCACAGCATCTGCCCGAGGGTGAGCAAGCCACTGCACAGGGAACAAACAGCTGCACGATTGCCACAGCGCACTCCTGATTTTCCCAGTCAAGAGTTAACGAAGTCGTGCTACTCCGGTGTCAGGGACTGTTAATCTGGTGGCAGTGCAGAGTACAAATCTTCCCTTGTTTGGAGGTGGTGCGGTGAAGTAGTTGATAACCTGATGTCTTTAGAGGAAATTCTCATGCAGGCAGCTGCCCGCAGAATTACTTCAACAGCTGCCAAAACCTTGTTGCTCTTTGAGTTAAAGCTGCCTGACTTCTTGTCCTGCCAGTCTGCCACGTAACCCTGCAACACCTGAGCCACCAGCAGCTCAGTGCAGTGCAGGGCCCTGAGCTGTTCCCTGACCTCCTGCCATTTCTCTATCCCTTTTGAAGTGTTCTTGCTGCTTGCTTTTATGCTACTTGCTTCTTTTAGCTAGAGAGCACTCTCATGTTGAGTACCTAATCAGGAAGGGGGGTGGCTTGGTGTGTGAAGCTTCGGCCCCTGACATCTCCTTGTGCCTTCTCTTCCCGGGCAGGTATGATCCAGTCACTAAGACCGTAGAAGTTGACAGCAAAGGTGGGGTGCAGGTCAACTTCACTCTTTCACGGACAGATGCCAAAGTGGAGGAGGGGAAGGTGCCAGTCCTGAACACCCCAGACACCAGCGACCCCAGCGAGAAGGAGTTTGAGACCCTGATCAAAGATCTGTCTGCTGAAAATGGCCTGGAGCGCCTCCTGCTAGCCTCATCAGGGAAAGTCTCTCCTTACCGATACTGCCCCTACAAGGACCTCTCCGAGTTCCTCCGAGGCCTATGTCTGAACTACCCGCACATCACAAATCTCACCAGGTGAAAACTCAAAGCAGCAATGCTCAGCTCCTCCCTGAGCAGCAGCCTGTGGCAGGGAAGTAGTGAAATGATGAGCAGTGTGAAATGATGAGCTGTGAGTGCAGTGCAGAGGCGGGGAGCTTGTTTCTGCAGTCCCTATGGTGCCTGAGGTCAGAGGAGCCCCAGGTGTAAGGGCATGGTGGCAGAACGTTGGCTGCAGGGACCTGCAGCTGTACTTTTTCCTGAGACCTCATTTTACTGCCTTAAACCCGGGGTGCTGTCAGCTACCCAGCTGCCTGGGACTAGTGATATTCCCAGCGTTGATACCCCAGGTATCTGTAAATATTTGTTTCATGCTTTCTATTTCCTCCCTTTTCTATTTCCTTCCTTTTCCAAATCGTTTATGACATCTACCCTGCTTTCAAATTTGGCTTACAAGTCTTAGAATTAGAGAGTATCTTGAGTTGGAAGGGACCCACGAGGATCATCAAATCCAATGGCTTTTTAAAATATCTGCCTTCAGATTTTAACCTAATAGTGTGAGCTTTTTGAGTTAATGTGCTCTGAGCCAAGGTCTCTGCCCTCCTGCAGGCGACCAGCTGTCTGTTGTCCTCTGCTCACCTTTGTGACCTGCAGCACTTACCCTCTGTCAATTTTAAAAGGCATAAATCTGGCCTCTTTGTCCCCAGGACCCTGATTGCTTGTTGTCACCAGGCACAACGTGCTCATGTGTTGTCCCGGCTGGTGCCAAAGCTGCCTTTCTGATCTGTAGCCTCTATTGTCCTTCAGTTGCATCAGCCCCAATTGTGTTCCCTGCTTTGCCTGCATTCAGTTTGCGAACTTAAAGGCACAACTGTAGCCACAGCTTCTACTGGAAATAGGCCTGCTTTTGTCCTTGAAACCGGGTGCTTTCTAAATTAGTTGGATGTCCAGATGTATCCTGCACTGACTGGGGAGAGGGGAGGAAAAACAAACACAACAAACAAACAAAAACAACCCACACGGGAAGCACGGAGGCATTTAGCCATTCTACATTTAGGGTGATGTCATAGGCTATATAGAGAAATATGGAGCATTGGGTGTCCTTTGCGTCTCTACCAGGGTGCTTTTTCACACAGATGTTTGAGTTCAGACTGATGTTCACAGTGGATGTGGTTCGGTGCTGCTGCAAATCTTTTTGTGATGTGGCTGAGTTTTGTGTGTCACTTGTGGTCTAGGCAGCAGTTCCTTTCTGCACCAACACTTCTCGTAAGCCCAGGCCAGGGGAGCAGCTCTGTTCCTGAGCTGATGTTCTGGTTTCTCATCTCTTGGCAGCTTGGGTCAGAGTGTTGAGTTCCGTCAGATCTGGTCCCTTGAGATCTCCAACAAGCCCAACCAGTCCGAGCCTGAGGAGCCCAAGATCCGCTTCGTTGCTGGTATTCATGGAAACGCCCCCGTTGGTACGGAGCTGCTCCTGGCACTGGCAGAATTTCTTTGCATGAACTACAAGAAGAACGCTGCTGTAACAAAGGTGAGGAGCTGATGTGAGGGGATGATGGCCTCGGAACTCTCCAATTATATCCTGAGAAGACAGTGGTCATTGAGAGAGACTTTGCTTGTTAAAGCTGGCTTGCAGGTTGCAGTGGTCCCATGCACAAAGGGGAGGTCTTATGAGATCCGTGGGGCCAGTGGCAACCACTGAAATCAATATAAGCAGCTGTTCCTAGGATAAGAGCAAGGTAAATGAGGTGTAGAGAAAACAAAGCCCACTAATTGTACTTTCTGTGCTGTTTCCTCCTGCTTTTTTCAGCTGATTGACCGAACGCGGATTGTGATTGTGCCTTCCCTGAATCCAGATGGACGTGAGATAGCGCAGGAGAGAGGCTGCACCTCGAAGATAGGCCACACGAATGCTCATGGCAGAGATCTGGACACAGACTTCACAAGTAAGGCAAACTAATGCAAGCTGTGACCCTGTAGAAATGCAGGCTGTGGTAGAGATCTGCTAGCCTCTGTAGGGTTGGGTGTAGTCGTTTGGTTACAGGGTCTACCTGTAAAAAGAGCAGCATTCCCACCTCAGAGCTGAAGCAGCACAGCTGCTGGGAAGCTTCCAAAGCTTGAATACTCCTTACAGATGATAATTGGCAGTCCTTTATTTGAAAAGGAGAAGATGAAGCAGAGTTGCTGAGGAATAGTCCAGAGATGAGACAATAGTTACTATTTTTTCCTGTTGTTGATTTCTTTCAACCTGAAGTTTCTGAAAAACATTCTCTCCTCATGCTTCCTGGGATCAGTCTCCTTTATTCACGCTCTTATGGTTTCTATTTAACTGCATGAGCTCTGTATTAATGCTGTCCCAACCCTTCCTGGAAAAGAAGTGTTCTCTCTGGCCAGGTTTGGCTGGGATCATCCCCAAGTACTTTCTTCCAGTAGTGGCAGTTCAGTGACAGTAAAAGAAAGTAAACACCCATGAAACACCCTCTGCATCACAAAAGTAAATAGCTTGGGGAATAGTGATATATTATTTGTTTAGCTTTGCAGATGAATTCTGCCCATGGGTAGTGTGGACTAGGTGCTTTACTTAATGTTGCAGGTGCAATCTGCTGAAATCTAATGAATATATTTAAAATAAGCAGCAGACAATTTCAGCTGTAAACAAAGTACACACTTCTGGCCTCTGAAATAGCAGAGGAAACTGTTGTTAATTCCCTTTTCTATTTGTTGTTTTCATTTACAGGCAATTACTCCTGGTACTCAGGGACACGAGAGCCTGAGACCAAAGCCATCATAGAGAACTTGATACTGAAGCAGGATTTCAGCCTCTCTGTTGCACTGGATGGTGGATCTCTGCTTGTCACTTACCCGTTTGATAAGCCAGTGCAGACAGGTATGACTGACTCCTCCAGGGTCTTGCATGCACAGCCAGCCTCTGGCTAGCGACATGACTGCACGGTGTAAGAGTTTGTCCTCTTGGTGTTCTCCTATTGGTGGTGTCCTGTAGCCTTCCTTTGTGTTCAGCCCTTTGTTTCTAGAGAATAACTGTAAGTCTGTAAAACAAAGCTGAAAATCCTCACAGGATTCAGCTAGGGCTTGAAAGATTTATTATTTCTGTTTTTGCAACAGTATATCAGCTTTTCCTTTGCCAAAACCAATATAAGGCCTGCTTATGTTGCCACCACTGGATGTCAGAGGATATCTGGAATCCCCCAGAAACAATGTGTGTGACTGTTTAATACAGGATCGTGGGGCTAGAATAAGAATCTGCTCCCACAGTCAATAGAAGTCGCACTCTCAATGTCTCACCTTTCTGTTTGTAGTGGAGAACAAAGAAACACTGAAGCATTTGGCATCTGTGTATGCAAACAACCATCCCTTGATGCATTTGGGCCAGCCAGGCTGTCCAAATAAGTCAGGTATGTTTGGTTCAAGCCTTTAACCCCCTGCGAACTTGTGCTAGACTCTGCTAGGAGCAGATACGTCTGATAACTGTATTCTTGCTCTCCCAGATGAGAATATTCCTGGGGGTGTGATCCGTGGCTCTGAATGGCACAGTCACCTGGGGAGTATGAAGGTAATTTGTCACAGCACACCGCTTGCTATCTTTGCAGATACGGCTTTAAATGAGCATTAAAAAGCATATTTTTCTGATGTCTGGGTAAAGCTTAGCCACCTCCAAAGCTTTGCTTTGGGAAACTTAAGCACCACCTTTATTCATTGTGTGGGATTTTTCTCTATTTGTTTTTCTCTCCAGGATTTCAGTGTTACATTTGGTCATTGTCCTGAGATCACGGTTTATACCAGCTGCTGTTACTTCCCCAGTGCAGGGCAGCTCCCTGGCTTGTGGGCAGACCACAGGAAGTCTCTGCTTAGCATGCTTGTGGAGGTGAGCCACGGTCTGGGGGAAGAAATTCTGGCAAGGATTGAAGGTGGTGGGATGGGTGAGGAAGGAAGAGAGCAGTGTGGAGATTGCTTGTGTTTTTGTTGGTGCTGTGTAATTAGAGACTAATATGGACTGTGTGAGGAATGGATTGAAAAGGGGCAGCAAGTGACCAGGTTGCCTTACTCTTGGATCTGAACGTGAAGTGTTTGAAATGCTTTATTTCAGGTTCATAAGGGAGTCCACGGATTTGTCCAGGACAAGAGCGGCAAGGCAATTTCTAAAGCTACCATTGTCTTTAATGAAGGCTTGAGGGTCTATACTAAAGAAGGTGGCTATTTCCACGTGCTGTTGGCTCCTGGTTTGCATAACATCAATGCGATAGCAGATGGGTACCAGCAGAAGCATATGAAGGTATGTGCCTTGACCAGAGATCTTCTCTTCCCTCCCCATCCTGTGAGGACGCTGCTCATACTTGGGCTCTGCCTTGTTGGACGTGTTTAGCTGCTGGTCGTGTGCCCACGTTAGCTGTTACACCTTGTTATAACAGACAGAGAAGAATTTCCCAGCATGGCAGAATTGTTTTGGGCGGTAGCCTTTCCTTACATCACACCTCTCTTTGACATCTGCCTGGTTCTGCCCTGACTGGCAAATACCTCTCTTCTCTGGCCACCTAACAGGGATGTTAGCTCTGAGGTGGTCTGAATTCTCCAATCTCTCTCTCTGCAGGTCTTGGTACGCCACGATGCACCCAGCTCTGTGTTCATTGTATTTGACATGGAAAACAGGATATTTGGTCTGCCCCGGGAGCTGGTTGTAACTGTTGCAGGTAAAGTGATAGTTCAGTGCCAGCCTCAAGCTGTGCTTTCTGGGCTGGTTCATCCTGATGACAACCCTTCTCTTTTCACGGAACTGGAAAGTCACCTCCTGCTTTCCTTCTGAACACAAGCTTGTCCGTGCCGACTGGTCCAACATCCCTTGGTTCTAGTGATGCTGGGCCAGCAGATAAGAGGGAGGGAGGGAGGAAGTGGAGAGTATTGCAAAGGTCTGAGTGGGGCTTGAGATGACTTGAATGGGGAGAGCCTGTTTGTGCATAGAGCTGAGACCTAGCAGATCTTGCATCTTCCCCAAAGTTTCTTTGGGTAGAGTGACACTGAAGCACTAAGGGATTTTTAATGCTCTGAAAGCACCCCTCTTGCATGGTTTGTCTTTCCTGTATCCATGCTCCTTCCTCCCGGGCCACAGAAGCAAGGAAATTGGCTGTATTTGTAGGAGGGAAGAAAGATCCTGAGAAACCCAGAATCTTCTGGGGTAGGGAACATAGAATTAACTTCAATGCCCTCTCTCTGGCAGGTGCAAGTATGTCTGCTCTGGTCCTCACTGCCTGTATCATCTGGTGCGTCTGCTCAATCAAGTCCAACAGACACAAAGACGGCTTCCACCGCCTCCGGCAGCACCACGATGATTATGAGGACGAAATCCGCATGATGTCGACTGGCTCAAAGAAATCCCTTTTGAGCCACGAATTCCAGGATGAAACAGACACTGAAGAAGAAACATTATATTCCAGCAAACACTGACACCTCCCAGACAGGAAAGGAGGTTCCCATGGACCAGCACCAGTGGGGGGGGGAGATGATCCCTGTGGTTCAGTTTTGAAACATTAACTTGCAGGATTATGTCCTCCAGAAATGTGGGTGGCAGCTCCTGACTTCACTCTGCTGTTTGCTCTGTTCTTACGTACATGCAAATCAGTGGGTGTTAGGGGCTGTGTTTGGGTTAAGGACAAGGCTTATGATTTTAGGTCAAGGTTTGGATGTTTTCACATCACATTGTTCGAAAGGTAACTTAACAGGGTGGCCAGCAGAGTTCCTAGCACTTCCCCAGTATCTCAACACGGTGCGCAGATGGTGGGGAAGTGCCCCAAGACCTGCATAGGGTCATAGTTGCAACACTCCAAAGTGGTTTCTCTACCTGTTTTGATTTCATTTTTCTTACTCTGTACGTGATGGAAGCCAGATCCATCCCTGACTCCACGTTCTGCAGAGCAGCCCTTGGAAATAGACTGCACCTGGTTCTCAGCTGCTCCCTTGGGGCTTTTCCCCACCTTGAGTTGCTGTGGCCTGCTCTGCTCTGCAGTGGTTGTGGAGCTTCTCTAATGCATTGCTAGTTCCAAGCAGGGTCTTGGCATGCTGAAAGCTGGGGGAGATGACCTCTATTCTTGATGTGAACTGGAGAAAGGAGCAAATGTCAGAGCTTCAGTGAAGTCTGACAAGGTCAACAGCTTGCCAACTCTGAAGAACTGCTGTTCCTGACTTATGGGGAAAAATATTCTGTCCTCACCACCCCTGGTTGCTTCTCATTTGTGTGGACTTGGCTTTTGGAGTCTCATCTTAGTGTTACAGCAGCATGGTGTCTGAAAGTGCAACTGGAGATTATTCTAAGCAGTTGGAAAAACTGATTGTGGTGGATGCTGTAGAAAATAACTAGTAATCGACTCCACTTTTGCTCAAGTCCACCTCTATTCGGGTGGAAACAGTGAAACCTGGCCACTGCTTGGAGCATTATTGGAACAGCAGAGAGTGGCCATAGGGGTACCTGTGGCCCAACTTGTCATTGTCCAGCTACCATTTAGTGATCAGAGTGCTTTGAACACCTCTCGTCAAGCTTTGGCGATGGCAGGCATCAGATTAGGCTGCTGGCCTGGCTCTGTCTGCTACTCCAGTGTCCCTGAAGTGTGTAGCAAGAGCTCCACCTGCTTGTGTGTGTCTGCAGTGTCTGCTGCTGCGGGGGCCTGGTGCGAGGAGTGCAGAAGGGCTGAAGAGCAGTGCTGAAGAAGGGAAAAGCAGCCAAATTCTGTTCTGTAGCACTTGGCAGGAAGGTGGGAAGAGGAGCTGCACTGTGCATCCTCAAGATGCGCTGGATTTGTGAAGAATAGAAGGGATGCCCAGAAGGGCAGGATGCCTGAAACATGATTTCCAAAGCCTTTATCTATAAGTTTTTTGAAGTTCTTGTGCTTTCTGGGCAGAAATCTGGGGTTAGAGTATAGGCACTTATTTTCTTGCTGCTGGTTCTTTTTTTATTTTTATTTTTTTTCCCTCCCGGGTGCAGGAGCCAAGCACTGCAGCATCGCCTTGGAGGTACACTTTGCCCTGATTTGTTTCTGTTCTCCAGCAGCCCAGGGAGCTCTGCTCATGAACGTCTCCGGAGTGTGTTTGCACCCAAACGTATGACGGGGGCTCCTCTAGAAAAGCAGAGCAGCAGCTTCTCTGTCAGAGGCTGCTGAGCCTTATATTGCAAGGACCAGTGGAGGTGGTTGATTCCCCTCCAGAACCGTGTCTGTGCCCTCGCTGATTGTCTCTGCAGCTGGGTGCTGGTTTTGCAGCTACCTGGAAGGATGAAGATAATGCTCGGACCAGCAGCATACCTTCTTCCCTCTTACAGGGGGTGTTATGGGGCAAGAAGCATGTTCTGAGATCTGTCTGGGGAGGTGGGCTGGGATGAGGCTGAGCATTCCCCATGCTCCTGTCCCACATCCCTGTGCTGTGAGCCCCTCCGTGTCTGTGTTCTGCTTGGTCCCAACTCCGGTGGGGTCTGGTCCTGGGCTGTGACTTTTCCCCAGGTAGTGGGGGCTGTGGCACACCAGCAGTAATGCTGCCAAATCTCCACCCTTTTCCTGCTTCTGAGGGCTCTAACAAGAGACACAGTTGGGTTTTATATTAAAGTTGATTTTTCAAAGGGCTCTGAGAGCTCTGTTTGGGCACCCTTTTCTCCGGCAGCAGGCGACGGATGGAGCTGGCCTTGCCTCGTCCCACTAGCAATAAGTCTCATCAGTGTGAGTTCCGGGGGGGAGTGTGGTCGGTGCCTCTTTTAAAGCTGAGTGGGGTTGGGTCGTTTTGTAAACGGGAGCCTTTTCTACGCCTCAAGCCCTGCCAGGGTGCCTGGCTCTTGCTGGTGGTGGGGCAGGAGGAGCCCCCGCAGCCTCCCCTCGCCCTCTGTCCGTCTGTCTGCCTGTCCGAGGGCAAGGAGCCACTTCCCCACCCATGTCACCCGTGCCTTCGGTGTATGTTTGTTTGCACGAGGGCCTCAACGCGGCCCTTCCCGGGGGCAGAGCCGCCCTGTGAGGCGAGGCTGGACAGCAAGGCCTCTCTTCCTCGTTTATTTTGTGTTTTGTTTATTTTTGTGTGTGTGTGTGTATTTTGTTTTTTAAACCTGTATACCGAGCTCCAATAATCTGTATAAAACCTATTTTGACGCCCAGCAGCGTCCTCTCGTTCTTCATTTGCCTCCACGAGCCCTGCGGGGGGGGGGAGAAGCTGGGGCTTGGGGGTCGGGGCCCGGGGGTCGGAAGCCGAGGCCCTGAGGCTGTGAGGCGCTGGCGGAGGCTGGCGGCCCCGGAGGGGGGCGCTGCAGCGGGCGGCCCTCCCGCCCCGCCCGCCCCGCCGCTCTGTGCCGGCCGTCTCGGCGGGCCGCGGCTGACGTCGGACAACAAAGATGGCGGCGGGGAGCAGCAACTACTGGGAAGGCGAGTGGGGGCCGCGGGCGGCGGGGCCGGGGTGAGGGTGAGGGTGGGGGTGAGGGGGGCTCGGCCGCGGACCCCGCTTCTTCTCCTCACGCCCCGCGGGGAGCCGGGGTTCCCCGTGGGGAGCCGTGCGGGGCCGTGACCTCTCCCCCCGCAGATCTGCGGAAGCAGGCGAGGCAGCTGGAGAACGAGCTGGACCTGAAGCTGGTCTCCTTCAGCAAGCTCTGCACCAGCTACAGCGGCGGCCGGGACGGGCGGCGCGACAGGTATAGGTACTAACACGTTTCTTTACGATTTATTTTTTATCTTTATTCCGGTCCCAGCCGCCACCTCAGGTTTTTATAAAGCTGGGTTTCTTGAGCTCGTTGCAGCGCTTGAGGTGGGGGAGACACCGGCCCTGGAGGGGTTCAGGGGAAGGTTGGATGCGGAGCTTGGGGCCGTGGTTCTGCGGGTGATATCTGTGCTGAGGGGTGGGTGGGCCGGATGATCCTGGAGCTCTTTCCCAACCCTAATAATGCCGTGATTCTCATCTCCGTGCCCTACCAGGTGGTGTTGGCACTAGGTCACAAAGGTGCGTGCTCTGCAGCAGAGCGCAGTGTCCCCAGGGGCAGCTGCTTCACACCTCGGTTTGTAATGGTGGGGAAAGCGTGTGAGGGGCTGATCAGACTTCCTTAACGCACTGCACAGCTGGCCGCACCAGCTCGCCATCCAGTCTTACTCATATGCAGTTAGCAGGGGTTCTCAGAAGCTGCAGTAAGTGCTTTGGGCTCTGGCAGTTTAGCCTTACACTGCCCCGGTGGGCTGCTGTGGTGCTCCTAATCCCTGCTTCAGCACCGAAGGAACCAGGCACTGAGCTGCGGTGACTGCGGCAGGGAGGATGGAGAATAGGGAATCGAAGCAGGCAGTTTGTCGCCTTTCCTTCTGGAGGGGTGGCTGTTACTTTCTGGTTTTCTCCTAAGGTAAGCAGCCACAGTGAAAGCTACGTATAGATTAATATGTATATGAACTAGGTACGTGCATATTTGTGCATACAACAGAATAATTTCTGCTTGCGTTAGGTAGATTCGTGTTTCACTGGAGAATTAGTATAGTAAAACTTTTTGACTCTTTCCAGCTTAACAGCAGCCTTGAGGCCTTTTTGCAGTCCCACAGCAGTAGTTATCAGCTTCTCTGTCCCTGTACGCTATTTTTGAAAACGCCATTCTTTGCTTATTAATTGTGGATCTTGACATCATGTATCAGTTACGAGTGACTGCTGCCTGTATGTGTGTTGATTTTTTTTTTTTTTCTTTTTAACTCCACATTTATACTTCTCAGTGCTGCAGGTTATATCTTGATAGGTATAAACCTGCAGCCTTGTGTACTCTTTGTCTTTTTGAGTAAATGTTACTTTCTTTAGCAAATCTGGTCTCGTTTGTTTGAAGTGTGAGAGCATTTCTTGCTTTCAGAGCTCAGATACCTTGGTGGGTTGGGGATAAAGCTTTTGGAGCATTGAATAATTTTTTTATTTTCCCCTGAATTTCTGGTTCTGGAAGCTTGAGAGCAACGCAAGAATAATCACCTTACTCTTGAGTCAAGAGTCCTAGTCTCTTTTTTTTTTTAAAGAAAAAACTCATATGTTCCTTGCTGTGTAATCTAATTGTTGTACTTATTTTGCCATCCTCTACAAAACTTTATTCTCTTACTCTAATTACAATAGATAATCAAAACAAAACAAAGAGCAGCTTCTGAGAGGTGTTAGCTGTCATATGTCTGCAGGTTGGCACACTAAGCGGTGTACTGCTGTTCTCTTGCTTAGGTGTGATTCTTGCATTGTGTTTTCAGTTTATCTTAAAAAAAAACAGTGCAGGTGTGCTGTATGAAACAAATGGTGATAATTTGGGTGGTATGCACTGCTCTTTAGAATGTTTTGTCTGCGTAACAGGTCGGTGGGCTGTCCTAGCACTGTGTAATTCCGTAGCTGGTGTAACAGACCCTTAGTGCAGTGCTCCTTAGTGCCAAAACATAAGAAAATAACTTGAGCTTAAAAGCTGGGGATGGAAGGGTGTTGGTACTAGACATGTGCTGGTACTAGATGCGAGTTTGGTGTCAGGAGTATCTTTCAAGGGGAGGTTATATTTTCCCTATTTTCCCCCAGTGATGCAGGATGTGCATTTCAGTAACTGCTCTTTTTTTTTTCCCTTAGCTCTGACACCACTCCTCTCTTAAATGGGTCAAGCCAGGACAGAATGTTTGAGACCATGGCTGTGGAGATTGAACAGCTTCTGGGAAAGGTGACTCCGGTTATTGTATTTTTACTTGGACGCCTTGGAAGTATTACAGGACAGGTTTCTGTGACGTGTGTTTACAAAGTACTAGAGTGGGTGATGGAGAAATGTTTCTGAAAGTGTACATCTGTTGTTAGGGGGAGTTCCTTCATCTGATGCATTGTAACTTTCTTACAAGAATAAACCTTTTATATTTTTTTTCCCTTCTAGCTTACTGGAATAAATGACAAAATGGCAGAATACACAAACAGCGCAGGAGTCCCGTCCCTGAACGCTGCACTAATGCATACGTTACAGCGTCACAGAGACATATTGCAGGTAACAAACGTGTCCTTCTTGCTTCTATTCATTGCTTTGTTGAACTAGTTATTAGTAATGCTGGTATCACAGCACGCTTGTTTGTTTTATCTCAGCATGGACATACTGTGTACATATGCTCAAACACATCCCAGATGCCAACTGGCTGGGAGGGGTCTCTGTGAATGCTCTATTTATTGTGCCTAACCTGCAACAAGCAAAAAGTCTGATTTACTGACATAAAAGTTTCTTCAAATGTGTTGCAAGCACAGGATCTGAAAACGTTTGTAGAAACAAACTTCTCCAAATGAGTGTAAATAGTTATTTCAACAAAAAGTGCACTGTAATCCAGTTATCTGTGCATTCATAGGATTACTTCCTGCTGGATTCCTTTATAAAATAAAAATATTATAATGAAGCTGTGCAGCTTGGAAATTACCTGCCACCAGCAATCACTGATAAAGGAAAAGCTGCCCAAAGGAGGATGCTTGGTGGGAGGAAAAGAAAAAGAAAAGAAAGCAGCTGAAAGTCTTGAATATGGAAGTTAATCTCATTTGGAGGTTTCTACCAATTGTAGAACCAAGGCTGTGCAGGTCTCTCTCTTAGCTGCTGTCTGGTCATGGTGAAGAGTACTCAGGATGATTTGCAGTCTGTGTTAATGAATACAACTTGTTTTGTTTTTGCAATGCATCACGTGGATGTTCTGTGTAAACTGGGCTGTGGCTTCTTGCAATGTTTAGGATAGGAAAATATGATTGTAAAACCACCTGGACTGATAAAGGGAGTTGAAGGAAACGTGATGGCTAAGGCTACTCATCCGTTTAAATGAGCCATGTTTCAAACTGGTGATGGTTTCCTGGCATAGTAATACTAAAGATGGATGCTTTTTGCTTGTTCTCTGTAGCCACATACAGTTTAATTTCTCTTTGGTATCTGTACAATACAGAATATTAGAAAAGCAGTGTTTTGTAAAGGCCACAGTATTTATATGAAAAATAGTGCTGGATGTTTACAGTGATTTTGGTGTTGCACTGGACACCGGTTGCCACATGGATTGTTTTTCAAGCTGCCTAAAATGTTTTGAAGCGCAACTTGAAGATCTTTGATTTCATTGTTCAGAAAATGTTTTTTCTCATTCAGTGGAACTTAACTACATAAACCCAGGAGCATCCTCACCACACCAAATCAGTAGGTTTTACTGTTATTTTGGATTTAACCAGCAATGGGAAATTCCAGCAGAAATTGATAATTCAGCAGAAAGCTGAAGATGTGTGAAATTGGGAGAATGAATTAATAGTGGATCTTCCACTGTGACCTTAGCTGTAGCTACCAAAATACAGCAGCTAAACATGAGTTTTAAAAATGCTTTGTATTAATTTCCAAGCAGTTTCAATGTTCATTTAATAAGTTGGTCTTAAACTTCTTGTTAGAGAGTAACTAACATTTTAAAAGATGGTTGGATCTTACTTGAGAATCTTGTTTTGTTAACGTGATCTCAGGACCCTAATTTTGGACCAATTGTTTTATTACAGGACTACACTCATGAATTCCACAAAACCAAAGCGAACTTCTTGGCGATACGAGAAAGGGAAAATCTGTTGGGATCAGTACGAAAAGATATTGAGTAAGTTGTAGCGTGTGTTCCAGCAATGGCACGGGCCTGCACTAGGAGGGAGGAGGCGGTAATTTCCTGCAGGAGGAGGTTACTTGGCTTAGGTTAATCATCTGTGCTCTGAACTAAGCAAAAAAAAAAGTGTTTGAATTCACAACTCTTATGAAGTTTTTGATAAGATTCCTTGATGGATTTTTTTTTTTTATTTTGTTTGTACGTTTTAACTTTGAAAAGGAATTCATGTTTTTAAACTATTAAGCTATGCTGAATCGCTTCAAAAATGTCTTAGCGTGACCGGAGCTTTCCTGTTTGGTCACTTCAGAGTAACAAAGCATGATATGCCTGCGAGTCGGTTAATAATATCTTGTGAAAGGCCTCTGGAGAAAATGTCTTCCAATTTTTTATTTTTTTCATGTAGATCATATAAAAGTGGCTCTGGTGTGAATAACAGAAGAACAGAACTATTCTTGAAGGAACACGAGCACCTTCGAAAGTAGGTGTTGCTTGTTTAACTCCCACGTTTACTTACATTGGAACTGCCTAACTTTTGTGGGGGATAAAACCTTAATCCAAAGCGTGGATGAAAACTTCATCCTTTTCTGGAAAGTGCCCACGTTGAATGCCTTGCACTATGTATTCTGCGACTGTGCTGCCCCTTAGACAGCTGGATAAAAGTTTGTAGCTTACCGTGAGGTGTGGATAGTTCAGTAGTCATGGTAGTTTTCAGTGAATTCAGCTTTAGGATCTTGTCAGCACTCAGTGACTTCTGCCGTCTTCTGTGGGCTTTCCCAAGTCACTTGGCCTCCTCTCTTCATAAGAAGGGAGATGCCTTTGCAGTCTGCTAACTGGGATAAGGGTTAAACAAAACTGAAAGTCCCAGTGAGTTAGCTGTTGTCCCCTTTCTTCTGCTTTATTTGGCAGTGTTAGGTAATGAAGAACTTTCTGTTTTTGTTTGTTTGCACTGAATGTGTACCAAAGGTTATGGAAGGGACTAATTCCAAAATCAGTCACACGTTTAAATATTTGGAAATTGACTCTACCTTATTGGCCAAGATAAAAAGCAAAGCAGAAAGTGCTTTCTTCTTACTCTTGCTGCAGATAGCAGTAGGTTATGAGTAGCATGTTTGTACATTCCCCACACTGCAAAAGCAGCACGCTGACAGGGTGCTGGAAGGTTTGTTTTCTGTACCATCAGGATGTATCGTCGAGGAGTAGCACCGATCTTCATTTCTGTTCTTGACTCTAGCCATGCTAAACTGCAACCTTACACAAGAGGGCAGGCTTTCATTATGAACAGGAATTACCTGTGGCTTTTTCAAATGGGCTCTTGTGAAGAACTTTATTTTCTAGGCGGAACTGCACAAAAAGCTTTAACAGGAAATTAAAACCCAAAATTTAAGATTATGGCTTACCACTACCTCAGTTTTCTTAAATTATCTTTAGAACTTTGAGATAAATAAATTAAAGTTTGAATTATGACTTTGGTTAGGTTGAATTTGACGTGGATGATCAGGAAAACAAACAAAGGCGTAGCATTTTGGAGATGAATGCTATCTGAAATGTTGTGCTTAGATTAACTGACATGGATTCTTCAAAGTAAACTGGATTCTTTCTAGATGTTGTGATTTATTTTTTTTGAGGGGTAGTAATTTTTTTTTTTATGTTTGTTGTTTTTCGTAAAGCTACAAATTAAATATTTCTGGAGTTATCTACTTCTAAAAAGCTCACATTCCTCTGAGTGCACTGTTTTGAAAAGAGGAAAGTTTAAAACATTTTGTAAACATTATCTGGCAGATGGTCTTAGGAATTAAGAATAGCACTCTTTGAAGCATTGGTTACTTTGATCTCTCTAAACATTCTCCGGTATGTTTTTAGGATAAAAATGCATGAAAAATAGGTTGTTTTAGAAACAGTTAAAACGTATTCTAAGTGACAATTTGAAAATGTCAAGACTTCAAAAAAACACACAACACTGAGAAAAAGAAAACAAGAAATGAATGCAAGCTGAGGATCCTTAGGAAACAGGCCCCAAACTAATCATGGAACAGTGCTGCAACGTGGAGATAGCTCTGAGGAGTATGAAGAAATCTGGTGCAGAAGGAGAGGACAACCAGGGTGGGAAATCAAAGCCTACAAGAGGTTTAAGACTTTGTATTAAGAATCTGTGTAAGCTCAGAAACAGATGCTGGCAGAGGAAATTATTAGAGGGATTCAATGTACTTGTTTTCAGAGAAAACAGTTAGTGAGCTACGAACGCCAAAAAGCTGTAAAAGCCAGCAAATGTCCCAAGAAATAACCAGAAGCTGGCAAATTATGCTAGGCGTGCTCCTAGGGTAAGCTGACAAGCCTTGTATGAGTCTGGAAATGTCAAGCGTTTGCAGTGCAGTAAATCATGGTGCTGGACTAATTGATGGAGCTAGACGATGTGTATAAATGGTCACAAAGGCACAACGGTAAGAACTAACACATATTTTCAGTGCAGTTGTGAAACCTCTGAAAAGAACTTGAAAAATGGAGGTGGGAATGCTCCCTGTGCGAGCGTGTCATTATGTGCTGCAAAGTAATGAAGTAATGCCACGAGAGCGATGGATTCCTGTCGAGCCCCGCAGCGTTCACTGGTTGTGACCCTGCTTGATTCATGATATGAAGTGCTATGGCCTGTTACATATTCATTCCGTGATCTGCTAATGGGGAGTGCAGGAGCTGTTAGCCCAGCGTGGAGTACCAGCCTCATCCGTCAGCCTTTTTTCCTTGTGCGCCACCACATAAGACAGGATGAGTGGAAACTTGAGTTTTTCTTGGCGTCGTTTTTTGCGGATGCTCTTTAAAAAGCATGCTGGCAGTCGTGGCCGTGCTGTTTGCGGTGGTGTCTCGCCCAGGAGTGAAGGGAGGGGAGCCAGAAAGCTCTTCTCTGGGAGGGTCTTGGTGGAGAAGCTTGGTCTCTGCTTTTTCCTACATCTGCCTTTTTATTTTTCCGCCCCATTTTGAACATCTTCTCTTCTGGAAATCCCGAGAATGAAGGAGAAGCCACCTTCCTTTTACGTACGTAGATAACTGCGTTTAATAAATAAAATCCGAGTACCAAAATTCGATGAGTAAAAGAATCAGGCACATACCAGGCACCGAGGGAATTGCTGCAGCGCTGTGCGAGCCCTTGCTATGCCTCTGCCACCCACAAGCAGGTTCGAGCATCCCCTGGGTGAAGCCGGCTGCTGCGTCAGCACCGCTGGCACGTGCGGGCTGCATGCGAGGGCAGCAGGAGCCTGGCACCCCTGGGCTGGGGGTGAGCTGGGGACTCTGCCCTGCTGCCCCCCACCCCGGGAGGCTGGCAGGAAGCACGCTGTGTCCCCGTGCTTCTCTTCAACAGAGGGCTTTGCTGCTGGCTCAGCTTGTTCTATGGATCTGAGTTGCGTTAGGGAGGCAGCTTTGTGGGGAGTTTTATTGTCTGCGGGTGAGAGCCGTGAAGTCTCCGAGTCTCTCACTTGGCAGCTTTTATTTCTGTGCAGGCAGTTCAGGGGTAGTTCTGCCACCTCTGGAGAGAGAACCACTAATGCCTGCCTTTTTAAAAATAAAAAATATAATACCTGTTAGTTAAAAAGAGGCAAGAAGACAGTTCTTGTCGCATATCGACGCCCTGTTAATATTTTTGCCTAATAGCTCAGGTCTTTTGGTATGTCAGATGCTAAAAGAAACAGCAAAGTAGAGTGATGGCTGCGGCTGTTTTCTGAACGTTTGTTCCCTCAGCACTGCGCAGTTCAGTGAACGTCTTCGTGTGCTTTTAGCTGGGGAAGTAAACAAGTAATTCTTTTTCCTGTAATACTCTTTTCCGTCTAGAGGAATGAGGAATTTTGATGCATAGATCTGGCTTTGCAGTTTGTGAACTGCTCTGAAAAGTGCTACCTCAGAGGAAGGAGTCCTGTCAGCTCAATGTTTGCCCTGAGAAGTTCTGCAGAAATTGATGAGCTATATGCTGAGTCAGCAATTAAAGAACTAATGCTTTTGATTAAATTTGCAATATTGTGTGTGTGAGTGAAATGCCTTCCCCCCACGTCGGTACTTGCGCTGTTTGTGATGGGTGTCATTTCAGGTGATGGCACCAGTGAATTGATGTAAGAAGTGATAGAGGCTCCCAAGGTTTTGGTAGAAATTGCAGATTTCATTGTCCGGGATGAATTCTTTGTAAAACTGGATGAAGCACTTAGTGGTCATCGGCTTTTCCTGTAGTGGATTTGTTCTGTCATCACAGGATTTGTTCTGTCACTGTACCTTTGCTCGGCCCCAGTTCTCAAAAACCAGGCGTTTGTCCTTTCCCAGGAGAAGTGCTGGGGGTGCCCGTGCTGGTGCAGATGCCGTGAGCTGATTTTAGTTGCCAGATGACCGTGTGTTCCTGGCGTGTGCTGCTCTGCAGGCCATCGGTCTAGCCAGTAAGGAGTTCTTCAGCTTAGCGTGGAGCACGTAAGCGGTGTGGTGAGACGAGGGGCACCCGCTCAGCCTTCAGACTGGCCAACAGAAAGCTGCACTGCGAGCACGGAGGGCAGGGGTGCCCACGTACGTGGGTGAGAAACCCTGAGGCAGAGTGGGAGGAGAGCAAACAGGTCGAAGAGGGAGGTGTTCTGCATGGGGAAGACAAGAGGAAGGAGAGAAATGAGCAGAAGAAATAGGGGAATGTGCAGCGGTTGTGTAATGGTGCTCTAAATAATACATACCTGGCTCAGGGAGGTGTTTAGGGTAAGTTAATGTCTGTGCAGTACTTCATGTGTGTGAAGCACTCCAAAGTACTAAATATTGCTGTTACTGCCATTGCATTTCATTTTTCCACAGAACTAAATCAAATTTCCTGTTGTTGTTTGCGCAGAGATGGCCGCATTCAGAGAATAATCACCGGGAAACCGCATTCAACTTCATTCCTAATACAGCCCAGATCTTGATGGAGGGAGTGACTTTGTGACCGTTTTTCCTCTCTTAATATCGAAGTTGCTCACAAATGGTCACTTCAGTACTGATGGGCACAAAGCAGACAGCTTACTGAGCTGCTGAGGCATCTTTCAGGGTTTTGGTTATAAGCACGCTGTGGAAAAAACTGCCAGTTTTCTACCTTGACTTAATTTCCTTTTCTTATTTTTACTCCTCTCTGCTCCTCACGCCAGCACACGATTTCCATTCAGGGTACTTCTGCTGCTCAGGTTGCTTCAGGGGGCCTTCAGCTGCTGTTGTCACCCCTTCTGTGACATTGGAGCCTCACCTCTGGCGGCAGGGGGGACACGCAGGTGCCTGGGCAGCAGCTGCTCCAGCTGACACAGTTCTCCACTGCACCTCCTTCTCCTTCTCTTGGAGACAAAGCCAGTGGGGTAAAACAGCTTTTTTACCCGTTCCCTTTTCCTTCCCAAGGTGGTTGGGGAAGCAGCGGGGAGGGAGGAGTGTGATGAGCCTCCGCGCCGGGTGCCTGCTGCCTGCCGGTTCTGCAGCCCCAGAAGTGCTGAGCTCCGCTTCGCTCAGGCCCAGTAAGGGTTTTCTTAATTGCTCGACTTGCATCTTCGGGAAAAAAAAACTTACCTTTTCTTCCTGTCAAAGCAGAATGTGGTGTTCTTGTTGCTTTGTCCTCTTAATACAAATTTTACCTGAAGCAGCGCTTTGTAATTAATAACTCTCCTCGCTTTGTAGCAGCTATGAAAGAAACAAAATAGATCTGCTACGAAAGGACAATCCATACTGTGAGCTCGGCTCGGACTGCTTGCCAGGAAGCCCTGAGAAAGGTGCGATTTGGCTGCACGCTTGCTGTGCGATAGTTACAGAAGGCTGCAGCGCTCTGTCCACCCAACTGGAAGGTACAAGGGGAGAGGAGAGGGAGGAATCTTGGTTAAAATGTTTCTCTGCCGGTGATTAACTGCCAGAGCTCTAGCCGAGCTGTGTCACTGTTTTCCCGAATGCAGTTAAATAGCACCGGCGCCTTTTCTTTGTTTCTGGAATAAGGAAAGTTGGGAAAGAATTGCTGTAAAAGCGCCTGCTAGAGCCTCTGCAAGGCAGTCGGGGCGACTGCGGTAATCACCCTGCCGCCGCCCGGCTCACCTAAATGCAGCTGTGGATCTCCGGGATGCTGACTTCTTGGGTAGGGGTGTACGTGCTCTCTGAGAGGCAGCACAAATAAAATGGTCTTCAAGGAAGGGATTTGAGCAAAGGACCTTTCGTGGTACCGCAGGAGCTTACTTAAAGATGCACAAGTGCTATTGTGTTCCTCTTTCAAAATCCCAGTCTGTTTTCCCTTTCTCTGTCTCCTAGTGCTGCAATCTTCTCAATTGCAGTTACGCACCAGTGATCCCTTCCCTTAGCCTGGTTTCTGCATGGAGCTGAATGGGTTTTATTTCCCAGCCCGCTGGCAGAACCTCTGGCTCTTGAAAATTAATGGCACAATGACACAGGGCCACTTCATGAGCAGCTGGATCGCCTTCCTGGGTAATAGCCCCAGACTGAATGCGGGACTCATGCCTCTCACATGATGCTTATCCACAAAGCTAAGCTGAGCACAAATTATCTATTTTCTCATTTTAATAGTAAATATTTCTCAATGGGGGAGGCAGTTCATGGCTCCTGCAACAAAGACACTTTATTGCTTATTGTGTGAGCGTAATATGACTGCATGAGCGAGTCATTGAAGTGGTTTAATGAGAATTTGGGGAGGCTCAAAGGCTGCAGGCAATGAAGGAAGATGCTCTCCTGGGTGTCATTACTATTTATAAATAATTTTATAAAAGAATATGAAAATCAGCCTAGCACATCGGGATTTAAAAGAGGTTTTCCCTTTAAAAAATAGTTGGAGCTTCATTAGACTAAAAGCATGTTGTGTTTTTCATGTTCCCTTGCTATATTTAGGACTTCAGAAAACAAACAAACAAACAAAAAACACTAAAACAAAGATTATATTAGTCTCAGGAGGTTTATTTGCAAGCTTTCCTTATAGTTAGATTGCTTTATAAATTCTGTCATCAATAAATTCCCTGACACTTGTGGCTGTTGTGATACCGTTACAAGGAGAAAACACCACATGCACAAAACCCAATTTGGGGACTTCCTTTATGGATTCCAGTACCGAGTTAAATGAGCTGTTAAATTGAATTATGCAGGTGACAAAGGATGCAAACAGATGTTAGCACTGAGAGCCTCAAAACCCATTTTTTGTTTTTCACCTGTATAAAATGCGAAAGCTTACGCAGGAATTTCCATGTACCCTAGGAAAGAGCCTGAAAGCTATCCTAGGTCTTCACAGATGTCTGCAAAAATTAAAGGACAAACCTTCACAACAAACTTATGAAATACTACCTGAATACATCATGAACAAAGAGCAGTGGGAGACTAAAGCTCTGCTCAGGTTCTTGGTTCTGGGCTTTACATTAGAAATGTTATGCCCTCGATTTGGGGTGAGGGAGGGGTATAAAACCACACTTCCAACTTCAGAGCCCTGTGTGTGCTTCTGAAGCTAGTCACTTGTTTCAGAAATAAACAAGGCAGTGATGCATGTTTTATTTGCTTTTGGCTTTCCTTTAAACACCATTCCTTACCTAGGGCAGCTTTCCCTCCCAAGGTCGGTATTGAAATTAGGACTTTGAAAATCCATTAGGACTGAAATCCATCGTGCACGGGTTGATTCTGAAAAGTAGGTGCCTTGTTTGAACAGAATCAACAGTGTGCAGAGTTGGAGAGAATTTCTTTTGTGTGGCTTATTTAAAATGATTAAATCAGTTCATATTTCAGAGGAGCTGCCACCTATGATTACAGCGCTCTAGTTATTCTCAGTAAGTGCTGTATGTTTTTTCACATATAGTCACAACAGTAATGCGCATAGTATAAATAATTTTCTAGCTAAAGAACATGCTAAAATCCCCAGTTATGAGTTGAAAACCATTTTCAAATTGAGACAAGTATAGGCCAGATACTTCTGTTGTTACAGAAAGCATTCAGAATGCAGAAATTCCCTGCAGAAATGTTTTATGAAACAACCATCTTCAGGAAGAACTGGTGGCTTCCAGATGGACATCTTTTTCTGCCAGTATGGTTATGGTCTTCTCTCCTCCTTAGGAATGCTTCTATTAGGCCAGAAGAAATGTTGGTTTGGATACTTGGAAATAATCCTGAAGCGTATACCTCTTGTGTGAGTTATTAGAGGTAGATATTAACAGAGCTGGCTGTGCTTTGATCGTTAGGATTTTGAAGTGGAACCTGGAAGTTATAATATTACTGTATTATTGTCACTCTTGATTCTGTTGAATTTGAACCTCTGTAGTAATGCCTCAGAATGAGGTTCTCATCCTCAGCTGCTGTTTGGCAGGCTGTGCAGAGGTCCTAGCTTGTTGCTTTACTAGTGGCTTGATCCGAACCACCAGCTCCCATCTTCTGAGGATACATTCTCTCAAATCGTGCTGGTGAGCAGACCTGGATACAAACCCACCAAACTATGCCTGTCTTACCCCGATAAGACAATATTGCTTGGAACCTTTCAAGGTCCTTGTTTTGCTGTCAAGTGAAGGATGCAGAGCGCTTTGCTGTTGCTTGAGAGACTTGTTTGTACTGAGTATACTCACTCCTGGAAGAAGTCATCTTGTTAAATAAAAAGGCAAGCAGTGAAATTGGGTTGGAAGAAAGCTGTTGATACGCTAATGAATTGCATCTTAAATTTGGTCCTCAGATGACTTAAGTGTAGCATGCACTTTAAATTTTAAACCACAGATGTTCAGTATGTTGTTAACTATACAGTTCTAAGGATCATTTTCAGAACTGTAACAAGCAGGTAGGTACTTCTAGCAGTAGGTGCTTTGGCCGAGCCCTAGATGAAAGCCGTAGAGCTTTCTACACCTACCAAAAAAAAAACATCAAAGCCACAGCAGGTGGAATGCAAAGTTAGGAAGCAGAAAACCAATGTGTATTCTAGGGCTTTGTACTAAAATAAAACTGGGTTGTCATCTCATGGCTCTCTCTCCTCATTTCTGTGCTGCCTTCACTAGAAATTAAAAAGACACTAAGATACTAAATGCAGAGGTTTACATGGTGGGGCTCTTCTGGAAGGCGTTCACCTTTGTGTTCTCTTTTCTCCCTTACTTCAGAACATGTGAGTGTTTTTCTAGCTTTGTCTAGCTTCAGGCCAAAAGACTGAGCTGGAAAAGTGGTGCAACTTTTTTTGTTACGTGACAAATTAGAAGCAGCCTGTGCTTCTTGTAATTTGTCCATCTACCTCTTCTCTGTATGCACAACAAAGCAGTACAGACAGGTTATCTCGGCAGAGATCATCCTTTCTTCTGTCAGATCAGTGTTGTGCATGGAAAACTGTTCTTCAGTGTGCTCACAGGTGTTGCTGGGCTTTGAGTTTTTTCCCCTTGCTCGAAGGTATAATCTAAATTATATCTTTTAAACCAGAGGAAGTAACGCAAGCGGCTCTGCTGCTGGAGGCTAGTTCTGCACGCAGCATGTAAAATGTGAGGAAATGCCGATGTAGTCCATTAGTAAGTTACTGGAACCGTTCTGACAGTTGTGGTTACTGATAATGACTTACAGTAAGGCCTGCCCCTCTCCGTTCATTTAACTTTGTTCCTATGGGTAATATGGAGCAATTACACGGGAGGGTCAGTCTGTCCAGGAACTTTCACAACCATGAGTAGAGAGCCTCTGGAAACTTCGTTACGTGGCCGTTGGTGCCATCCTGGCATTGGCTTTGTGCTTACTGGTAGGCAACCAGCTGCTGCGCCTCATTGAGCTGGTGGGAGCTGTTGTCATTTGGGGTTTTTAACTCTGGGTGAACCGTATGCTGCAGATTATCGAGAAGCCTTACTTCCTTATAGATCTGCTTTAAAGGAAGAAGTATTGCTGTTACTCGCCCTCCTGGGAAGCTCAAACATCAGGCACTCTCCCCAGGAGTCTTTCTGTGTGCCAAAGAGCTTTCTTGGCTAACTCCTCTTTTTGCAGAAACATTTATTTGCTCTGTTGATAGTTTGCAGACAAGTCCACGGAGCTCAGTGGTGATGCAGACTGTACCATTTGGATATCCAGCAGAAACAGCCTGTGTGTGAAGGTGGATCTCTGGGTTCAATCAGCTCCACCCCAGAAGGAGGGATTCTCTTGATTTTTACTTGTATCCCTTAAATCGTTCTTTAAACGGAGTTAGAAAAAATAATCTTTTCATTAGTTGCAGTCCATGCGTAGACATGATTGCAGGTGTTAGCTGCAGAGGCGTGTGTTGGCTTAAGTTCCAATTCGAAAGGCTCTTCTTGCTGTAATTGATGAGCTGTTGAGGTATACTTGGTGGTGTAGCTAGGAGTCCAGCTTTATTTATTTATTTATATTTTTTTTATCAGCCCCTAGTTTATTTTCCTGGAAATCCTTTGTCAGCTTCTTGCCTGCTGTGAAAAGCCTGCCTCTAACCTCTCGCACGTTGTTTGCTCGTGTACAAGGTATATGTGAGGTATCTGGAAGGAAATTCAACACCGAATTACGTTGGTTAACTTCTGCCTAGAGCAGTGGATTATGTTCCAGCGCCTTTCGTTGTAGATCTAACAAATTGTTTGTATTGATTAAAAGCAATGTGGTGGTGTGCTATTGTGCTTTTTTTTTTTTTTTTTTTCTTTTCCAATCTTGCAGCTACTCCTGTTTCTTCTTGAAAGTGATTGCTGAGCGTCACGCTGCCCGGTACCATGATCTGCAGAAATAAGCTTGCTTATATGCTCAGAGCTTGCAAGTGGGATGCTGTTAACAATTTGCTCCTTTGGGGCAAATCATTGACTTAATGCTCAGGCTTGTGCTGGATTTTGATTGTTGTAGACTCTTACTTCATTTGGCTACTGCAGCAGATAGTGTGAAAACATCACATCTCCGTAGCATCCAGATCTGTGCCCTCATTAACGTACAGAGGGAACCCGCAGGAGATGGCAGCTTGTGTAGGTACTTGAACTTTTCTGTCTCTACTTTCAGAAAGGTCTTTGTGCACAAGCTGTTCATGCCAAACAATACCCGGTTTACATCAAGTCTTCATTTTTTAGGCCAATTTGCTCATCTCATGCTAGAAATTTAAGATGCCTACTTTGTAGCCAGGCGTAATCCTTTTCCTCTCTGCTGCTGTATGCTGTGCAACAACCAAAAATGCAGCCATGAATTTTGTGTTGTTTGCATGGTCCTCTACTATAAATTGTTCTCTCTTTGGGTGTTGTATATCTTCAGGTTTTTTGTCTCATCATGCTCTTGTGTTGGATGCCAGACAATGAGTACGCTTATGCAACAATTTTTGTCTTCATTAGCAGCTGTGGGAGGCTGGCCGAACGAGCTAAGCAGCTCCAGCGGAATTTACTCTCTTGGACATTGAAGTGAAACAAGCTTGATATTAACCGTATCAAATCTGGAATATCTTGTTCATTATCACAGGAAAAAACATATTCTAAAAATGTAAAGAGCTTAATGATCTTTAGAACGTGTTCAGTGATATGGAATCTTGATGGCAAGCAAAAACGTGAATTGGAGCTGGGTTTTTTTGTGTGTGTATCCCCAGTGTTTCACTTGTGAGATAGGAATGGTTGTAGTGGAAATAACCAACTGTACAAGTCCGATTTGCTTCTTCACAGTCTGTGTATTTGTGTTAGAGTATCAAGTATGTTCTGCAATATTTGCGTTCCCTAAAGCTCTACATTGCCTGCTGGTCTAGGACGGTGAAAATAAAAAAGATTTAGTGCAAGCAGCTTGAGCGAGCTAAGGCTATTGATTAATCTGGCAGTGAGATACTCTTTGCTATAATGTTGGTCCTGAAATTCATTGCCCTTAATTTTCTCTGAAGGGATTGAAGTGCATTGTGCAATGAGTGGTGTGCAAGGAGCAGTAGAGCTGTATCTTATTTCTCTGACAAGTTCGGGTACTAGGTATGTACTAGTAAGTCAGCTGTAAGATCTGTGGGTATGGGAGAAGCCCAGTCCTCTCCTAAGTAATCATCCGAATTACTCAATTGCGACTACTGCCGTGGAGGTTTGGTTAAAGAAAATAAAAAAGGAAATGAAATGCTTTCTTTATTTTCAGAAGCTCAGTGTAATGGACACATTTGTCTCTCCTAGAAGCGTTTTTTACTTAATTTTTCCTCGGGGCTAACTTAGCTGTCTGCATATTTAAATGATGAACTGCACGATCTTCTCTGAAGATAACAGTTGTACCGAGGCCTGGTTATTCCATATGCGTGATGGCTGCTGTTGGATTTGTGCCATTTATTATAGCAGGTGATTACCTCAGCATCCTCGAGCATCCCCTTCATACAGTATTTTTAAATGACTTTGTCCAAGTGCCATCTGCCTCGACAGGTGAAAACGCATTGCTTATTGAAACATATGGCAGCTCACATGAATACTGCCCGGAACTGCTTGCTGGCTTGGAGGTTCATAAGGTAATGTCCACGGGAACATTATTTATAACAACTATTTGTGTGAAACAGGCTATTAATATTTAGAGATCCACAGACTTCCTCTGTACTCATCTCACCTTGGTGCTGCTTTGGTGCCCCATAGTCTCCAGGGCTCCCGGTCTTCCTGAAACCTGCTGTTGTTTTCTGTAACTGGGAGCTGTAAGATGATGAAACAAGTGCCTGCTTCTCTCTGGATATCGCTGTAAGTGAGCACTTGCTGAAAAATGTTGCCACTACTCACGCTGTCTTTACCAAAATTTCAGTGAACAAAATGCCTCTTAATCTCTCAGCGGCTGAGGCGCAGCAAAATGCAGAGATGGTGGCAGTGTCACTTTCTGCAGGAGTTGGTACCCCTGACGGAGGCTCGCAAGCGGAGCCTTTTTGGGGCGTACTCGTAGGGCCTTCAAAAGAGGATGTAGAAAGAACACGATGAAAGATGTGTTTAGTAAATCTCTGTCCTTAGCAGCTATTTATTTAAGTGGAATATGTGAGTGAGTTCAATCTGCCCTTACCTGTGTAGTGGTCATATTGAAGAAAATTCACACGCAGCTCATCCTTCTAAATGGTTGGTGTGACAGTTATGTAAATTGAGAGCCATCAATCTTGTGACTTCAAGTAGCAATTAAATGTGTCATGTTGGCGTTTGCATCTAACCTGTCGGTGTTGAGATGTTTATTGGTATAAGATGTTTGTACATCTTACAAACTTCAGTTTGTTGGAGATAGTACGTGTGTACAGATATCATGTTCTTGGTTTAATTGTGCATCCGAGATTGAGCAATTACAGAAACCTCTCAGGCAATGCTTTTCTGTTCTGCTTGACCTGGGGACAGCACCAGATCCCGTGAGACTTGCGGCTGGTTGTGTTCGTTCCGTGCGCGTACCTCTGGCGTTTCAGTTCTCTGTGCTTGTAGCAATACGCACCACAAACTGAGTGAAAACAGTTTTATTTCATTAAACCGATTAACTTGCAGCTGATTTGACTCTTTGGAGCCTGGCTTCGTTTTGGGAGCAGAACGACGTGCTCCAGTTCGTGTTTTCGGTGTTCGCTGCCCCAGTTGAGTGCCTCCTAACTCAAACTTGGGCTAAATATTTTTAGCGCTGTGTGCTGTCTCCAAACTTCAAGCTGTGGACTAGTCAGAAATAGCAACGTAGGAGCTCTTTCTCCTCCCCACAGACAAACAGGGATGTTCCATCAGCATCTCCCCCCCGAGCAGGTTCCATGCACACACCCTGTGCAAATTCTGCTCTGCCAGGGGGTCTCCAGGCTGCTGAGCGTGAGGACAGCTTGCAGGTCAGGCTGCTGCTCCTGAGACCTCCCCTTCACAAGCTGGCAAAGCTCTTGGAATGCAGAGGATGGAGGAGGAGGATGGTCATGCCCTTTGTTGTGCCCCTTTAACCCTTTTAGTTCAGCAGCAATAATTCCTGCTTTACCACTAGAAGCAGTGCTATATAAAACTTGCTTCCCTCAGGCTGATTTCTTCCTTAAACTGCAGAGAGGAGTGAGTACAGAAAAATTGCTCGTCTTCTGAGGATCCTGTTCATCATCTTAATCTTGCACGTCTATTTTTAATGACAGGGTCTCTGCGGTGCTGTATTTCAGCTCTTTTTCCCAGCAGTGCTGCACAGACCATCGGTGTGTGGCACCAGTGGGATGGGGCACGTGTTAGCGAGGTCTTTCTCTTACAGATGACGTGGATTCTGTTTCCCATAAGCATCACTTAGTTCTCATCCAACCAGTATCGCTATAGAAAAAGCTTGTCTTGCTAACCACCCTGAAATGATACTTGGTAAGCTAGCTCTGAGGCTGGGTTTTGAGATGGTATTACCTGGAACCAAGCTTCAGCTTTTATTTGTAATTACTTCTTTTGAGGGGGTGGGTTAGAGACCAAAAGTAGGAGGTACTTCCTTCTCTAATACTCCTTTCCAAATTGTTCTGGGCATCTTGAACATGTTGGGCTCAGTTAACATTAATCAACCATGAATTGAGGAGCTCATTCCACCTTTCTCTCTGCAGGGCAGTTCGTGTTCTCCTGAGCATCTGCTCTTGCATACAGTCAGTGCTGCGATAGGGGACACTGTGCGTCTTCTCCAGAGACTCATTACATATATCCACCCCATCTGTGTTGTAGGGAAAAGTGACAGAGTCCTGAAATACTCTAAGGGCAAATTTGTTAAGGATTGTGTCATGGAGATCATTGATGTAATGATCAAAAATACTTTTGTGCTCATTCCTTTTTTAACTTTGTTTTTTTCTTTTTGGCTTTCAGCTCAGATCGGCTGATAGAAGAAACAATAAGGTAGGAATGAATTCACTAATTTTCATTATTTTCTATACAATCAATGTTTACACTGAACCACGTCCAAAGATATCAGTCATTTTATTTATACAATAAGCGTATTGTTTGTAACTCATGCACAGTATTACAATGAAATGGGTTTTTATTTCTGCTATTCAGTATTGACAGAACCATGATGCCTAAATATTTTATTCATCCCAATTTAGAAAATTCAGGTTTATGTTCGAAGGTGAATAGCTGCTTTAAAAACAATCGAGTGACTGAGCAGAGGGAATCTCAGGTTGAGCTATCGAGGTCTGTTCCAATCAAGGTCCATTCCAATATTGGAGCTGTTTCTTCTCATAGTGACACTCTTCTGCAGCATGATTTTCTGTAATCTTTTGACATGTTCAGCATCCTAATATGCAGCTGATACTGCTAAGAGCTTTTACCTTATGGGCTTGAATGATTATTACTGTTGTATAGTTACTTATCTTTTGTTTTTTTTGCATTGTCTGAATACTTGAGTGCTGCCTTCTCTAACTGATTTAGAAATTTTAGAACCGTAGCATTATAAATTACTTTTATCATCTGTGCCCTTCCTGGTCTTCCACTGAACTCTGGGATTTTGAAAACCAATAATTCAGAGCGCCGACTTAATGGTTTTAAGTTTTAGATTATTGCTTTTTAAAAAAAAGGAAGAAAGAAAGCAAGATATGGTTTCAGATAATGCATGTACTGGCATAAGTGATGTAGATGAGTAATTAGAGATGCAGCAAGGCTCTGTGTCCATTAAGGTCTGGCTAGCTTAAGTACATCCAGTGGGCTCGGTATAATTAACATGGTGGAAGAATGTGTTAAACCACTACATTAATGTGCTATGATGAACCAGAAGTGGTCAGCACAATAATGTCTGAAAATGTGGATACGATGTCTCCACAGCCTCATATTTGCCAAACCTAGCCTGGTTATTGTGAGTCCTTGTCTTACTTTGGGTTCCAGTCTTTTCCTGATTAAAGATCCTCTCCTTTATTGCCATGCTTGTAGCCCTACTTTGCCATCTTGTAAAAACACTCGCTATTTATTGAATCTCTTCCTTGATGCCACTCCAGTAACGAAGGCAATAAAAGGCCTGTGATGACTTTCTGAGCTTTCTGTCCTGCCAAATGACTCGTACGTGTATCACTTGAGCTCTTTGCCTAGCCTCGTGATGACCTGTCCCCTGAGAAGCTCGGCTGGGAGCTCCTTGCTGCCATTAAAGCGTTCCTCCCGTTAGTAGACGAACTTTGGTTTTAGGAGGCTGCGTTTCAGCACTCCTCCTTGCCCCGTGTGTTATCTGTAGTAAGTGAACTTCTTGCGGCTATTGCCCCAAATGGTCTACATTTATTTTTGTAGAAGAAGAGTTTGATTGGTAACTGTGTCGCACAGGAGATGTAATTTCATTTTATATCATCTTAATTAAATTCTGCCTCTGTTGAAGCTGGGGTGATTTTTTAAAAATTTTGCTCTCCATCCCCAGTAATTGCAAATGCTCAGCTGTGATGTTAATTGATGGCAAACCCTGCTGCACTTTAAGTGAATTCACCAGATAGAAATTTACTCAACGTCTGATTATCAATTGCTTTATCTATTGTAAACCAAAGAAACAATGGGATTGTGGAGGGGAAGCTGTTTGAATTCCTCGAGTAAAGTGAGACATCATTAGCTCATTCTGGCGACTAATGCTGTCTTGTCTTCAAGAGCTGCATCTGCTATAGTTCATTACTCATATTATTTGGGTGTCATTCAGCAAGTTATGAGATCACTTTGCATTTTTTTAGGAGTTGCTGTTAAGCAGCACTCTAAACACTGGAAAGCATTTTTCAGTGAGTGCAGCGGCTCTTGCCGGTAAGCTGCATGCTGGTGACCCTGTTGGCAGTGACTCCACAGAGAACCCTACCCGTGAAACCCTGCCTTTCTGCACAGAACAGAACTGAAGAGCTGCAGAGCCTGATTTTCCCTGTGTATGGCTCCTCCACGGGACCAAAAACACTTGCAAGAGAATTTAGGGGTACCTCAGCTGAAATTATTAAGTGATGAGTAGGGCTGTCATTCAGATGTTTTGTTAGTACTAAAATTAAAATCAATTTTTAAATGAATTATGTGACACGGGTTCTTACTGCAGCATATTTCTTTCCAGAAAGGAGTGGGATGTGACAGTTTGTACTGCAGTTCTTTTGGAACAGTGTTCACTTGTCTTGGGCATATTTAAATATAAGCATACATTTTGCTTAATTTTGTTTGGTGTTCTCAGGTTTTCATTTTCAAACATTATCACTCTCTCAAAATAGCAAATGATTTATTTCTTGTTTTCCAACAACTTGTATTTTTAGGCTGGTTCGTTTGGAAAATTTGTTACAGTTTTGCCCGTGTAGTGTGGTCGGTTCTTTTGGTTTTATAATAATCAGCCTGATTAAGGCTGATTTGTCGGATTTATATATTAACAGATTGGACTACTACGCTTCCACTTAGAAGCTGGACCAAACCCATAGATTAAATAAAGAAAAAATCTTCATGTATACTAGGGTATTGCTTTGGCTAATAATTAGATTCTAATAAAAGGGAAAAATTCAATTGCATTAAATCCTGCCTTTACAGAATGGGAAGGTATGAATTAGTTTTTTGAGTGTTAGCTCTTTTTAGAAGAGCCTTCCAGTCTGGGCAAAATCACATGCTTTTCTGGAGGAACGTTCCTTTTGTTTTTATTTTAGGCTTCATCAGAAGATGCAATAAGCTTTAAAGTAATTTGAAAGAGTACGTGTGTGTGTATATATATGAATATATATACGTATACACAAGGAATAAGTGATGTAGTCAGAATTGTTAGCAATTTAGAAGTAGAGCTTGCGTTTCTATGCATAGTCACAGAGTCCATTCCCTTAGTCACAGATGTTGTCATGAATTTAAATGAGCAAGTATGATTCATGGAGTACAAAATGAAGCAGAAATTTCCGTAATACGTAAATTATTTGATTTGTAAAAACACATCTTGTTCTTTAGAGTTTTGTTTTAGTTCTGAAGCAATATATATTTGACTGAGCTGTCCCAATAGATGAAACAAGGAGTTGACTTGGTACATTCTGCTTGATAACATGCTGTGTATATACAGCTGCAATGTGGGGCAAATATACCCAACAGCTTAAACATTTGTCTAGGTAAAAAAATTTGGCTTCCAAGTCAAGCAGCTTTAAAAGTGTGGCCTGCACGTTAGACTAGTTCGAATTCGGTAATGGCTGGAAATGTTTATTACTGTGTACTTTTCCATGCCAGTGAAAACAGCAGACTATGTATGAATATTGGCTGTTTTTCTTTTTGAAGACCAGTTCGGTTGCTCACATACCTACAGCACTACTGAACATCCAAGGACAAGCTAGAAATGTAAGTGAAATTTTGGGGAAAGACTGCTACTAGCGCAGAAATTGGAGATACCCATTGCTAATTTGTGGAAGAGATGGATGGCTCTTTGTGGCTGTGACCCCAGGCTTACCCAGAAGAGATTCCTCCAGCATGGCAGCAGTTGTTAATGCTGTACTTGAGCAGCGCTTTAGTATTAAATTCAGAGGGCAGAATACCATCTGGTTTTAGGAACTTGGTTTACACCCATCTCTGGTAGTTCCATCCAGTGCCGCGCTGAGAATAGTTCATGCTATTTCCAAGTGAATTGTTAAGTCAGGGTCATCTTGGAATCACCTGACACTGATGCAGATGGTCTGAATTTATACACAGACTGTTTTTGGATCACAGGAGAGAAACCGAAATAAGTGGAGAAGGGAAATTTGGACTTTTTTTCTTGTTTGAGACCTGTCTATGCACTATAAACGCTCTTGGGCATGTAGATAAGCTGCAGGTCTGCCTGGTCACACTGTTCACAGTAGTGAACTAGTGGAAAAAAGTTGTTTTAGATATGCACTTAGCTATAAATTAAATCAGCAGGATAAACTGAAAGAGAAAGCTCAAGATGTACAATAAAAAATGATTTTCTTTATCTTCTGTAGTACATTTCTAAATGGAGATTAACACTGGAAGTGCTGTCCTGAATACATGGCATGGGGTTATGTTTTAAGAAGTTGGGTTACAATTTTAGTTTTGAATTTTCTGCAATGTTTCCAGTCTCATAACATGGACTAGCAGAAATTGGTAATCATCAGTTAAGAAGAAATAAGGAACCAAGCCTTTCCTGTGGACGGAGGAGCTTGGGAAAACTGGAGGATCAGAATCCATTATCACTTTCCAGGAATGCCTCGAGGGATCATCATTATGTTGGGAAAAAACAGTGTGCCTTTAAACCTTAAACCTTATTTCTGTGTACTGCTGAATAATTTAGCCTAGTTGGATCTTCCACAGGTAGGAAATAGATAATAGATTCCAGTAAGACGGATATAATCTGTTGTCGTAAATGATGTAAAAGTCATAATAAGTAGAAGTTTCAAAATTAAAAAAGAAGAGAAAATTATTCTTGCTCTGGGAGTAACTCTTGTTACAGTGTCAAGCAACTGAAAGGGACCAATACTGGGAAGGGAAGATGATGATTAATTTTTTTTTTAATGAAGAAAAAAAAAAACATTTGTCAGAAAACAAGGGTGAGTTAATGAACATGCGTTAGGGATGGGCAGGGAAGTGAAACTGTTTAATGAAGGATATGAGGAAGCCTCCATACTCTAGACTGTATGAGACCAGTCGGGGGACTAGCTCCGACGAGCCGTGTGTTTTCCTCTTGATTGTGCTTAAATTTAATAGCCTCAGGTTCACAACTATAAAGGCTTAGGTAAACCAGCTGATGTTCTGAGTAATCAAATTATACATGCAGAACAGTGCTTTGTACTTGAATTTTGATTTCTGAATAGCTGGTATCCAGTAAAGTTCTTGTTTGTGGACATCACAATGACCGTATGACAGTAAAACTTAAAAATGGCAACCATTACCTTTATTTCTCTTCAAAGCACATCACTAAGACCTACCCCATTGTGCTAACATTTTCGAAATCCTGAGGGGGGAAAAAAAAGGCTCCAATCTTGTCATCCATAAACTTAAACGGATAGATTGTGCCTTTTTATAAGAAATGGACGGTTTTGCTCATCAGATACTAAAGCTTGAACCCTGTATTCCATCATAATCTGTAAGAACCATTTCCAAAGGCATGCTGGAGGTGTCTCAGGAACACTTTATATCCTGGCAATCACCTCGTATTTTCACTTCTGTAAATTAATGGATGCCTTAATGAGTCTTTGGATGCATCTTATGAAAACACGTGGCTTAATTCAGGAGTGCATTGAGAGATGATGTATTAAAATTTCATTTGGACAAGTATCAAGCCAGTGTGGAGGCATAAGATAAGAAGCTGCAGGTTACTGAGCAAGCTTTCCTGTGTACAGCTACCAAGTCTTTTATTCCAGCTCAGTGCCTAATAATTCCAAATTCACTGAGTGCTTTTCTTAATAGCAAACCTAATGTTTTTGTGAGTTTGTTTTTTTACTTTAGGAAGCTAAAAGACCCCATATGCTGAGTCGTAAATATGTAATGTGTCAAATGCTGTATATTCTCACATAGGATACAACTTGATATACTTACAGTTCTAATTTTGTAGCCCCTTTTTTCAGCCCTAGATCGTGACTGCTTTTCTGTATTGATCTACAGCTGTTATTCTTTGTTGAGAATTTCTGTTGGCACCGTCTCTGGCTTGCTGTTCTTTGTACTCTCATGCGCTGTTGGGAGAGGCAGTGAGCAATGCTGTTTTTTATTCCTCCTGTCACCTAATTTTCACTTTCTCTTCTTGTAATTTTGTCCTAAAAAGGAGAAAATTTGTCCTAAAAAGGTCTCCTGTGTAATCAAATCAGGTGCATTCATGGGTCAGGTGAGTTGGCATATCCCCAACACCAAGCACACACAACGTGCTGCGTGTTACTACTTACACGGTCTAAGAGGAGAAGCTTTGCAGGCTTTCTTTAGTTCTTTTTGTACAAATGAAGAGTCCTGGTTAGCTGATGCTGGCAAGCTCCGTCTGAACACCAAGGAGGCAGCTGCAAGCCCTGTTGCTTCCAGTTATCCCTGAGTTCCATTTTGACTCTGCTGATTTGGCACTTCGAAAGTATAAAGGAAAAAATGCAAAAATAGAAAATGCTGCAGGTTTTTCTCAGTTATGCACAGAAGCTTCCATTGTGTTGTGTTTGTTTTTAATGAATCTAAAATTTCAAAGCACTATTAAAACGTTAAACCTGTTCTCATAGAGCTGCTGATTTGAAATATTAGCTTTTTGCCTGCATGTTACTGAACTGGTTGTTCCCTTTATGAATGATAAATTCCCAGATCCTCCTGGAGGTTCAAGTTCACCTGAATGCTAATGTAACCTTAAAATAATCTATCGATCTGCCTTGTCAGTGCACGTTACTCTGTTCACAAGGCCTCACGGTACAGACTTTTGGGGAGAGCCTTTTTATGTTTGCCTGGCGCACGATACGAAGTCTGACAGTAGTGTGTCAGGGGCTACTTGCGATGGAGCAGGCGGATTGCATGGAAGGGAGCCCAAATGAACTTACAGCTCCAGAAATCCTTTAGGGCTCATTGATCTGGGTTCTTTCCTTAAGATGTCTGTGAATTGTGATGCTGACTTTATGCTACAGGTTTGAAGGGACAATTGTTAGGCTTGGCTCTGCTGGCTTTTGCCAGCTGTTTTTGTACTGTTGGCTGTAGCGTCCTAGCGGAGAAGCCAGTGCTAGGTCAGGTGGTCCGGAGCTGTTCATTTCAGGTGTTTGGTTCAGAGAGAAATCTGCAATGAAATACATCAAGTGGGCTTCATTATAAAAATGTGAGGAATGCCAGTAATATATTAAATAAGTACAGAAATAGCCTGTGTGCATGCCTCTTCCTACCAGATTTACCTGGGAAGATGCACCAAGGTGGGCAAGGGTGCTTTGTTACCTCCCGGTACCAAAATGCCGGGTCAGCCACAGTACGTTCGTGTCAGAACAAATGGCGATTCAGCACTCTGTTAGCAAAAGGTAAGCCCAAAGCCTTGAAACCCACATGAATTTGATATAGAAGGGTGATTGGGAGTCGGATGTATGGAACAAGTGCGTTCAGACAGTCCAGCAGTAAATATCCCTAGCTGTGATTTTTGTACCGTGCTTGGGTACAGACACCGAGCGTGAGCAAGCGTAAAATGCTCTTGAAAGTTGGATATCTGTATTTGATATCTGTATTTTACCAAAAAATGTGTTCTCCCATCCATTCATTTTCCTGGGAGATGACAGCTTTAGTTCCCTTTTCTCATGGTTCTCTCTGTGGTGGTGTTGTTCCACTTAACTTTTGTTCTCGCAGAACCCTTTCCCTCCGTATTTAAGGCTTAGAAACTTCTCCAGGCACTTCTTTTAATCATTGTTACTCGTGTAAGTATAGTCAATAACAATATAGGTGTCATTTTCTGAGGTTTTTATCCAGCAGTCTTGTATTTATGCCCTACTTTGTGTCGTTCTGAAATGCTGCCAGCCGAGGAGAGCCGTATTTCTCCCGCTGTTCCTTCTTAAGCACTGCATCTCCAGAGCCTAAACTTTTATGTATTGTTTCTCTATATGTGAATGAGGGTGTTTGTCAAGGCAAAGCTACTGCATTCAGAGTAGCTACGTGAAATACTACCTGGGGCTATAGTAATAGCATACACTTTTGATTTTCATTCCATAGCTGTTGGTTTTATGGGCTGAAGAGAAACGTAAAGTTTTGTGTTTTTTTTTTTAAAAAAAAAAGCTGACTGTCTAAAATTTTCATTTAGATGTCTTATTTAAATAAAATAAAGTGCTTTTTTTTTTTTTTCCAACTTCCAGAACATTTTAAATTTGAGGTGGGAAATTTTATTTTATATTTGCCTGTGTTGTGTTCTTATATTTGGATGAAGTACGTACAGGTGGACCGTCTATGATTAAAGAAGCAGAGTATGAAAAATGGTATTCCCGTGTATGACATTCTTAATTAGGACCAAAGTTCAAAAATGTGTTTTATCTGTGCTATGAAAGAAGTATCAATTGAGATGATTTCATTATACACCAGCTTTGTTAACTCCCGTTTGTGGAAAACAGCGAAGCCGGGCTTGCTGGGACATGAATACAGGAGAATCCAGGCTTTGCCCTCTTACCTGGGGAGAGGACAGGATGAATCCTGACTCAAACAAAGTAAACCCCAACACTTCATTGTGTCTAAAGGTCTTCAAAGACACGGTGACTGTGTTCAGAAGCCTTTTGTGTAAAGCTCTGTGAGCTGTGTTCTCAGACTGCCCTTCCATCTCCTCTCAACCAGCACATTCCCTTTGTAAATTGATTTTTAATAGTGAAGCAGCTCTTATTTGCCTAATACTTCTATAGTAATTTTATCTTGATGGCAGAAAAGAATTTTAATACGCCCTCTAGGGAGAAAGAAAGCCTGGTGCTTTTCTGATTAAACAAAATCCTGAACTTAAACCTTAGGCTGGAAGCTTACCGTTAGGTGTGCTTGTAATGGAACATCGCTCCTGGGGGCTGGGGAGATGCTCCAAAAGCCCGCCTCTTTCAAGAAATCGGTGTTTTCAGTTGTTAATGGCTTATATAAAAAAAAAAGAAATCATTTAAGTGTAAAAGATAGAGATTAATGGAAAAAAATGTTGTTTCATTCATATTGCTTCACCTCATTCATTGTTCTCTAAAGAAGCGCTCCCTGCTCGCTTTCCTGTTGTTGTAGCTGGAGATTATTCTTAGCACCAGCGACTTGATCCACTCTTTTCTTTCTCCAGCATCGCCATGGCAACTAAAGAAAATATGACTTCGCAGAGAGGGATGTTGAAGTCAATACAAAGCAAGATGAATACCTTGGCTAGTATCCTTTCTTAAAAAAAATGTACTGCCGGAGCATAAGAAGAGGTACAGTAACATTTGTTTTTTCAGCACATCGTTTAGGGATCAAAATGCATTGCAATACTAATGGCTGTGTAGCCCTCAGTGGTCTTGCCACTAGTGACAAATAGGCTTTTTTCCCAGCGTCACTTTCTTAATCTAAGTGAAATATCTTAATGATGAATGTGGTGAACAAGTTGGTTTTGCTTAACTTTGAACACTGCATATAGATCGGTATCTTTAATTTTCACATAGAGATCTACAACAGCATTTAATGGCCTTCCCTGCTATGCATCTTCTTAAAAGTGTACTATCTTGCTTTTTTTCACTTTCAAGATCGTCCAGAGCTAAAACTTGGCATAGATTACTGCTTGTTATGGTTTACAGGCGAGTACTCACGACCTGACAGTCTTGCAGATGTTAAGATTTTGGTTCCTTAGTTTCTCTCCATATTTTGTGGCTAAATGAATGTGCCGGGTTGTCAAGTCATGCATGTTTGTCGTTCTCCCCCTTACTCCTTCCTTTCTGTTACAAGGGCTCAAGGAACGACATTAGTGGCATCTGATTAGACAGATTACATCCTGAAGAGATGGATCTTGGTGAGCCATAAATTTCATTACAGTTCTTAGCAACTGGCAAGAACTAAAAAAAAATCCAATAAGCTTTGGTCTTAAAGGATTCTTGGTTCCAAAGACATGAAACTGCTTATCTTGCTGGCTGTTGTATTTTTGTACATTATACTTTTACAGTAGGAGGAGTTTTTTATGCTATACAGGGAATAGTGCACATTCATGCAACGTGCATGCTTTTCTCTGTCAAATGTCTTTGGTTGTTCCCTTCACCAGTAACTGTTAAGTTTCATTTTTTTAAACTTTCATTAAATATCACAGATGTTATATATAGTTGCTCCATTTTTTGTTCATTCTCATTCAAGCATTATTAAAAATAACAGCCTCACATTGGAGGTTGTATCAAGCACTGGTAATTTAGGTGATCAGATAGTAAATTCTATGTAAATGTGAACTCCGAGTTGCACTGTCACCTCTCTTCTCTGATTGTCTGATTAGTGAAGTACAGTTGAAATCCTGCTAACTATCTGTAAGGTTTTGTTTTTAATTGCATTTGCTTTCTCCAGCTTGGGAGTAGTTCTGCATTTCTTCCAAAGTTGCTGACTTCCACATGCAGAATTTGGGGCTTGTTAATAAAAATGCTGCCTTTTGATATGACCTTGACTCAGCCTCCTTCAAGATCGGTTTCCAGCAGTGAACAGCCTGATTCAAAGGATCAACCTTCGGAAACGACGAGATTCTTTCATCTTGGGTGGCATCATTGGCATCTGCACCATCCTACTGCTGCTCTACGCTTTTCATTGATGGATGTGCCCCCATGGACTCTGCTAAACTCATCACCACCATCCCTCCCCCCCAGTCAAGGAGAAGTGAGTGGGGGAAGAGACAGACTTGGAACAGCCTGCTCTTTGTGGCTGGGAGTATCAGCATGATGTCTAAAGTTTAGGATGGTAGACTGCGACACTGGTTTTGGGTTGAAGCTGCAGTGTTTCTCCTTCCCTGCCATACATCTTCCTTTGGTTAAATTAGATGGTCTTTTTTTTTTTTCTCTTTAATTCCCTTTTTCACTGCAAGGTAAGTAAACATGGGACTCTTAACAAAACCAGTAGAACAGCTGCTGTGCTCAGTGGTGCTGGGGAGGTCTGTTGTTGGCTGGTAGGCGGAAAAAGTGTTAGGCATCCCTGGGCTGAAAGCTGCAGGAAGCCTGCTTCCCCGCTAGGCCAAGCACAGTACTGAACACTTTTGCCCTATGAGAAGAATATTGCAGCTTTAAGCCATCAGGTTGCTCTACTACTAACTACATGTTCTGTAATTCTTTTTAACTCATGGCTGAGATACTAGTTATTTCTGCGTTATTTGTGCTGTGAAAACTGTGCTTCACGCAAATTCCTCAAAAAAGATGGATTGTTCAGTTCACTTTTTGCACAGAATATGAATAAACTACCCTCTGAGGAACATTTATAGGTTTTTTTTTTTGTGGCTTTAAAGGGACTCACAAGTCCCCTTTTGTAAAAAGGGAGCACAGTGTCCTAGCAGCTGTTTACCATAGTGTTCAGTCATCTGAAACGTGACCAAACATGAGTTCACCTAAAAAGAGTCTTTTGGGTGTAAATACTTGGATTTTGGATGACATCATAAAGGTCTTTATAAAGACGTGATCGAAAAGCCTATATTGTAATTTACATAAAGTTATTCTAATAGCATTAATATTTTTACACTGTATGTAGGATATAATCTAAACTGTCAATTGGAAATTAAAATTATGATGGTTATAGCTGAGGCAAATGTCTCTAAGTGCAAAAGTTTGGGACATGCCTCCTCGTAGTAAAGAGCTGAATGTATGAATAGTGAACCAACTTTCATTTCCCATTATCTGGGGGGAAGTTTTTTTTCTTGTCCAGACATGGAACACGAACCCTGTTGTGTTTGTGTCAATAAACAAACCCGGTGTCAGGAATGGCTTTGATATTGCAGATTCACAAGTTACGGATTTTTGTCTGCTCTCTCAATGGCTCTTTTTCCATCTGTCATATCATAACCCACTAAATTGAAACCGAGGCACTGAAATCTCTTTCTAAGAACTCGATTAACTCTTTTCGCAGTGAATTTACAGTGCTCCTAGCTGGTTTCACCTATGCCATTACCCACAAATGCCAGGTAGTCTCCGGGTTCTCTTCTGGAACAGAGTCTAGTGGGACACTTGCAATATTTTTACTGCTTTTTATAGTGTCTGTGAAGTACCTGTCGGAGGGAATAGAGACTTGTGCCTGTCTAGTGTGCAAAACCACACTGTTGCGCCTAAAATGTTTGTATGGATTTGAAGGCTTATGTGCAGAATAGTAACTTCGTGCTAAAAAGTCTACGAGGACTTCTAATCAAGTCATCTTGTCATGTGGGATTCGGAAGCGTTTGGAATGAATATGTGTAAAACAGTGGGGCTCATATTTTAAATAAAGGGTGATTTATTTGGATGATCTGGGAATGTTCTTGGTTTGAAATAAAGTGTTCATTAAAGGGGTTTATGGAAAACCGTGATGGGCAAAGGAAGTTTTATTAATGAATCTGTGTGCTGGGAGATCAAACTTCATTTCCCCTGATGCTTTTTCTTTGATTCCACCCCCACAGGACCCTGATCAGCAGTTGTCCTTCTGTTTAGGATTTGTAGGATTTGATCGCTATATAGTTGGCAGTATAAGATCTGCAGTATCGTAAATAAATTCATTTACTTAATCTTAAAACCAGTCTTTTTTACTGGACTTAATTGATTACTTGGTGCATATATTTAATCTTATTGTGTGAAAAAGCTGCTATGGAAAATGTGTAGATTATAATAAATATGTAAACATGATTGACTTTTCATGTGATGAAGATGTTATGGAGGAACTGATATATTTTAGTACAAAATAATAGAAATACGCTGAATTATCTCTGATAAAGCTTTATTGGAAGTGCTTTCAGTATTTACAACCCCTCTATGGTTTTTATTTGTGTTGGTTTTGCATTGGAAAATACATTTAATTAATCTTGTAATCTCCCTTCCTTTCATTATCTTCTCCTCTAGCTATGTGAGCGGGCGTTTTGCATTGCTCTCTGAAGTGATGTGCTTGCACATAGCCGAAGGGGAAGGACGTGCTAATTCTCCTGAATAATTCTCCTGAATGTTTCTAATAACATGAACTTGTAGGTAGGACAATGGACTGGTAAAAAGAAAACAGTGGGTACGTTTAATCTCAAATTCCAAAATACAGGTTTGTGCATCACCTATTGCTGCATGTGTTCTCCAAGTTTCTTCTTCAGTATAGTTCCTCTTGCTCTAAGGAAGAAAAAGTCCTTAAAGAATTCTCATTTCTGCAATTCCTGGCAAAGTTGCAGTTTTGAAATTCATCCAAGCAGAATTGTGCTGAGAAAATTGTTAGTAAGCCATAAAAATGAAGTGAGTAAATCCACGTTTCTGCAGGGCACATCATTTCCTTCCTCTCTCCTTAAATTTCTTCTTTATTCTTGCCAGTACACAAGCACCAACTTTAAACCTGTCCACCGACCCCTTGGGTAAGCATTAGAACACGAGGGATCCTTTTCAACCCCCCCAGATGGACACAAATATTTATAGTTTTTTTTTTGTATGTTTCTCTGATCTTCATGCTCCAGTTGCTTGAGCAGAGGGGGCATGGGGGCAGCACCAGGTGTTGCACATTCAAGTGGTGAGCATTTGGGTGGCCACAACCCAGAGCACAGCTGAAGCTTATCCTTGCCCCTTGCTCAAGGGTGTAAAAGCAAGGCTGGAGGCAGGGCTTTGCCAGCCTGGAAGGGACCTGGGACCAAGCAATGTGGTGCTTCTCTTCTCCTAGGGTGAGTTTGCCCTTCCTTGGGGAGGCACATTTTTCTAAATCAATTCTGAGTTTGTCAGCTTTTGGATTTTGAGGTGTGCTGTAGTGTGGTGAATCCAGTAAGAATTTAATCAACTAGACTTCTTTGTTTGTAGCTTTAAAAGTCATTTTGTTTGGAAGGCCTTAAGATTACTGTGAGAAGAAATAGTCAGTTCCTCACTGGGTGTCAAAAATGCATGAGCGAAAGTAGGCATTTTTAGGTGATGTGAAAGTTTCATACAGTTTTCCAACAGCTTGTCCTCAAGGGCTGCACTCTTGGAGGAACTGTGTTCCTGAAGCTCCCCGCAAACTGCTATGCAGGGAGTGGAGGCTGGTCTGCCACTTCTGGCTGTGGAAATCAGGATTGTTTTAGTTCTCTAAACCTAGCAGCTTGTTTCCCAAGATCACTTAATGCATGATCTTTTCTTTTTTTTTCTTTTTTTTTTTCCAAAAACTTCCATTTGAACCAGGAAGGAGAGGTAACAGCTGTATCACTTTTGAAGGAAGAAATAATTCTTAAACTCCTTATAACAGTACTAGATCATGCAGTCCTTCAGAGCAGTGGTCCTACTGAGCAATGTAAAAACAAAAAATGTACTGACACAAAACTGAGCCATATTCCAGGTGAAATCCTCTTGGTGCCCGTATCTGATGTGCTGACTGGATATTTGAAACCAGTGTGATGCTTTCAGCTCTGAATGTGTAAGTGGTTGTTGGTCTGTCTGCTACAGAGTGAGGAAAGCAGTTGAAATCAACACTCAACAAAAAGCACACACGACTTTCTCACAAAACATCCCAATGCAGGCTTTTGTAAATTAGTTTTTGATGACACTTTCTGATCTTTCTTCTTTTCATATAGCTACTTGAAACTTATTGTATCTAATTATTTTTTTCACCTATTGTGCATTCTCTGTATATATTTAAAAAGCTTTGATATGTAATTTAATAATAAATTAGAATTCTAAGCAAGGCGCTTGGTTCTTTCCCCATGACAATCTTTGCCTACTCGAGCTTCCGTGAAGATGCAGAGAAGACTTAGTAACTCATCTTTCCAGTTTGGGATTGTCACTGAATGTACACGTGAGTTTATTCTCCAATTTTGTGCCAAATACCAGCTGCATTGGAGCGTTTCCTGACACAGGTGCTTGGTTTGGTGGGACCTGTTCCTCCTACCTGTGCGTTCTTGGAGCCCCCTTCTCACCCCTCATCCACGTTGGAGGGGTTTGAATGTAGTAAGATGCCTTTCTTTTGTAGTGCTTTGGCAGATGGAAACAAGGATGGTTTTCTTTGAAGGTATGTTTTAAGAAGGTTTCTGTATACCCATAGTATGAGACATAAATTCCTAAATGCACACCAAAACTGATGTTGTGAAGGTGTTGGGGTGTTCCCCATCCCCGTTTTTAATACACTTCTCTGGGCTTTGATACCTTTTTCCCCCTTCTCTAATCACAACACAAATCCAAAACAAATCCCCAAATAAGCCAGTACTTTGAATACAGACCCAGCAGTTGTAAGAACTCACACTGAAGTTGTGTTGCAGCGTGCAGTTACCCAGTGCTGCTGTGCTCCGGACAGCCTCCATCCCTGTGTGTTCAAACCAGGCCATGGCGTGCCTGAAGAACTGGAAAGGGTTCCTCCACCCATCGGTATCTGGTGTTTCTGTAACTGGTTGCTGCATCTTGCAGTGTCACTCGGATTTATTTTCTCAAACAAGAAAGTCTGGCTGGCAGTGTGATACCTGCCCATCTGCGTAAGAGCCGGAGCGAGGAGAGGTCGTTAGCTTCCTGTCAGCACTGTCATGCTGTGTCTGTGATGCTGCTTTAAAGATAAATTTCTGTGTCCTTAATGTGCCTACTAAATATTCAGGAATGACCCTATCCTTTCTCAAGGGAAGGTTTAGGCTGGATGTTGCATGCTGGAGAACTACAGAAACTGCTTTGCAAACGGAGAGGTGGCTCTGCCTTCTGATAGTGGGCAGCGCCGTTCGTTCCTCCAGCAGCGGCGCTGGTAATAAGTGGTGCATAAAATTCCATCTTTGCTTGGATTAGGAAGTAAATTATTGATGGAGCTGAATCCTTTTTTCCAACTCCTTGTACAGTCAATAATTCATTGTGGCACAAGCGTAAGATTTATATTTTTAACCATCCACCTCCCAAAGTGCTGTTGTTTGTGTTGCAAACTGTTGTCCTTCCGACAAGCTCGGGCTCTTTGTGCATTATGGATCAGCTCTGCTCTGCCCCTTTGGTCCTGGTGCGATTCCCCGAGCAGATTTCCTGCTGAGAGGGAACTGAGCAGGCCATGAGAAATTCATAAGGGGAGACGTGAGTGGCTTTGTTTTATCTGTGTGGCTGAATGTGGGAGATGTGCTGCTGTGTGGACGGGAGATTTTCTGTTGAAAGACTCAAAACTCAACATCTACCAAATGTTCCTTTATCCAGAACAGGAGTCTGCAGGTACAGAAACTGCTTGCAGTGTCAGGGATGTGCTTGTTGAACACTGAAGCCTTCATCTTGCCCCTCTGCAAGCTGTTTGAGGCTTCCACACCTGTGTGCTGGCACTCATCTCCTCCTTCGTGTCTTCCTGTCACTGCCGCCCTCCTCGGTCTTTGTTTCTAACAGGACCCTGAGGCTTTGCTAACCCACTTCTGGCAGCACGAGTACAGCAGGCAGAAAGCTCTGGCTGTGATCAGTCCCTCTGCCTTTGAAGCAGCGTTTGCAGTTTCCTCATTGTGTATTATTTTCCTGTTGTCTTTCCACTTTCACACCCTGTGAATCCTCTGCCAGTGGTGTGATTTTGTCTTCTCTGATTGAGTCCTTTCAAGTCTTTGCATCTTGTGATGCTTTTTCCACTCTGCTGCCCTTCAGATCCTCCTCCCTTGCTGGGTGTTTGGCTTCAAGTAGACATTTCAAACACGTGAATTGGTTTTTGGTCTCATTTTCATCTCTTAAAAATTTATCCTTGCTTTGAAGTCCAGAGAGGCTGTCCCAGAGCTACTTGAAGCTTATCAATCAAAACCACACCTGGAGCTCTGTCTGAAGCCTCACAGCTGATACCTACCTCAGTGCACAGGCTCAGCGTGCTGTCCTCAGTGCTGCACACGGGTAGACCGGTGCCTTCAGATGTTTTGTTTCTGTTCTTATCTTCCTTCCTCATACCCAACTGCCTGGTGCAAGGTTCGTGGGAGAGGGGACAGTATTCTTCATCCTTTGTCTTTCTAAAGATATATGGAGAAACCTGGTGGCTCCTTGTTGCCAGCTACAAACCCAAATCCTATTTCGCTGCCAGCTGTATGGTGGAAACTGATGGTGTTACTGGTAGGTGTGCCTGGGTCAGTCTGTTACAGTCTGTCGGGCTGCAGACCGCTGCTGAGCTGGCTTTTCTCAGGGCGAAATGCTGCTGATACATCATGTTTTTGAGGGAGCCTTTTCTTGGAGCTCTGCAGGGTGCTCAGGAACATTGCAGGTGGAAAAAGGCACGGTGAACACAGTGACGGGATGTCCCTGGCTGGTTCGGCTGCTGCCACACAAACATTCACTACGTTAGTGAGGAACGGGACTGTGAAAGGGCTTTCTTGCTCCTGGAGGCTGGTGATGACCCAGTGATGGAGCTGGGCCATGGCAGAGGCCTGGGGCTGCCGGGCTGAGGCCTGGGCTGGGCCTGGCCTCCCTTGAGGCCGGATGGCGCCCGTCAGGTCGGGCGCAGAACGGGGCAGGCGTGGATGTTTCCCCGCTGTGCCACGAGGGGAGTTCCCTCTAGGTCAGGCATGTCTCACCAGTGCTAAATTTACTCTAAAATATTACCGAGATGGGGCGGCTTGTGAGTCAGGCCTATAAAAGCACGCCTCGCTTATGTAAAGAAATGCAGCTTGTGAGGAGGCAGGAGGCCATCAGCCTCCCGCGGAGGCCGGGCGGTGCTGGGGTGTTGCCCTCCCGAAATAACCGGGGCTCTGCAGGCAGGGATGGCTCCTCCGGGTTGGGTCTGTGCCTGAGAGCAGGGCTGAGGTCTGCAGCCGCCTCTCCCTGAGTTTCCATGAGTTTCAGGAAATAATTTGCAACCTCTATTCCAATTCAGAGTTAAATAAATGGAATTGGGGGGGATAAATAAGTTCATCTGCTCTTGTCCAGGAACATTCAGCTTGGGCTACGCTCTTGTGGGAGAGGGAAGGAGCGACGTGAGGGATGCTGCTGTGGGGATTCTGGTTTTCGTGTCTTTTCCTTTCATTTCTGTGTGTTTGGCCTTTGAAAATCCCCACCTCCTAGGCAGCTGTGTGTTTGCTAGCTGAACGTCCCCGAGCACTGGGCTGCTGTGCAGCTCTCACCATGGCTCAGCTGCACCTGAGGCAAACTCCTCACCCTGCCTGAGGTGAGGATGCTCCTGGGCTCAGTGACCGAGCCCTGGCCCTTCTGCAGTCGTGGTGCCAACAGCAGTGCTGGGAGTGGGACGAGGGGAGACGGGGTGTCCCCCTGCTGCTGCTTCAGCTCCAGGAGCTCCAACTTCTGCCTTCTGTAAATGTTGCAATGTGGAAAACAAAATCGAGGTCTAAATAGAGCATCTTTTAAAGATTAAATGTCTTCCCAACATCCTTTTAATGGTTTGCTGCTGCCCTGGCCCAGCTGCTTCAAACCTGTCAGGGTGCAGGGGGTGAGTTGCCCTCTTTCCTTCTGCTGCCCAGATGAAATTGATGACGTGATCGGTTTGCATCGATCCTCGCTGGGAAGGAGCGTACCATACAGGTTTTAAGGGATTGGACCTGAGACCAAATAATTGGAAGAAAATGCTTTAGAACCAGCAGCCTATAATTAAACCTCTCCAAGGCGCAGCGAGCTCAGCAGAAGGAGGCATTTTGCTGGGAAGACTTCCCGTCTTTGTTTCACGCTGTGTGCTATTAAAGCAAACAACCTAACAAGCTTCAGCAACGTTCGGCAGCTCTTGACCAAGAATAGCATCTAACCTTACAGCTAAGCTGGAAACAATGAGGACCATCAGTCTTCACATTTTAGCACATAAACTAGGTAGCTTGGCTCATGGAGAAATCCCCATGACTCTATTTTTGGTAATCTAGAGCTTGCAGGGTGGGAGATTTCATCTTCTGAGGCATCCAGCAGTAACCACCAGAAGGGAAAGGTCCTGATTTAGAGCAGTGCCCTGATCTGCTGAGACAACTCGTACTTAGGCAAGCTGCCTTTTCCTGTTCTCAGTCATATGCATTTTAACCACCACTCCTTCTACAAAGTTTGTAGAATATGTCACGCCTGATTTTAAAAAAATATAAGCTTGGGACGTGATGGAAATGTCTGCCTTGTGCCTGTGGGGTCAGCCAGGCTCCTGGTAGAGAGCCTTGTAGAGATGAGCAAGCCATTGCTGCGTTGCTCTGCCTGCCTCGATGGCAGTCTTAAATTGGTCTTAACATCTACAGCTAATTACCTTTCTGTGAGCAGAGAGAAGATTGGGGTACGATCTGTCTGTTTTTGCCCAGAATTGAGCTCCAAGCCCCTCGTGTCTGTGCAGATGAGGGTGATTTAACAGAGCCAGATGTGTTTGTGTGCTGCTTGGACGCCCGGCACCCTTTCACGCTGCTCCCGCCTGGTTCTGGGGTGGCTGCAGCACCCCGAGCTCTGGCTCGGTCACCCCACGAGCAATGTGCCAAGCCCTTTCCTGCACTTTCTACAACAGCATCCAGTGTTATGAATGAGAGAGCAAATTCACTTTCCCTGTGCTTAATTTGTAGCTCCCATGTACAGCAAAGTCAGGGAAACCAGATGAAGAATTGGTGACCAACTTTTTGTCCCTTGCTTGAACCCCCAAACTCATGCAAATTCATTAGCCAAGACAAACTTAAAGAGGTGAATGGAGAGCCTATAGTGTTTAGTAGAAACCATATGCAACATGGAAATGGGATGTAAACCTCTTGATGTTCCTTGGCATATCTATTATACATGAGCCATCAGAGCAGCATATTAATAAAACAGGAGGCTAAAGCACTTGGCACTCCCAGCTCTTTAGTGAAACATCAGAGCAGAGGCTGTCAGCCTCAGTCTTTGAAGTCTGGAGCTCGCATCTGCCCAGCTGCTTCAGTGACACGGTCAGGATGCTCAGGGGATGCTCCCATTGCAGGGAGATCTCGCCGCTCTCCGTGTGTTGTTTTTTTTTCTGTTAGCAAGATTCTCCTCCTCCAGGACAAAAATATCCTCCTTTTCTGCTCAGCCTTCTTGCATGAAGGATTTTTTAAGCAGTAAGCGACAAGGCCAAAGATGGGGTTAAAGCAAGCTCAGACATCAGTGTGCTGAGATGCAAACCATTTCTGTTCCTCGAAAGCTCTCCCCGCAGGGGCTGCTCTGTCCAGCCTTGTGCTGTGCATGGGGCCCTTGGTTTTGCTGAAGAATAAGTGAATGTCACTGAATTTTCTAACTGTCTGATTTGCTTCTCTATCTAGGCAGGCAAAGGTGGCTCTTTGGACCTCCCTGGCACCGGGCTCAAGCTTGCAGAGCTTCTGGGTGAGCCGAGGCAGGAAGGGAAGCTGCTTCGCGCCAAGCCTGACCTCGGTGCCAAATGGGGTCAGCCGCAGCAGAGGGGAAGGCAGGAGCTGCTTGGCTGTAAGCGTTTGTGGGTGGTGATCCCTAAAAACAGAGAGCAGCTCAAGCAGCTGAAATCCTCGCCCTGCTACACGAAGCTGGACATCAGCACAGTGCGAGGGGGGCAGTCAGGAGTGAGAACCAGCAGTTGTAGCTGGGCTTGTGGTTTCCAAAGGAACGAGCTCACCAAAGCAATAGGGTTAAGTTGTTCACGTTATCAGCAAGCTACAGGGCCCTGAAGGAGATAGAGAGTGTGCTGTGGAAGAAGGGATGGGGCATGGAGGGGGGGCTGAGCCTGGCTGCGGGGTTGTGTGGCCTCTTACCAGGCACCCTGAGCCGAGCGTGGGCTCAGAGCCGTGGGCTGTGGCAGATCCAGGGCTGATTATTGTTCCTTTGCTTCCTGAGGTACACCCGAGGGTAATGGAGCTGCGTGCAGTTTACAGATGTTTAGTTTGCACCTTTCCCTTGCTTTGAGTACCATTGGGGGGGCATTCCTCCTCCCCAACCAAAACTACAGCTTGCTTCCTTAGGGAAGGAAAAGGTATTTATCGTAACACTGCCGGCAAAAATGGCAGGCAGGCAGCCCAAAGCTTTCCTGGGCCTCACCAGAGGCTGGGGGGTTTGGGTACAGACCACGGGTCCGTTCATCACACTGCAGAACGGGTGCAATGAATCCCTAACCCTGGCTGCGGTATTGGAAGAGCTGAACCCGTCCCATCGCGGGCACGGTGCCGCAGAGGAGAGCTGGAAGCTCCGCAGGCTGCCAGGGGGATGCTGGACGGGGTGGTTGTGCACGGATCCTGTGGCAGACCGGTGTGTCCACACACAGGCACCACTGGTTGGGCAGGAGGTGTGTTACACCCCTGGGTGGGAAGGGAAAGGGCTGCAGCCGATGCCTTTGGTGACTGATCTGTCCCTTCTGCTCTCCGACATGCTGCTGTCTGCTGCCAGTTGCTCCTGTGTGTGTGTATTTGCAACCCACTGCACCCAAATACCCTCTGATCGGCTCGCTCTTGGAGTGAGAAGCGATAATTAAATGGCTAGTTTGAATTTATTTTTTTTTTTTTTCTTGTATAGACAGAAGAAATAAATTCAGCCGTGACCATGCATGTTACATTTTAATTTTTTTTTTCTCATGCCAAGAAATACAAAGGAAGTATGTCAGGTATACCGCATCGTCCTGCAGGGAAAGAAACACCGATCCGCAAAAAACCAAGTGCCCAGCCGACGTTCCTGCTGTGTCCGTGCTGTTTTGTGGATCCGACTTCTCCAGCTGGGCTTCAGAGGGGCTGAGGCTGTGCACAGCAGTGGTTACAGCAGCGGGGGGAATGTCCCCGGTGCTGCCATGCACGGATCCTGCCCTGGCACCATCGTGCAGGGGCTGGGAGCACGTGGCCCCGCATCGGGGCTGCCCTGGGGGTACTGCACACCTTCCCTTCCCGGTGCTTCGTATCCCACGTGGGTATTTCTACGTTGGAGTTTTGCTACCTACTGGCGTTAGCTTTGCAAATATTCCCACTTTTAAAAGGCTGCTTCCCCCCCCGCACCCTGTGGCTTGTGCCCAAGCATGGGAGCTTTCAGTCCAAATCTGTCTGCCAAAATTAAGGGATGTGCACGGGAAGAAAATGAACCTTAAATCTGCAGTCACTTGAAGTGGAGCCTGGGCTGCGGTTCTGGGCCATGCTCAGTAACAAGGTGCAAGGGCAGGGCTGGGGGATTTGGAGAGAAAGCCACGGGACCAGCACCCAGAACATGGCTGATGCAGCAAACCAAAAGCAGATCTTTTGCCGCTTTCCTCCCTTTGTGCTAAAATCCCTCTGGTCTCCTCTGCAGACGTTCCCCAGCCTGGCACCGCGTTGCTGTAAGCCAGCTGACCCGTGCTGCTCTCCGCATCCTCCAAGCCGCTGGAAGGACGATAAACCCATCTGCAAATCACTCCTGAATCGCTCCTACTGTGGCCTTCCAGCATCCCCCTGCCCAGTGGGGGCTCTGCTGGGCATCCCTGGGGAGAGGGACCCCAGAGACTGGGTGCCAGTGGGGTCCCACAGCTCAACGTGCCGGCTCCTTTTGATCTGTGTGGATCTGTCCCACCAGGACCTCACGCTTGTCGATCCCAACTCCCACTCGGACTCGCTTATAGCTGCGTTTCCCACCTTCTGCATCTCCTCAGAGTGCTGTCCTCCTACCAGCCACGCTCGCTGTCAGGTGAGGCTGGGTGGCCACCGCGCCGCCTGGAGCTTGCCTCTTCCCTGCCTTGCTGGGGGGAGAAGCTGGCCAGATCCCGAGGATTTCATGTTTTAGTTGGAAACAGAAAGCCTGATGCTGACGTGGGAGCCGAAGGGAGGCTGCAGCAGGTGGCAACGAGCTGTGACATAAGCAATGGGTCTTGTGAGTGGAGACGGGGAGGAGAAGCCTTTCCGTGGCCTACTTATTGTGATCGCCCGTCCACAAAAAACAAACTTTGAGAGAGGAGCGGTGGTGCCTGGACGTGCAAAGCAAGGTGCTTGCACTGAATTGGCAAAAAAATCACGAGGGGTGTTTTTGCTTCCTTGTTCAAAGCCCAAAGGTGGAAAGTTGGGTCCCGGTGGGTCCCGGCTTCTTGGTGCAGCAGGGTGAGGCCACGCATGCCACAGGGAGCAGCTTCCCGAGGGCCTCCTGGCAAAAGCTTTGCAAAGGGTCAGGCTGCAAAGTGCGTCAGGAGGTTGTTGGAGAGCAGGGGAAGAGCCTCAGTGCCCGGCTGGTCCTGAGGAGTGTATTTCTCTGGTGTGACCCGAGGGCAGGATTGCAAGGAAGGGAAATACTTGATGTCAGGAGTGCCTGGAGAAGCTTTCAGCTGGATCTCAGTGCAGGACAAGGCCTAAAAAGGTGTATTGAAGAGTGCAGAGCGGTGCAATTGGCTCTAACCAGAAAGAAGATTAAAAAAGGAAAGGAGTTGAAGTGTCTTCGGTTTTATGGTCTTTAATACTGGGCTGCGATGTGGTCGCCTCAACAGCCCGGTGCTCCAGGCTAGGGCAGAAGGCATTAACCCCATGTGGGTGCGTGCAACAGATCATCACCGTGGGTGTTCATTTTGAGTGAATTTTAGTGCCTCTGCTGCTCCTGCTTCTCCAGCCAGGGACTTCTCCAGCCCAGCTCCGTGCGGCCGCTCGCCGTCCCCTGCCCATGCCAGGGCTCCCAGCCCGGCCTGAAACACAGCGTGCACATGTGGTTGTACAGATCCCTTTGGAAACATCAGATTCAAAGGAATTATGCGTTCGCTCCTATTTATATTGAGGAGGAGAAAGAAAAAACGTTGTCTTTGCTGAGCTGCTCGTGCACGTGACTCGGAGCAACTTTGCTGTCTGTGCCTTTAGCAGAGCACAACGCCGAACCGCCGCGTGCGGGGCTGCAGGGCTTCGTTGTTAGCCATAGGAAAGAAGTATGGGCTCTTTAGAGGAAAGGCTTTATGTAGGGATAAAAATAGCATTTAAATCCGTATTTCATGCTCTCAAGTGCTGCAGTTTTCCCTGGATGCCGGCCTGTCCTGGCCCTGGGGGATCCCTCCTGGCTTTGCCGTACGCTGGCTGTCAGTGGCTCAGGACAAAGCCGCACCTTGGCCAGCCGGCAGCACTCGGGTTCAGGGCTTAAGAAGGAAACTTTTAGGGGATTTGATGGGACAGAGGCAGCATCTGCAGCCTACCCACAAGCTGAGGGGTTCAGTCTCAAAGGGAAGGCTTCTGGTGAGAGCAGGGACAAGAGCAGAAGCCGCGGAGCACCCTGATGGACGCGGCACCAGGCTGAGCACAGAGCCTTCCCTAGCACCAAGGGCAGAAAACAGAATTGCTAAAGGGAAGGTAGTGAATTTGGTCAATTTTTATAAGCTTGTAGTTTCTAATAAAGCACAGGCAAAGGGGCGGATGGTGAGGCAGCCCGAGAAAGTGCCGTAGTAACATGCTATTGCTCTGAGTCCCTGGAACCCCTTTGAACTTAGAGGAAAACATCAGCGGTGTGTCCAGGGGATACGGCTCCCCTACCCCCTAGGTCCAAAGAACATCTAGCTAGAGAAAACTCCGTAACGAGGAGCAATCAAACAGGAGAATGTTCCCAGCTATGCCCCTGGGGCACTGCAGAGTGAGGATTTAGGGCCCCTGCTGCCTCCCTGCGTGCCCCTCGTGTTCACCAGCTTGGAAGGGACGAGGGCGCCAGGAGCTGGGAGGTTTCTCCTGGCACACCTTGCTGTGCTGTGCAGCAATTCCCCATGCAGACAAAGCCCTTGGACACGTTGGGTTTGGTCTGAGGTTTTTCCAGATCAACTCAGGGAGCAGGGGAAAACATTTCGTGCCCCAGGGCAGGCCGGGGGTGCAGCTCCCAGTTGTGTAATTGTGCCAGCAAAGTTCTGCTAAAAGAGGCTCGGCTAATGCGGAGCCAGTGGATATGGCCAGGAGCCATCTACAGAGCCTGGGTACAACGACAGGCGGTGAAACCTTGCATAGTCTGGGTGGCAAATACAGTACCAGAGCCTGTGCCAGCCCGCGGCAGGGACGGGCAGGAGGTGGGGATGGGGACGGCAGAGGGGGCCGCGCATCGTGGAAGACTTGGCAGGGCACCGGGGTGGGGGGGAGGGGGGCAGGCAGATCAGGAGGAGCAAAAAAAGTCAAGTGTTCTTTACATGTCGTTAAATACAAAATGTTAAAAAAGAATACCGTTTGTGGAACCGGCCCCAGCCAGCTCCGGGGGTGCTGGAGATGTTCAGAGACGCAGAAGGGCACGTGAGGGGTGAAGAGAGGAGCAGGGATCCTAAACCCCTCTGCACCTCTGGAAATCTCCTCGGAGGTCCTCAGCTGAAGCCCAGTGGGGTGAGGGGAGATGAGCACGGATGGCAGCGGGGTCTGGGTCGCGCTGCAGCTTCTGGCTGATGGACAGGACAGGACATAAATGCTCGAGCGGGTAGCGTGGGCTCTCCGAGCCTCGGTGCCGCTGCTGCAGATTAACCAGGCTCTTTCCTCAGCGCCACGAGCATTAACCTCGCTTCAGGTGCCCAGAGAGAGAAATGTGTGGTTGCACGGAGAAAGCGTGTTTCCTTCCATTAAAATCCCCACTGTGGGGCCGGCCGAGGAGGAGCCTGGCGTTCTGCTGCAGCAGCATCCTGCTCTGCGGCCAGAAGAGCTTGTAGGAACAGACACGGAGAGCATTCCCAAAGGCATGCAAATGGTCATTGTCTCTTTTGTTTTGTTGTTGTCTTTTTTCATCAAAAATACAAAAGCAACCCCCACGCCCTCCAGCTCCTGTGGCCCCAGAGGAGCTGGGCTCGTGCAGCTCGGCTCTCCTCCGGCCCCCAGCAGCTCTCCGCTCCCGATGGCAGTTTGAGCTTTTGTTTTTTGTTTTTTTGTCGTAGAGACAGAGAACGTAATGATTTAAAAACCAACAACCCCCCAAAAACACAGTCGCTTGTGCCAAAATTCTTAGAGGGGATTCCTCAGAGTGTCCTGGTCCGGCCTTAGGTTTTCTTTAAAACAAGCTTCGTGCCCGAAACTCCCTCCTTGCCCTTCGCCAGGAGTTGTCTCCCCGCTCCGTCAGTTTTGCTGGAGGGGAATGAGGTAGTGGTTTTCCCCCTTCTCCTCTCCACCCGAAGCTCTTCCCCATCCCTCCTCACGATGTTTTCGTCCCAGCCCTCGTCCGGGCTCGCTCCCAGGGGGCGGCGGAGCAGAAGCACACGTTCCTCCAGGGCGGCCCCCCTACGCCGTGACAAGTTTTTGTTGCAAGGCTGAAAGTAAAAACCCCAAAAGGAGAGTTGTCTTCCTCCTCTTCGAGGTATTTGCATGCTAAAATGTCTTCTAGGAAACTGTAAAATAAAGAGAGGCTTAGGGCAGCTTCCAGCAGTCACAGAGATGTCCCCGATGCTCTTGGCTGGGGCCTTGGGTTCGAGCGGCCGAGAGCCGAGCTTCCCGTTAGCCCAAGCAGCGCTGCCAGCGGCCCTGCTGCTCTTGGCAGGCGGCTTTGTGTTGGGGAAGGTCCCCAAACACTGGGGGACTGCACCCCTGGGCAGGCTGGATCCCTTTATCCCTTTGCTTTCATCCCGCTACAGGTTTCCAAACCCACCGCAGCCCTGCCAAGGGTCTGGGTTTTAGCCTAAATGCCTCTTGCCTGGGAGATCTCCTACAGACACCGGTTATGGGGCAGCTCCGGGGGGACTTCTCCTCCTGGTCACCTGCACAGCGTGTATCGCTGCCACGAGCAACCCCTTCTCCAAGGTGTTTTGCACACACGGGTGCTGTTTGTGGTGGTCCTGTGGGGGACCTCAGTGCCCTTATGCTGCGGTTGGGATGGGAACGGGGCATCCTCCAGGCAGGGCTGCCCTGTAAACTGCTGGGACAGCACCCAGCAGCAGGGTCCCTGCTTGAGCTGGGCAGGGGAAAAGGGAAGGAGGTGTTACCTCTGATGCTGAGTGAAACGTAGAGCACGATGATGATGGTCCCCAGGACGATGGAGACGATGCTGAGCAGGCGGGCCATGCGGCCGAGGCGCCGCGCTCCGTCCATGTCCCCCTGCTGCCCGCTGTTCCTCGACTGGGGGGGGGAAGCACAGAGAGAGGCTCCTGAGAACTGCACCAGGGTGATGCTCTGGCTGCAGTCCCCAAAATGAGAGCGGCCACATCAGCAGGGGCCTGGGCTCCTGTCTCTGACACTTGGGTGCCCTGGGGAGGCCCCGTGGGGATGCTTCCGCGGGCAGGAGCTGCATGGGATGGGGTCTGCCTGGTGTCGGAGGGACTATGAGGTGTCCCCAGAGGGGGACCTCCTGTCCCACTGCCCCGTCCCAGCCCTCTCTGGCTCTTTTATGGGGAAAAAAAAAAAAAAAGCTGAGATTGTGGAATTCCCAAAAGGAATTCACTTATAGGGGATGCCGCTGGGGTGCCGCTGCATTGCTGCAGCTCGTGTGCAGGAGCACACCCAGCAGGCACCGGCATCGTAACGGGAGGGCCCCAAGGGACAAAGTGCTGTGGCTGCTGGCTTTGGGAACAAGCTGCCGGTGTGGGGGTGAGGCTGGACCCCCCCAGCAGCATTGGAGCCCTGGCTCTGGGATGTGGCTATTAAAAGGGGGAGCTCAATGTGGAAAATAATGTTAGCTCAAGTTAAAGGTGGAAGGGTATTAAGCAATCCCACGTTCCTTTCTAAAAATGCATCTCTCGGATGCGGTGCCCTGCAAAGGGTGCCCCCTCACGTTTAAAGCAGAAGAGAATGAAGGGCTGGGAGAGCCAGCACAGCTCCAGCACCACGTCCTGACCTGGGCTAGGGCTGGGTTAGGGTTAACACAGGTGGCTGCAGCCCCACAAATGTCCGGCTGCGCTAACACATCCCAGGCAGAGCCACTTCCCCAGCACTGACGTTGGGTTTGCTCAAGACCTCATTTCTTTCGGTCTCCACAGCACCTTGGGCAATGTCAGAAACCAGTGGTACGCAGCCAAGGGCCTTTTTGTGTTAGAGAACAGGAGGGGACAAAATGCAGCTCCAAGGGTTGGTGCTGAGATGGGGGAGAGTAGGGAAGCAGGGGGATTGACAGGGTCCCTGCGCTGCTCCCTGCCAGCTCCTAGCATTTGGGATTTTTATAGGCTCAGATGTTTGCAACCAAGTGTAATCTTTTTGCAGGGTGTGGGTTAGATTGCGGTCGAACTCATTTGCAATTTTAGCTGTCTTCCAAGCAAAATATATGGGCTAACAAATTCAACATATTTATCGCCGCAGCTTCTGGAAGTGTTTGCTGATCATTTATCCTCAACAATTACGAAAAAGACATCAGCACTGGCACGGCGTGTTTAGCCAGCATTTGTTACTGCACATGTATTATTCATCGGCATGGAACAGTTTGATTAGAGCTGCCCGGTATCGGTGAGGCTAACATTTTCTTTCTACATGAAAACATTAATATTTTCTTTATTAATCGAGACTGGCAAAGGCAGAAGAGCTCTGAAACGCCTGAGGGCTGGGGCAGCGTGCCACGGGGGTGCTGAGCTGCACGTTTTGGGCACGGAGACGTGAGTCCAGGTGGCTCAGAAGAGCCACCAATGGTCCCTGCTTTTGTCCTGTCCCCTGCTCAGAGGGTGTTCTCCTAATAGGGAGCCCCAGCGGTCTCTTTGCAGATGAAGGCAGTTACTTTTCTGTAAATTCTGGGACTTTTTGTAGTCCCAGGACAAAGGCAACCAACCTGTCACAGCCCCTTCCCGCAGCCCTGCACAATTTAGGACCTGGCTTTGGATGTGTTTGGCTCACCAGTTATTCGGAATCAATCATCAATCTTCATCACTTAAATTGTGTTGAAACCCATTCCGGGCGAGGTACCAGCCAACATCGGACGCAGATCTATGGATGCACCATTTACAGGAGTAACGTGGGGCTGGGCTTCTCCCACATCGCTCCGTACCCACCGCACTTACACCCCTGGGGGCTGCCAGCTCCTCGCTGTGTCAATAAAATGCACCCAAAGGGGTGGTGGAAGACCCTCCATGTTGCTCATGTCCATGAGACCACCGTAAGCAGGAACAGGCTGGGGGCAGGAGCAGATTTTTTTCCCCACCCCTGGCCAAAGCCCCTGGGGGGATCCGAGAGCAGGGCCTGAGAAATGATTTACGAGTCCCCAAATCCAACAGCGTTCATTTGCTTCCCTCTCTGGTTGCTGCTTATTGCCCAGAAAAGCTTTCCTGTGCAAAAAGCATTGACTTAGGACAGAAAGGCACAGTCGTGGAGCTGGAGGAGAGTCGGCACGTCGTGGGGAGGCTGCCAGCAAGGTTCGGGGACAATGGTGAACACCCCGGTCCCAATTTGCAGGTGATGGGACACCCCCGTCCTTCATCCTGGGGGGTCACCAGGGCCTGCGGGAGGTTTGGCCGTGGCTGGGAACTGGATTTGTCCCTGCTGTGAGCTGGTGGATCCCCAGCTGACGTGCTGAGAGCTGTTGTAGCTGCAGGAGATGTTTCCAGCAGGGAGATGGGGACCCCGTGGGGGTCCCCAGCTGGTGGAAATGGGGAGGGGGTTTGCTCATCCCCTCCAGGGGTTGATGTGGCCCACGAGGCACATCCCCGCCCCGCTGTGGGCTCTAGCCTCGAGGGTAGGAGGATTATTTTTCCTGAAGGCTAACGGGGCTGGAAAATCCCCGTGAGAGCCCCCGCCGGCCGCTCTCCCTCTCGCCCAGCCGGACAAGGCCGCCCGGCTTCCCCGCGCGCTGCCTGGGCGGCCACCACCGCACAGCTGCACCGTGCAGATGGCAGCTGGTAAAAATGGTGATTTCTGCCTCAAAATGGAAACTGGTCTCTCCGGAGGGCTTTCTTGCAGCACCTGCCACCGACTCCTCAAGTTGTTGCCGGTTTTGGGGCAGCGCTGTGTGTCCCCTCCCCAGGTGTTTTGGTGTGGTGGGCAGGCAAGCGCTCGCCCTGAGCTGATTTTCCAAGGAAAGCTTCGCCTCGGTGGCAAATGAAGGGTGTAAAAGGTGCCGGGGGGTGTAAAGCAGTGGGTAAGGGGGTGGCCGTGCCTGCGAGGCTCTGCTGAGACGGGTGGGAGGCTGCCTGCTTTCATTCTCCCCCGCTCTGATGTCGGTGTGCGCGTTGAGCCGTGGGGGATATTTAATGGGGATTTTTTTTTTATTCAGGACAAGTGCAGGAGCTGCAGGCACAGCCCCTTCCCTTCGGAGTGCCTGGGAGCAGCAGCGAGCCCCCAGCTGGGGTCTCCCCAGTGCTGCAGGGCTGGGCCACGAGGTGTGGGGGCAAAGCCCTCAGCTGTGCTTTGCCTCGCTGCTCCGTCCCAGCCAGGAACCGGGCTGCCCGGTGCCACCGGGAGAGAAGCAGTGCTCTGCGGGGACACAGGGCTGGGGCTTGGTGTGCCCTGCTATGCCTGTGACCTCATCCCGCATCCCACAGCATCCCACAGCATCCCACAGCATCCCGTATCCCACATCATCCTGTATCCTGCATCCTACATCATCCCACATCATTCTGCATCCCACATCATCCCATATCCTACATCCTACCTCATCCCGCTTCCCACCTCATCCCGTATCCTCCATCCCACCTCACCCTACATCCCACACCATCCCGTATCCTACACCCCACCTCATCCTACACCCCACCTCGTCCCCCAACATCCCCCAGCCCCGGCTGCCCCCACCCCCCCCCACCCCCTGCTGTCCCCGCGAGCCCCGAGCGCGGTGCAGAGCAGCCCCCAGCCCCAGCCTCCTCCCTGCCCCGCACCCCCCATCCCCACGCCCACCCCCCGGGGCTCACCATGATGGAGAAGACGAGGGCCACCACGTTGATGGGCCACACGGGGCAGAAGCAGGAGAAGATGGCGAGCACCAGGTAGTCCCGGGGGCGGCCCTGCTCGGGCGGCGCCGTGCTGGTGCCGGTGGAGGAGGCTCTGCCCAGGCTGAGCCGCGACGGCGACAGCGGGGCCGCGTCCAGGTGCCCGACGGACACCGACTTGTAGCCGAGCCCGTGCCCGTTGCGCTCCGCCTCGCCGGCCAGAGCCGCCGTGAAGGATTTGGAGCCTCGCAACCCTTCGGTGGCCGCCAGCAGCTTCTCGGTCTCCTGGAGCCGGGAGGGCAGAGCCGAGCCCGAGCCCGAACCCGAGCCCGAACCCGAGCCCGTGCCCGAGCCCGGGGGCGCGGCGGTGCCGCTCGCCATGGCCCGGCCCGGCCCGGCCCGGCCCGACCCGACCCGACGGAGCGGGCTCCGAGCGCTCCCCTCCGCCGCCGCTCTGCGCTCGGGGCTCGCCGCCCCCCCCGGGGGAGGCCGTGCCGGGGGTGGGGCCAGCGCGGTTCGGCCCCCGGGGCAGGAGCGGGGGATGCGCAACGCCCCCAAAAGCCCCCGGGGGGGGGCTCGTCGGACAGCGGGGAGGGGGGTGCTGGGGGGTTGGACGGGGTGGGGTGGGGTGGGATGGGTTAGGGGGTTTGGGAAGGGATGGGGTCGGATGGGATGGGGTCGGGGAGATTTAGGGGGGAATCCCCCGTGTCCTCCCGCCCCTCCGCCCTGATTCCGGCCCACTCGGCCTCGCCCCACGGTTTCAGGACGTGGGGCTGGGGGTGGGCGGAGGGGGGTCCCCAGCGGTGCCCCCCCTGCAGACCCAGCGGCTGGGGACAGCGGTGACGGGACAGGGACACAAGCAGGAGCCAGGACCCGCAGGGTGCTGGCGCAGGGGGGGGATCCTGGAAAGCGGAGCGCAGCCCCCGGGGGGGCGGCAGTGTGCTGCGGGGGGGCGGGAGGAGGACCGCAAGCACCCGGCTGGGCTCCAGCGGCTCTCTTCGGTTCTGAGTTTCTCCTCTCCGGCTCGCCAGGGATTCATTTCCCAGGCGGTGAGTGCCATCTGCGGGCGCACCCAGCGCCCTCTGCCTGCTCCTGCCCGGCGGGGGGGTCCCAGCGCCTCTCCCACCCCACAGCCTGGAGAGGAGCCTGCGTGTCCTAACCGAGAACCCAAGCAGCGCAGGGATTGCTGCCTCGGGGGTCTCGAGGCCTTTTTCCCCTGCTCTTGCTTTTTTGGGCATCTGTGTCCACCAGTCTTGCTTTAACACCAAAGTGAGGGGGGGAAACTGGAAACAGAAATTTGGGTGGAGAGGGGTTTGTGTAGGGTTATGCCTGGTTTTCGCTTTGTTGCCCCATGGTGTTCCTGGGCGGGTGATGAGAGCTGACAGGGGCAGAGCAGGGGGAGCCTCACCCCATGGGGGAACCTCACCCCACGGCGGAGCCGCCTAGCACCAGGGTGCTGCTGGTGGGAGAAGCAGGGTTCCGTCAGCAGCCATCGCTGCAGGCCCCTCCTGGGAAGGGGAACCTCCTGGAGATGAAAGCCAAGATGTCTCACACCGTCAGCACTTTGAGAGGCTCCTTCGCTGAGCAGAGAGCTCTCTCTCCTGGCTGCTGGGAGCTTTCCTCCGCCGGGCTCATTGCCCAGCTCCCCCAGCCCGCTCTGGGACTGAGGGAGGAGGAGGAGGAGGAAGCCAGGCACTTGGGGAGCACAGGGCTGAGCCCCCTGTCCTCCTGGCTGGGCTGACCCAGAGCACGGTCCCAGACGGTCCCACGGGAGCCACTTTGCAGTCATCAGGAGGCACCGTGGGGTTTATCAGCTCCTCAACCACTCCTTCAGATCTGCCCGGGCACCAGTATGCACACCGATGGGCTTAGCATTCAAAGTACAACCGAGTGAGCCTTTCCCAGCTCCTGCTCCCCCGATCCACCAGCCGGAGCCAGAGCTGTCCTCCAGCCAGCGAGCCGCACGGCCCATCTGCCCAGCTCGCGCATTAACAGGCAGCGCCCCGATGCTGGGCTTTTAACTCGTGTTTTCTCACAAAGCAAGCAAGAGAGAATAAATAACCGTGACAACTTGCAGCAGGGAAAGCTCACAACAAAGAAACACAGGGATTCCTCCAGCAGAAAACAGTTTTCCACGTCCCCCCAGCTCCGAGCTCTCCTGCAGAGCAGCGAGCGCAGCCGGGCACCGCGCCGAGCCCCGTGTCCCACCTCTCTCCTGCCCAGGTCCCTTCCCGCTGCCCCGTTTGTCACTCGGCTGCGTTACCTTCCCAGCACTGTCTCGCCTTCCCAGCCCGAAGGGTCAGTGGATGGGGAGGCGCTGGTAGCCTGAGCTCTGGAGCCCCCCCCAGCTGCCAGGGGAGCGGTGCCGCCGGGGGGGCTCGCAGGCTGCCCACGTGTTTCTGCTGGCAGCTGCTCCGGTGCCCGAGCTGGTAGCTCCCGACGGGATAAAACGCAGGGCTGGCTGCCAGGTGATCCTCTGTCGGGCTCTCGTGGTGCTGGAGCTGGCTCTCGGGGGAATAACCCCCATAGCCTGCGGCACTGGGGAGCCGGGGGTGGCCGTCCCTCGCGCCCTGCCCGTGGCACTCGGAGTGGGCGCAGGGCCAGCAGCGCACGGCGCCATGCAGGGACAGGGACAGAGCCGCGATCCGGCTGATGGCTCGCCGGAGGGTGGCGATTTTGGAGAGCCTCTTGCCGCTGAGGTCGTGCTTGAGGGCCAACCGCAGGGCGTTGAAGGCTTGGTTGTAGTCCAGGATCCTCTTGCGCTCTCGGACGTTGGCGGCCATCCTCCTGGCCTTGGAGCGCGCCGGCCTGCTCCTCTTCCTCACCTTCATCTCTTCAGCCTCCCCCAGTTGGGCGGCTGCTTCCCTCCCCTTGGGGTCCCACAGGTCCTGCTCCCGGCACACCTGGGGTGCAGCCCCCATGTCCAGCTCCCCTTCCAAGCCATCGGGGGATCCCCGTCGCACCGCACCGCTCCCCACGGCTGCTCGGGACATGGCTGTGGCTTGTGGGGACGGGGCCAGGTGCTGCTGTGGTCCTGCCTCCCGCGAGGACGGCAGACACTCCTCCAGGGTCACGCAGCCTCCCCTAAAAACCCCAGCACCGCGCTCATCACGTGGCTCCGTCCCGGCCCCTCTGCACCTGCCCCCAGGTGCGCTGCCCTGGGGACACGGCTGGCCCTGCGGGGACACGGCGGTGCCAGGACGGAGCGGGGACACCGGTACTGGGGTCCCCAGGGTTTGCAGTGGGAGCAGGGGACAGCCAGCTAACGGCTGCGTTTCGCTGCTCTCAGGCCCTGGAGGGGAAGCAGGGCTCTCAGGCACACCTAGCAGGGGTTGCTTCAGCTGCTGCGGAGGGTTTGGGCCCTGCAGGAGCTCCCCTCATCGCTCTGTCCGCTCCTCCGCAGGGCAGCTCGGCCTGGGCTGGGTCAATCCTAAACTCACTTGGTGCAGAGCTGGTGGGCATCACTGCCCTGGCACGGAGACTTGTGGGCTGCTCAGCCATGTTCACTGCTGCTGGGGCTTCTCTGCTGTCCTCTGTTTCCCAGAGAGGGAAACTGAGGCACGGAGCAAGGAGGCTGCTGAGGAGAGCCGGCGGGCTTGTGCCTGAGCCCAGGAGCAGGCAAAAACCTCCTGGGCAGGACGGTGTGGGCAGTACCCAGGGAGCTCCCTGCCTCACCTCCCAGCCTCTCCCCATCCCTAAAAACCTCCCACCCAGGAGGAGCTGAGCCCCCCAGCCCCAGGGATGGGGCTGGAGCATGGCAGGAGCTTGGAGCTGCTCACACCACGGCATCTCGGTGAGCTGGGGGCACGGCTGGACCTGGGGCAGCATCAGCATCCCCCACCACCCACCGGTGGGGGCCCAGCCAGGGAGTGGAGGAATGTGGGGGCTTGGCACGCCTCTGCCCTGCGGAGCAGGAAGCAGGAATGTCGCGGGGGGACCGGGCAGGTGATAAAAGAGCTAAAGTGCTACCTGCCTCCTGCCTTCCTGTCCCCCGGGAGCAGCGGGGGGCCTGGGGGCAGAGCTGGCTGGGCCGGTGCTGCTGGGTCTGCCCGGTGTTTAACGGGGCTGGGAGGGGGGAGATGATGCTGCAAGCATCTCCTTGCTCCCTGCACCTCCTAGCCTGGCCCCCATCCCCGGAGCCTTCCAGGCAATGAGTTTCACATCCCCCTGCCCCTTGCCCACCGTTTCATTAGAGAGCAGCCACCAAAAGCCCTCATGAGCGCGGGGTAACAACGGTTTGAAAAACAGCCCTGGCGTCGTGACAAATTGCTGGGGTTACTGGTGCAAAAGTGGGAGAACGCCCCCTCCCCCCCCCCCCCTTATCCATCCCTTCCTATCTGATCGTCCTGGACCGGGTTTGATCAATAGCCACAATTAGCAGGGGTTATTTGTCTATTGCCCTTCTCCTCTCTTGGCCCTTTGAAGTGGGAGCTAATTTAGGTGCCTCTGCTCCAGGAACCCCATAAATCAGGAGCAGGGGCCTGGGGGAGCGGGGAGGGCGACGCAGCGGGACTTCAAAGGGAGGTGAAGCTTGCAAATATTTCCGAACACCCACCTGTGCTCACCAAGGCCCTCTTTTTTCTTCTCCTCAGTGGCCTCCTGGCATGCTCAGCACTGGTGTGGGTGCTCCCCCGGCTGCTGGCTCAACAGCGAGAAGCTTTTTGGGGTGGTTTCATTCTGGACACTTAGAGAAATGCCAACGGGAGGTGCAGCTGAGCAGGACGGGTCCCTGCCAGGGGGATATTTTGCTGGTGCTGGATGCTGGCCCATGCAACACCGGGCAGACACGGGGCCGTGCCCACTTACAGCCCCTGCAGTGCCCCCATCCTGCCCACAGCCCCAGGAGCTGCTGGGGAGCTCCGCTGCCCCAGCCCCGCAGGGACCCAGCCCCAGCCCTCGGAAGAAGGCCAGGCCACCCCGTAAATCACGGCTCTTCGGATGCCACCTGCTGCCTGTAATTAGTGCCTCCTGCCGGGCCGTCCCCACCTTGTCCTGGCCATTTCCTACCTACGTGCCCATTACCGGGTGGGCAGGCGGGGAGGGACGCCTGCCCGGGGCTGCTCCCTCAGCCCCCCTCCCTGATTTATCGCCCTGCTCCAGGGAGATTTATGTGCCGAGACAGGCAGCCAGCAATCCGTTGTAAGGCTCTGCCGGGCCCGTCTGCCTGACAGCTGATGAAAGGGCTGTAATTATCCATTGCCACGCATAAATCAGGCCGCTCACGGCACACCCTCCTCCTGCCAGCCTCCACCAAGGGGCTCAGTCCCCAGGGACACGCCACCTCCCCAGGATGGGACACACGGGACAGGGCACTGCTGGCACCAGGCACCTTCCCATCCTCATCTGGGCACCAGTGTCATGTCTCTGGCTGGTCCCACAGCCCTGAGGTGTGATCTGGGGGGGGCTCCAAGGGAGGCTGTGCTGGAGGGAGCCCACGGAGGCCAGCTGGGTGGCTTGGGAGCAGCCACAGCGGGGATGGAGGTGGCGGCTGTTGCGACACTGTCGGGGACTGTGCGTAAATAGAGGGTGCTTTGTTCCTGCTGTGCCACGGCCAGGTGGCCCCGAGGGACATGGGCTCGTGAGTCACCACCTGTGAGTCACCCCCTCCGTGTCCCTCACGTGGCATGGGGGAAATGCCAGCCCTGCCTGGGGCGTGGGGAACAAAACCTGTCCCCTGGGGGTGCTGGGGGCACGGTGGGTTGAATGAAGTGGGAATGTGCACCATGGCACAGAGCCTGTGTTGCCAGGTGTCACCGTCAGAGCATCTTTAGGCCACGTGTCACCATCAGAGCCTCCCCAGGCCAAGTGTCACCATCAGAGCATCACCTAGCCGAGTGTCACTGTCAGAGCATCACGAGGCTGAATGTCATCATCAGAGCATCACCAGGCCAAGTGTCACCATCAGAGCACCACCAGGCCACGTGTCACTGTCCGGTCATCACCATCCCGATGACGATGAGGACCAGGGGTTGGCACACACTGGCTGGGGCAGGACAGCCCCGTGCCACCGGTGCTCCCCATCCTCGAGGCTCGTTTCTTGCTGGCTCGATACCGGCCTCCTGCAGCACCGGGGGCTGTCGGTGCCATCACCTCGGGTCGCTGCCAGCATCGGGCACTTCTTGCCCTCCTCAGCATCCTCCGGGGAGCCCCTGCCGCAGCCCGGCAGCCTGGGAGTGGATTCCTCCGGGGGACACCGGGGGGACACCGGGAGCATCCCCGGCTCTCCGGCTGCCGGTAGCCGCACCGTGCCGTGCCGGGCCCTGCCGGGGGCGGTGGCAGCGCTGCTCCCCGCCCCGTCGGGGCCGTGCTGAGGCCGGGGGCGGGCCGGAGGGGCCGGCCGGGAGCCGACGTCAGGCCCCGCGGCGGCGGCGGGGGGCGGAAGGCGGAGGAGGAGGAGGAGGAGGTGAAGAAGGCTGAAGAAGGCGGCGGCGGCGGAGCGGGGAAACCCGGGGCCGTCCGGGGATGGCGGCGGGCAACGAGGAGGCGGCGGCGGCTGCTCGGGCAGACTTCGCCCGGCACTGGCAGGAGGAGTTCCCGGGGGAACCGGCGCCTCGCATGGAGCTGGGCTCGGTGCGGGCGATGGAGCGGGAGCTGGAGCGGTGCCGCCGGCACCTGCGCCGCCTGCAGCGGGCGCTGGCCGAGGAGCGCTTCAAGGTGCTGTACCTGGAGGCGGCGCTCGCCCGAGCCCCCCCGCGCCCCCCCGGCACCTCCGCCGCCGCCCCCGCCCCGCGCCGCCGCCCCCCGGCCGCCGCCCCCCGCGGCAGCTCCCCGGAGGGAGGCAGCGACGGCAGCTCCGGGGCGGAGGACGCGTCCTCGGCAGGTGGGTGCCGTGGCACGGCTGAGGGTACCGGCACCGGCAGCGCCCCGGGGGGGCTGGGGGCGAGCCGCGGAAGGGGGTCGTGGAGTCCCCGGTGTGTCCCGTGGTGTAGGAGCGGCCACCCGCAAAGGGGTGTCCTCGGCCCCCGGGGACATGTGCGGGGGGGCGCTGCAATGGAGCGCGCCCCCAGACCCTGTCCTGAGCCCCCTGCGTGTGCCCGGCACGCTCCGTGTAGTGGCACAGCCAAAAGGTCTGGTGGTCTCCCATGGCAGCCTCGTCACACAGCCAAGAGCACCCCATGCTGTCACACACCCCAAGCCCTAGTGCCATCAGTTAATGTCACCCCGAACCCCCGTGCTGTCCCTGTCCCACTTCCAGGGGTGCCCTGTGCCAAGGCCCTGTCCGTGGGCACGTGAGGAGGGCGGGTGCAGCCGGCCCTTGGGGACGTGCCACCAGCTCAGGAGCTGCCTCTGGGGCTGGGACACCGCACAAAAGTCACTTCCTCCAGGTGTGACCTGGTTCACAGGGACGCCTCTGCTGGGTGACACCGTGCAATCACCCTGGGGAAGTCCTGGAGCTGCTAAAACAGGAGCACGCCGGGGCACTGAGGTGTCTGGGCACGCCAAGGACAACGTCCTTTGGCGAGCTGCTGGCTGCTTCGTGGCACTGCCAGCACCGCCAGCGCTGTCGCCTGTCACGCTGTCCTACTTCCAGCAGCCTGGAAGTTGTTATTGCATCATCCCGTGTGCTTTAATCCCAGCTCGAACACCGTCCTGACAGCTAGGGAATGTCACGTCTCGCGGAGCTAATTCTGCAGCTGCCTCGAATTAGTTTGGTTCTTGCTCAGTTGTTTGGGGTGGGTTTGTAGGAAAGCTGCGTAGCGGTGGTTTAAGCACAAGCAAATACTCCAGCGTCAAACTGTGCTTAGTATTTAGTTTAATTTATATTTATTGCATTAGTCTACAGGGCTGGAGAGCAGCTCAGCTCCCGTTTCACCTTCCCCAGCTGTCTGTAGGTGACACGTCCAAAGGATGGCGTCGTGTCTGTGCTGCTCTGGGCTCACTCCCGCCTGCGTTTCTGCTTCTCCCCAGCTCCGGTCAGTGTGGGGACAGCCGAGTCCCTGCCCCACAGTGGGGCCAGGCACGTCACCTCCACGCAGCTCCCAGCCAGCCTCACCGGCAGTGGTGCTCTGATGTTTTTGGAGCTTTGGTGGTGGGGTTGGGGCAGTCGGAGCAGCCAAGTGCCCGTGTGACGGTGCCTGGGGGTTTACGCTCACATCCCGTGCTGTGCTTGTGTCTCGGGCGTGCTCCTGAACAGTTCCCCACGCCGAGGATTGTGCAATGCTGCTCTTGGGCCGCTGGCAGATGTGTGTTGGTAAAGGGGCTTCCTTGGAGCGTGGGGTGAGGAACAGCTCTCCAGGGCATCGTGACCCGGAGGGGTCTTCCAGCCCCCCAGGGCGCTGGGTTAAAACCTTTGCTGCCACCAGGGGGGCTTTCTGGCAGCACCTTGAATCCCAAGGCTGTGTCTGCTGGGGTTAAATTTGGCTTCCTCTCCTCCTCATCCCCCAAAAAGGGACCCCGGCCGTGGTCCCACCATGCGTACTTGTCTGACTGCCACCATCCCCATGGGAGGCTCTGCTGAGCGCACAGGACCAGCGGGCTGCCCGAGTGGGGGCTGCGTGGCCACCAGGTGACAGTGACAGGGACAAGGACGGGCTCTTCCTGGGCATGCCCCAAGTGTTGCCTTGGCATCGGCACGTCCATCTCTTGTGCCTTGTAGGAGACCCAGCGTGTCCTGCTGGTGCTGACATTTAAAAGCAGAATTTGAGCATGCAATAAAACGCATGTGGTCGTTGACTGGATCCCCCTTTCTGGTTACGCGTGGCTCATTTAGTGCTCCCGTTTTTTTCTCACTTCTCTATTTTTCAGCTATAGCTACAAATTCCTGATCGTGGCTTGTAACTCAGCGAGCGCTGGTCTGCCTGGGGGTCCCTCCCTCAGTGTTTTCATGACATTTTGGGGCTTTTTGGTGCTCTCCTTCGGTGTCTGCAGCTCCGCGTGGTCGGTAGGTGGGCATGCTGCCAGCTGAGCTCCCCGTAACGCAACGCGGCGCTACCCGGACAGCAGGGGCAGGAGCGCTGGGTATTGTCTTTATGGGAATTACCAGGGAAACACAGTGGTTTCCTTTAAGCAGCTTGTGATTAATCTGATTTAAGGGGAGGATATCTGCGAGATGCCTCCGTCTGCAGCTCTTGTGTGAGAGGAGTGCCTGTGACAGCAAGATACGTGATCCTGGCGTCTGAGATAACGCCTCGCCGGCTCTCTCAGGACCAACAAAATCTGAGTGTCAGCGAGCAGATGGCCAGCACGGAGCACTGAGAGGGCTGAACTTCCCTTCGTCTCCGCCGTCACCTGTCCCTGCGGCTGGGCACGCAGCTGGCCTCGCAGCCAAGGATGCGCTGGGGGCACGGGGAGGCTGCCAGGGCAGGGGCGCTTCTGTCTTTGGGCACCGCCTGGGGAGGTGCGGGTCTGGGCCGAAATGCTGGCGGTGTCTGCTGCTGCCTTGGGAATGTGGAGCGGGGACAGCTGCAGGGTGCCCGTGGCACTGAGCGTGGCACTGAGGTGCTGAGGGGTAGGCTTGGCTCTGTCCCCATCACCCTCGGGCCGCTCTTTCTTGTAAAAACCCCAAAAGCCTCAAGGAGAAGGGGAACGGGAAATAGTGAGCCCAGTCCAAGGTTTGTCTCGGCGCATCTCTGGCTGTCTGGGGCAGCCGGTGGCGTGCAACAGGTGAAGGAAAGTGAAGTGTTTCGTTGTCACACTGCTGCCTTTGCTGTGCACCCATTTCCTCTCCCTTGGAGCAAGGAGGGGACCTCGGGGCCTGTGCTGAAGCCGAAGGTGCGTGGGTGGCAGCTGCCGTCCGGGCTGCAACATCCGTGTCCTTAGCTTTTTATTTTTATAAATATTTTTTTAAAAAAACTTTATAGTGTTTTCCCACTGCTGGAAAAGCACTTGTTTGGCTCTGAGCGCATGGCAAGTTCCTCTTCTGGTGCAGGAAGGACATGCAGAGCTGCAGTGTTTAATTTTAACTGCTTTGGAGGGAACAAAACACCCGTGTGTGTGTGTGAGCCCTGTCTGGGACCTTTGAACTGTCCCCATCTGCTCTGGGGCCCCGCGATGCTCCGGGAGGTGCAGGACGTGGTGTTTCTCCAAGAAGCCGAGCCACACTCCCCGAAAACCATAAATAAATGCACAAGTTCATGAGGTGACCAAGGTGCCCCAAAAGCCTTGGGGCGCAACAGTTCCTGTTCAAAAACCAGGCGGTGAGCGCTGGTTTTGGGAGCGACTTCCCCGTGCCAGCCATGTAGCAGAGGGCTTGTGCAGGAGCTAAAAGAGCCCCCTGGGCTGGGCATGGCCCCGGAGCTGGGGGTCCCAGGGGGCTTTCCCCAGGGTGCCTGCCCCTGGTGCTCAGCGGCGATGCTGAGCTCCCACGGCCCTGAGCATCCTGGGTGCCTGCTGCAGGGCTCGACCCGTGCTGGGCTCTGCCAGCCCCAGGTCCCCCTGCCCCATGAAGCCCTCGTCAGGTGCTGGCTGCAGCCAGAAGTGCCCTGCGGGGCCTGAATACATTTGCATTGTAAGTCCTACCACAGCTGTGAAATTAGTTTTGTTATTTTTCTTTTTATTTTGGGGTTGGAAAGACACTTTTGTGCGGCGGGCTTTGTTGGTGAGGTTCCCCTCCGTCCTGCCCAGCTGGAGAAGTGACCAGGGAAACCCCCCCTTCCCTCTGGTGGCAGGGACATGTTCCCTTGGGTTGGAAAAGGGAGCCTGGGTTAGCCAAGGGCTAAAACGTGCGTCCATCCAGGCACAAGGGAGCAGATCCCCCCCCGGTTCACAGCACCACCGGGTTCATCCCGCTGAGAGCATCCCCGGGAGCCACGGCACGAGGCGCTGCCGTAAGGGAGCGCACACACTTCCCTGCCTCCCCTCCAAGAGGCATCTCAAAATAGACTTGGCTCCTCCATCCCTCCTCTCTTTATCAGTGTTTGCTAAGCAGGGTGATTTGCATATGCAGATGAGCAGCAGGGACGGCTCCCTTGGATTTGGTTCAGGAGCTGAGCTTGGCCCGGGGCTGCGCAGGGAGGGAGGGTGCCTGCAGATCTGCGCGGCGATAAGGCGCAGCTGCAAAGTTCAGGGATCGCAGCGAGGTCTGGCACGTAGGGAGACCTTTGTGCTCAGGATGGGTGCTTTCTTCCTGGGCGTTTTTAATCTGGATCCTGCTAATCACCACCTCTTCCTTCTCCTTACAGCCCTCTTCCAGGGATGGTGCTGGGGCTCCTCCAGCCCCGCTCGCCCTGGTTTTGGCTGGGTGTTCCCCGTGCCCGGTGCTGTTTTCCCTCTCCCAGCCAGGAAATTGTGTCAGAGGAGGGCATGAGCTGGCGGCGTGAGGACACATGGCTGTGGGAGCGTGGTGCCAGCAGGTCTCTGCACCGCTGCGGTGACGCTCCTGGGATTTGCTTGTTCCTGCCTGCCTGGAGCAGGAAAAATCCCATGTCGGGCTGAGGGAATGGGCTCTGTAGAACCCTGTGAGTGCCATTTTTGCTCAGGAGATGCCATCCTCCACCAGCAGCGGCTTCCCAGGGCCGTCCCCATGGTGTTATTTTGCTGCCTCCCAGCCGCTGCTCCCCATGGGGCTCGGTGCTGCATTGCCAGCCCTGCAGCACCCTTGTCCCAGCACGGGCTGGGCGAGCACCTCACCCAGAGGCTGCAGGCAGCTGCCCTGCACTCCCCTTGGCACCGTGCTCCTCGGTTAGTGACTGGGGATCGTCCCCATCGATCCCTGCCTGGAGCAGGGTGAGATGCTGCCCGTCTCCCAGCCAGCACCCTGGGGCTGTGCAGCTGCAGCTGGAGGAGCCTCTTGCCCAAGAGCCCAGAAATAGCAGCGCGTGGGCTGCCCGGCCATGGTGCGGCAGATGCCAGGCGAGCAGCGAGCCGCCCAGCGGGCTGCACGGGGTCGGCAGGTGGTGGTGGGGATCCGGCTGCCCCCTTGCCTCAGCTCTCACCATGAGGATGCTCCTGGTTCTGAGAGATGCGTTGTGGCTGGAGCCATGGGCAGGAGCAGTCGGGGTGTTGGAGTACGTGGTGCTCAGGGGCTGTGCCACCGCCTGCCCTGGGTGCTGGGTGTCCACGCAGCACCTCTGCTGGGAGCCCGGTGCCGATGTGCCCTGCAGGCTGGAGCTGCTGAGCAGGGTTGTGTTGTTGTTTGTTTGCTTGCAGAGGTGAAAAGAGGATGGAAAGAGAGTAACCAGAATAAAGCAGAGGGTTTGGTGCAGCTCTTTGCTCCAGGCTGTGCGAAGGACCTGGGTTTGCCGTGCGCAGCCATCGGTGGCATGGCGATGACTCTGGGATGGGTGCACATGGTGTGTGCAGGGGATTTCTTTCACCCCAAATCCATGGGCTGGTTCCATGTGGCCTACAAACAGCTCCTGCCCTGACAGCAGAGCTGTGCTGTGCCCTTGCCTTCCTTCCTGAGCACCTCTGGGCTTGCTGGTGACCCCGCTGGCTCATAGCGGGGGACACCGGGGTGTCCCCACTTCAGGGGAGATTCTCTTGGCCCTCCCAGAGCTGCTCAGGGAAGCAGGGGCTTCCGTCGCCCTCCAGCTGACGGGGTGATTCACCAAGCACGGACACCCCACTGTGCCGGGGGGGCTGGGAGCTGCCTGCCCCCCCCCTCTGCTCTGCAGCTGTAGGGGCCGTGCTGGTGCTGCAGCCGCTGCAGAGGGCTCCAGGGCCGGCGCTGCTGCTCCTGCGCTCGGTTTCCTGCCGCGAGCGGTGGATGCATGCGCTCAGCCCCACTGCCGGCGCCTTCCTGGCCGCTCCGTGCAGCCGGGCCCTGGTTTGGCTGCATGCGTGCTCCCTGCTGCAGCCCCAGCAGCTGCTGCCTCCTCCTCCTCCTCTTCCTCCTCCTCCATCCCCAGCCTTGGCGCTGCCTCTTGCTGCGTGGGCTCTGAGGGTGCCGCCAGGGCACAGGGGCTGATCTGGGAGGCTGGGGGAGAGACAAGAGCCTGGGCTGGTGCAAATGGGGGCTGGCAGAGAGAGGAGAGTGGTGAACGCACCCGCTGTGCCCTGTGTGGGGTGTGGTGTCTGGGGGCTGTCACCCCGCAGCCAGCCCCTGGCACCGTGTGTGCTGTTGGCTCAAGGACAAGGGGAGCATCGGAGCCCGGTCGCATCCTGCACTGGGGATCCCCGAGGTGCCCAGGAGCGGGGTGAGAGGGGTGGGGGGCGGCAGCACCTCCTGCCCTGACTCAGTGTGCGCTGACTCACAGCCGGGGGGGGCTGCAGGAGGGGGCTGTGCCAGCGCTGGATAGGGCCCTCGGGCTGGATACGACCCTCTGGGGAAGCAGGGCTGCGCCCAGGCGGCACTGGGTGCTGGTGGCATTGCCAGGCTGAGCTCCCCCAAAATGCATCGGCCACCTCCGAGGGCTGCAGCATCCCTGGGGGCAGGGGACCCCCCAACCCCTCCTGGGTTTTCCAGGCGTGGCGGCTGCCGGTGCCCCCCCCGTGTCCTGGCACTTCACGCCCCGGTGCTCTGCCTTCCCCGCGTGCCGGTGGAGCATCATCCCTGCTACACGTCAGCCCTCCTGCACGGCTCCCATCTGGCCCTGGCATCGGGTCCAAGCCCATCCCCGAGCAGAGCAGGATGCGGCCGAGGGCAGCGGCTCAGGGTGCTGCCTGCATCCCCTGCTCAGGGGGGCAGCAGTGTGGGCACGGGCAGGAGGGGGGCAGCCTGAACGCTTGGCTGGCTCCTGACATATCGGGGGTTGATGACTCTGGCACTTTGTATGATTTCCTTTGGCTACAAGCAGATGGGGAGGGCAATTTAACCCCTGCCTGCCCCAGAGCCGAGCCCTTTGTGGGGGGCACGGGGGGCTCCCCGGGTGCTGGCTCCTCCTGGGGAGTGGCACCGGGAGGGGTCTGCGTGCTTTGCATCCAGCAGCAGCTGATGAGATTTCGCCGGGTAGGGGCACAGCCTGGGCATCCCTAGGGCATAGGGAGGGGATGAGAATGAGGTCAGGGAGGGGGTGGTGGCAGTGCCAGTGGCACAGCTGGGTACCCCCTTACCCCCCCCAGTGCCACCGGGGCAGCCTGGGGACCCCCGCACCCCGGTGCCCACACTGCCACCATCCCCACCTCCCCGTCCCCAGGCACCGCGGGGGGCTGGCGTGGCTGCGTGCGGGGGACGCCGGGCTCGGCTCCCCCCCCGGCGAGGCAGAGGCGGGAGGCGGGACGCGCTGCCATTGCCAGCCAGCACCTCCTTCCTTGGGTGCCCCTGGCAGAAGAGCCACACGGTGCTGCCGGGCAGGCGGCCGCGTGCCCCTTCTCCCAGCCAGCCCCCCGCCAGGGCCTGCGGCCCCCCCGCCTCCCGCCCTCGCCGCCTTTGTTGTGAGATGAGAGCCGGCTGCCGGAGCTGAGCGCCGAGCATGGAGCCGCTGAGCCACCGCGGCCTGCCGCGGCTCTCCTGGATCGACACCCTCTACAGCAGTACGTGCCCTGGGCAGGGAGGGGGGGCCGGGAGGGCTGGGGGCGGCGGGTCCCCCCCCCTACCTGTTGGGTGACGCTGCGTGGCACTGGGGACGGGCGCTGCGCCGGCGATGCGGAGCCCGAGGCGGGCAGGGGGCAGGTGATGCTGGCGGGGGCCGCGCTCCCCCTCTCCCCGAGCATCCCGCACACCATGGCGGCGCTCGCTGGGGTCGGTGCAGGGGACCCGCGCCCGCTGCGAGGGGCTGCACGGGTGGGCTGGGTGGCGGTGGCACTGGTGTGGTGCACGGGTGCCGGAGCGGAGTGACAGCTCCTTCTGCCCACGGAGTGCTCGGGGACCCCACGGGGTGCTCGGGGACAGGGGGTGCTGGCTCTGTCCCCATCCTTCTGTGGCCTCGGGATGTCTCCTCTCCCCCAGCGGTGATTTTAGCAGGCACTGAGGTGCTGAGGGTGCTGTGGAAAAGTGGTCCCATGGTGCTGGGACCCAAGGGCTGGCAGCTGGGGGGGGCTGCAGCAGCACTGGGGGTGCGAATCCCTCCCGGTCCCGTGGGTGGGCAGCTGGGACGTGGTGCTGGAGGATCGAGCCCCCCGTGGTGCTGGTCCCAGGGCACCTGGCACAGGCTGGCTGGCTCGGCAGCATCCGAGGGAGCCTGGGACGTGGCTATGAGGTGGGAGGCACAGCACAGGGTCCCTGCTGTTTGTTTGGGGTGCGCTGAGCTGCCTGGGCGCACCCGTGGGTGGCTTTTGGGGTGTGAATTCCCATTGGGGTATTTGCTGGGAAGCGGTGGGGCTTGGAGCCCGGTATTTGTGGGGCAGGTTTGCGTGGGGAACGGGGATGGGGATGTGCAGGAAGGGGGCACAGCTCCCCTCCTGAATTTGGGTCTGCTGTGCCCACAAACCTGGAGATGGGGTCGGTCAGGGGGTGTGTGAGATGTGTGGGGCTGAACCCCCCCCAGTGTTTTCCATCCTAAAGCCCCTAAGGCACACACTCGCAGCCGAGGGCACCGCGCTTGTGGGGACAGCCAGGCTGGAGCCCAGAGCCTGCATCCAGACCCAGCCTCCGCACGCTGCTTTTTCCCAGCAGCTGCCTTCCCTGCAGAGCCCACGGTGCCTGGCCAGCCACCTCCTGGGCACCCAGCTCCGGAGACCTTCGTGCCCGGGGGACGGGGGCATTTGGGAGTGGTGCCCATGCCTTGCCTGGCTCGCGAGCCCCCCAAGATGCTGTGGTGGCGAGGAGGAGGCAGCGCGGGGTGCGGAGGAGATGCTGTTTGTGTCGAGGCCCGTGGAGGCAGGTCTGAGGCCAGCTCACGCATCCCTGTTGTCATGGTGAATTTTCACCCAGCCCCAGTAAAAACGTGGCATTTTCCCAAAAGCTCGCAGGCTGGGAATAGCAAAATCTGCTCCCCCCCCCCCCCCCCCCCCCCCTGGGTGGGGAGCTTCTCCTGTGGAAATGAGGCGGGTGAGCGTTGAGGTGTGCAGAGCCCTGGAAGCGGTGTGTGCCCAGCTGGGAAAGCGAAGAAAATGCCACCCTGTGCCGCTGTGACAGTGCTGTCACCTGCCCGCGCTGGGGAGGAGCTGGTGGCCGCCCTTGGCTGCGCTCCCTCCTGAGCATCATCTCCCTGGCGTTGGCTTGGGTGGCAGAGCTGAAATGTGATTTTCTTTTTGGGGAGGTGTTCCTGGTCCTGCTGCGCTTCAGGACCGTGAGCCAGCCCACAGGACCCCCGTTCATGCTGGTGTCCCTCGGTGTGTGTGGGGCTGGGGTCTGCAGTGCTGCAGGGGGAGCCTGGGCCAGGAGCTGCTTTAGGTGCAGAGTTCTCAGAGGTGGCTGCCCTGGGCCAGGCTCCCTTTGCTCCTCTGTCCCCATGCCTTGGGGTGGAGCAGGAGGGCTTCCACTGCTGCGAAAACCCGGGTGCTGGGAGCAAAAATAGCTCTGGGTTTGGCATGGGCACAAGAACAGGCTGCAGGGGCGATGCAGCTGTGGGGGGAGGAGAGAGGCAGAGAGATTTGGGCTTGCTGGACCCTGCAGGCAGGGAGGTGCAGGGGATGGACCCTCTGTGTCCCCTGGGCATTAGCAGGGTCCTCCTCCCTTGGTGGCATCGGGCACAGGTCTGTGTGCCAAGCGATGGCACTTCCCTAAGGGTCTCTGCCTGCGGTGCATCCTGGCTCGTGTCCGCCCGCCCTCAGAGGGAGAGCGGTGATGGAGCTGTTCCTGCTCCTTGGGGATCAGGGGCTTTGCTCCAGAGGCCTCGAGGAGGTCAGGGTGGTCCCTGCTTGCAGGACGAGGTGTGGGCACAGCACGAGGAGGCCTTGGGGATGCGCTGGTCCCTTCCCACTGCGTGCGTTAGAGCTGTGATGTGGGGGAGACCTCTGCCCGTCCTCCCTGCGTGAGAGCCTGGTCAACGACACGTGGCTGTGGCTCAGCCAGCAGGGTTGTGCCAGGAGGTGGCACATTTGGGGGCACACCTGGGACCAGAGTTGTGGGGACATGTACCCCTGGGTGGGCACGGGGCTGTGCAGTGTGAATCTGCTCAGGCTGGGGGCTCGAGAGCTGGGCTGTTCCTGCTGGTCCCTTCCCTTCCAAGCTTCCATGTCATCGACACCACCTCCCTTGCGCCGTTGCCAGCGTCACCTCTGACAGGTGGCAAGGTCCCCAGCCGCCTCGTTAAAACTGTTCCTCATTACACGAGCTGCTCCCAAGCCTGGCAATGGGGTGGGAAGGCGGCCAGGTCCCCTCCAGTGCTGGTGCTGGGCTCAGCGTGGGCTTCCCTGGCTGCTGCTGGCTGCCTGCCCCGTCCCTGGCACGGGGGCTGCGTGGAGGTGGTGGCTCTGGCAGGGCTGGCATGGCCTCAGTTGTCCCCATGTCACTGTCGATGGATGCTGGGGTGGCACGGGCTGCTCATCAGCCTGGAGCTGCAGAGCTTGGCCCTGGTCAACAGGAGTCTGGGGTTCCTCCATCCGTGCTCTATTTTTTTTTTGGGGTGTAATTTTCAGCTTTGCCCACCATGGCAAGGGCACCTGCCCCAGCAGGGTGATGGTGGCCGGCTTCAGGGGGATGCTCATTAGGTGCTAATTGCTAACGAGGAGAGGTCTGAGAGCAGGGATACACCTGGGCTGTGCTGGGGCTCTCCTCCATCCTGCCCTGGGGTGCAGGAGAGGTTCTGCTGGCACCTTCACGGCTCCTGGCTTCGCAGCTCTCCTTGATTTACAGATTTCTCCACTTCAAGCTGAGCGCAATATTAATGGGATGAGCAACACCGCTGGGAGCCGGGGACTCCTCGGCGGGGTGAAGCGGCGGTGGAACAGGGTTTGCTCTGGGCTGGGTGCAGGCCACACACCCCATCTGTGTGTGGGGTCTGGGCTGTGGGGACAGCCGGGCAGGACATGAGGGGACATCTTGGGGCCGAGTTGGGGTCTGTTGGGGCCGGGGGGGGCTGTGTGTGGGGGGCCAGCTGCACCCCGCGGCCGCCTGTGCCGCAGTCGGGCTCCCTTCCCCCTCGCCTTTGTCAGCATCTCGGGGCTGCTGCCGCCGCCTCTCCCCGCCGCCGAGCCGCCGCCGTTTCCATGGGAACAGGTTAGGAGCCCCCCCCCCGGCCCCCGCTGCGCCCCCGGCCCCGCCGCAGGCCCTGCGCCCCCCCAGCTCCCCCTCGGCTTCTTCTGGCTCCCCATTTTCTTCCCCATGCCCTGCTGAGGGCTCTGGACCCCCAAAATGGCTGTGCCCAGAGCCATGGGGCAGCGTAGGGCCTCCTTGGCTTGCTGTGGTGGCGACCCCCTCACAGCAGTCCCCTTATGCCACCTCAGCGGGGTTTGTGGCACGTCGGTGTTGCCGCCACGTCTGCCACCATCCCCTTCTTCCAGGTGGGGTGGTGATGTCCCCTCGCTGCCCCCATGGACCTGGCGTGATGTCCCCTCGATGCCCCTGTGGGTCTGGCACTGCTCTGGGCAGGGGACAGGGAGGACGGCGGCTGCCAGCCCGGCTCCATCGCCCCCGCAGGGCCAGTGAGGAGGGCATGTTGCTGCTGGCGAGCGGCCGGGGTGTCTGGAGGAGCAGCTGCCCCCACGCAGACAAGGCCTGCGGCTTCCCGGCACCATGAATTATGCAGAGGCAGGGAAGGGTGCCCGCGCCATGCCCTGTCTGCTCTGAGGGCAGGTAGAAAGCCGGTGGGTGTGTGCCTGTCCCCGCACAGCCCTGCGTGTTGGAAACGGGCTCGTTAGTCCCCGGGTAATTACAGGTTGGTGTGCGGTCACTATCAGCATGCTGGCAGGGTTCCCCTGGTGTCCCTGTCCCCCCCCTGCCCCAGCCACCAGCCCGCTGGTAGGCAGCATCTCCAGGATGCTCACCCCCATCTTCTCTTCCTCTGGCAGATTTCAACTATGGTGCAGATGACTACGACGCCGAGGGCAACGAGGAGCCCAAGGCACTGCCGGAGGGCTCGGAAACCATGCCTTACATCGACGAGTCGCCCACCATGTCCCCCCAGCTCAGCGCCCGGGGCCAGGACAGCGGCGACGGCATCTCGCCCACGCCCACCGATGGCCTCGGCACTGGGGTAGGTGGGCTGGGCGCCGGGGGCTGCGAAATTCAGGGCTGGGGGTGCCCAGCTGGGAGGGGTTTGCGGTGTTGCTGATGGTCTGGTGGTGCTGTGACATCGGTGGATGTCCCCTCTGCTTCCCGAACCCGTTTCCTTGTCCGGATGCTGTTTGGGATGGGGCTGTGCCCATCCATGGGACATGTCGGTGTCCCTGCCCTGCAGAGCAGGCTGTGGGTGCTGGAGCCCAGCTGGGAGGTGCTGGGACCCCCCTGTCCTCTACCCCTCGGGCTGGGGAGCTTGGGGACAAGGCGCAGCCGCGCTGCCGGCTCCATCTAGCGGCACCTGGGGACACCCTGCCAGCTGCAGAGGGACACTGTGTCCGTCCCCTCCTCTTTGCAGGGAAACTTAGATTTAACTCCTTGGGCTCTTACCCGAGCGTTCTTGTGGAGCCACCGGGGTCTGATCCATCCTCTTCCCAAGGAGGGCAGCTTGGAGAGCTTTGGAGCGGGAAATTAAAAGTGGAAAACGTGATTTTTTTTATTATTTTTTTAATTATTTTTTTTTTCCAGAATCAAGGTTTCCCTAAAGCCCAGGGGGTGCCGTGCTGTCCCGGGGACCCAGGGGCTGCTGCCACTGGGTGCCTCTGCTCCCCGGCACAGGGGCTGCTCTGGGGGAGCGCCCAGGCTGTTGGGGGGGGGGGCTGAGGCTTGGTGGGGGCACGGGAGGAGGCAGCGTGGAAAATGTGGAGGTTTTTGCCGTGGAAGGAGTTAAGGCCTTAACCCGGATGTTGAGGCGGAGGAGCGCAGAGGTGTGGCTTCCTCCCCCAGGGTGCTGCGCAGCATCCTCGGCGCCCAGCCCCACGGAGGTCCCGCGGGGCCCTCCTTTGTGTCCCACCACCCTGCACTGAGCTGCCGTGACCCCGGGCACGGTCCCCAGGTCCCACAGCGGGGGATCGAGTCAGCCCCCACCCCGGCACCCTGCTTGCAAGGGGGTCTCGTCCCCTGGCAGGGTGGTCCCAGGGTGGTGCAGGGTGGTGGGCTGCCCTGGGGGACACAGGCGGTGACGCTGTCTCAAGTGGCCATCTCGGCTCAGCGCTGGCCTGGTGCTAACAGGATTGGGAGCTTTAGAGCTCAGTGCCAGCTCTGCCTCTGATCTCTTCATCTGCAGCTGCTTGGGCTGGGGCTCAGGGGGGTGCCCTTTGGGTGCCGGCACCTGAAATCTTGGGGTACCCCCCAGCCTCACGGTGGGCACATGCGTGTCAGCTGGTGCCTGGGTGGCATGGGGCTGTGGTCACAGCGCAGGGTGGTGGCCCAGCCTCGGCTAGGGTGTTGCTGGGTTTGATGCTGAAAGTGGCTGCTCTGGCCATCCGGTGTCTGTGTCCTCCCAAAAACGTGCAAAGCCTGAGCTGCAGCGCGGGGTTTGTTGTGGGTTTTGAGAGGAGCGGGGAGGAGAGCGGCTTGGAGGGACTGAGCAGCCGCTGGTTCCCCTTTTGCTGCTGAGGAGAGGGGGAAAACGGCTGAAACGGCTCTTGCGTTAGCTCGTGCAGATGTCCACATCTCCTTGCCCCATCTGGCAGCACCCGCCAGGGCCCCGCAGAGCCGTTGGGGCCGGGGCAGCAGCCGGGTGCAGGTCCCCGCTGGGCGCAACATGGGTGCTCCGGGAAGGGCCATGCCTTTCCCTGCTGAGGTTCCCTCTGGAGCAGGGAGGCGTCCAGGAGCCTTTTCCTGGGGGGCTGAGGTTTGGGGGTCCAGATGCCCTTATGGGACCTGATCCCTGCTGTTGCCCTTTGGGGCGCTGGAAAACCCCGTGGTCCAGCCCTCCCCTTGTGTGGGGGGGATGACCATGGGGACCCCAGGAAGGATGGGCGCTCTCCCATCGCTCACCGCTCTGCCTGGCGAGCCCGGGGAGGCCATGTGGGGGGGGGGGGGTCTGGATGGAGGCAGCGATGCGGGTGGGGGACCCCTCTCCACGGGGTGCCCCCAGCTCAACGCCTTCCCCCGTCGCCCGGCACCACGTAACTCCCGAAAAAGCGGGCGGCGGGCTGCTGCGCCCCAGCCTTGACCAGAGCTTGGAGCAGCCCCACCTCCAGCGCCGCGACGACGTGCATTTCCTGTAGCTAGAGCGCAGGGCGGAGCGGCGGGGCTGGCTGCGAGCAGCGCGGCACGGCGGGCAGCGGCCCTCCACCGCCGGCAGCCCCCTCCCGGGGGAAGCTTTGGCCTGGTGGGCAGAGCCGGGCACCCCCCCCTGGGCCCCCCAGCTCCGGCGGTCCCACCGTCCTCGCCGACGCCGCGGTCACGCTCGGGCGGCCGTGGGAGACGCTGCCCGGGGAGCGCCTCGCAAAGGGGCTGACGGCCCGAGCCGGGGCAGGCGGGAGCACCGGGGATCCCATAATGGCTCCTTTCATCCAGAGGCTGTGGCCGGCGTCCAGGGCTGAGTCAGGCCGGGCTGGCTCGGCCGCGTAAGCTTTCCCAGCCGTAGCCTTGCGGGGTCCCCGTGCACCCCCCAACGGTGCCTGGCAGGCCATGGAAGAGGAAGAGGAGGCCATAGGGTACCTGGATAAAGTCCTGGAGGATGAAGATGACTCTGAGCCGGGAACCCCCACCAGCCCCGTGTCTCCGTTCTCGGCCAGCGAGAAGGTGGGCACCCGTGGGGCACCCCGCTCTGGCGCCGGACAGGGTGGGGACAGAGACGGGCATCTCGCCGCTGCCGGCCCAGGTCTTGGGGTTTGGGTGCGAGGTTTTCCGGGGCAGCGGTGGGGAGGGGAGAGGGTGCCAAGGGTTCAGCCGGTGCTTACGCATGCCCGCTGGGGTCGGATGCTGTGTTGGCAGAGCTGGGATGCTCGGGAAGAAGCTGGACCGCTCTGTGCCACTGAGTCCCCACGCAGCCCCAGGCAGACCCCCCTAAAGTGCCCCCAACCCCGCTGGACCCTGGGGCCGTGCCCCTGTACGGCCACAGCCCTGCGCCTTTCCTCGCCCACCTTACTCGAGTGCCCGGTGGGGACTGCCATGGGGCTGGGGTAGGTCTCCATCCCTCCTCTCCTTGGAGTTTCTGACACAGGGTGGCTGGACCCTGCTCGAGGGTGGGCTCCTTGCCCCTCAGGGCCATGGGGTCAGGCTGGCACCGTCCCCAGGGGGTGTTGCGGGGTCCCCGGCACAGACGGCCCCTTATCTACCCAGCTCTCACGCAGGGCCCAGCCTCTGGGGAAGCAGGAAGAGCCCGTGACTAATCGGGGGCAGCGAGCCCCCCAGCACCGAGCGAGCTCCCTGGGCACCCCCCCCCCCCCCCCCCGCTGCTCACCACAGCCCGGCCTTAAAGGTGCAGCTTGGTGGGGGGCACCGGGCTCGTGGCAGCCGAGGATTGGGACCAAGAGGGGCAGGACGGGCGATGCTGGTCCCAGAGACAGCGTGCACTTCCTGGCTGTGCTCCCATCCGGGGGGGTTGCTTGTACCGCCCGCTGCACCCGTGTGTGGCCGCTGCTGCTGGACCCCGGCACGGTATTTGGGGGCAGCAGAGCCGGGTGATGGCACACGGGTCTCCGCAGGCAGTGCGGGATGGGGGCAGACAGGACCTGGTGGTCTCTGAACCATCCCAAATTGCCTGGAGCAACGAGGTGGGAGTTGTGATCCTCTCCGAAAGGGGCTGTAGCAGCCTGGTTAAGGCAGATGAGGGTCTGGGTGCCGCAGAGCTGTGGCAAAGCCCAGCTCCTGAGTGTGGCTTTTAGTGCTGGGGTGGGACTCTGGGCACAACGGGTGTTCCAGGACCCAGGAGCGGTGTTTCAGGGCCGTGCCAGTGTCGGGGATGGGATGTGTGTCCCACCAAGCAGAGTGAAGGTTCCTGGCATGCCAAGGAGCAGTTTCAGGGTGGGTGCAGCTCCCACACCCCCTCCCCACTCTCCCAACACCAGACCTGCCCCGATGCCACCACGTAGAGGCCATCGGTGACTGCGTGGGGTGGCACTTTCCCAGAGGAAGCCCCGGGCGGAGAAAAGGGTGGTGCCGTCCCACATGGCGCCTCTGGGCGTGATTCCAAGGGGTGCCTCTGGACTCTGCCCGGGGAGAGCTGTGCCGTGCCGTGCCATGCCGCCCTGGAGCACTGCCCGCAGCGCCGGGCTCCAGGCCAGCAAGGAGCCTCCCCGGCTCCCCAGCTGGCTCCAGCCTGGCTGTGCCGCCCCGCCGGCACGTGCTTGGCCTCACCGCGGTGTCCCTGTGGTGGCAGGGCCGTGTGTCCATGTGGGGACACCGGGTGATGGCACAGGGGTCTCCATAGGCAGTGCGGGATGGGGGCGGACAGGACCTGGTGGTCTCTGAACCGTCCCAAATTGCCTGGAGCAACGAGGTGGGAGTTGTGATCCTCTCCAAAAGGGGCTGTAGCAGCCTGGTTAAGGCAGATGAGGGTCTGGGTGCCGCAGAGCTGTGGCAAAGCCCAGCTCCTGAGCGTGGCTTTTAGTGCTGGGGTGGGACTCTGGGCACAACAGGTGTTCCAGGACCCAGGAGCTGTTCCAGCCCAGGACCCACCGGGGCTGGTGGGGTGTGGGGGCTCCATCCCACACCGGTGGGACTGAGCCGGGCTCCTTGCTGTGTCGCACAGGGCGAGCGAGACGCTGGCAAAGGGCTGGAGATGCGGAAGCTGGTGCTCTCCGGCTTCCTGGCGAGCGAGGAGATCTACATCAACCAGCTGGAGGCACTCCTCTTGGTGAGCACAGCCTGGGGGGGGGTCCCCCAGGATGGGTGGATGGGGTCCCTTCTGCCAGGGCAGCCCCCCTCCACCAGCCTGCCCGGCACAGAAGTATTTCTAGCCCCGCTTCCTCCCACGGACACGCTGGCCCATCGCGGTCAGGCCGTCGTTGCACAACGCGAGGGTCGCTGCTGATGCAGACGGGGAAGTCCCAGGGGCGCAGGAGCATCGACACGCAGCGACAGCCCCTCGTGCATGGGGGGTCCGGGGTCGTCCCAGAGCTATCCCCCTTGGAGGGCTGGAGGAGCCCCCGGGGCTGTTTCTGCTCCGTGCCCCGGTTTCAGACGCTCTCCCTTCTCCTCGCCCGGCAGCCCATGAAGCCGCTGAAGGCCACGGCCACCACGTCGCAGCCCGTCCTCACCCTCCAGCAGATTGAGACCATTTTCTACAAGATCCAGGATATCTACGAGATCCACAAGGAGTTCTACGACAGCCTGTGCCCCAAGGTGCAGCAGTGGGACAGCAACATCACCATGGGCCACCTCTTCCAGAAGCTGGTACGCGCCTTCCCCGGGGCTCTGCTCTGCTCCCCTCCGGCTCGAGGGGCAGCCCGTGGCGAGTTTTGGCCCCTGTGGCTCCTGCCTGGCCTCTGGGGGTGCAGGGGGCCCCAGGGGCACCTGACTGACCCCCCACCCATGCCCGCAGGCCAGCCAGCTTGGGGTGTACAAGGCTTTTGTGGATAACTACAAAATCGCGCTGGAGACGGCTGAGAAGTGCAGCCAGAGCAATTACCAGTTCCAGAAGATTTCGGAGGTGAGCGGGGCCAGGTCTGCGCCGTGGGGTCAGAGCATGTGCCACGGGATGGGGCAGGGGACGTTGTCCCTGTGGCCAGGTCAGCCACGTGCACCCCACAGAGGGCCCCCCCCCCCGCCCGAGGGACTTTTTGGGACCATCTGTGGGGCAGAGCCATCTGCAGCTGTGCCAGGATGGCCATGGCCTCGGTGCTGTGCTGAATCCTTCAGGATTTGGCCCCTGCTCGGGGTCCCTCCATGGGACCAGTGCTGCTCCGGGGAGACCTGAATGTCCCATGGGGGGTGCTCTGTGGGGTACAACCACAGCCCCAGCACCCGCGTGCGGCCAGGCTGGGGCTGAGGGGGGGGGGATCTGGGTGCACCGCGGGTGCGGAGCCCCCCAGCCTTGAGCAACGACCTGCCCCAGCCCTCAGCCCTCTCGCCCCCCATCCCGACGGGCCTTTTCCTCCCTAGGAGCTGAAGGTGAAGGGCCCCAAGGACTCGAAGGAGAGCCACACGTCCGTCACCATGGAGGGTACGGCATGCGCGGGGCGGGCGTGGGGAGGGGGCTGCAGCCTTTTGTCTGCGGGTGCATTACCGAGCGGCTCCCGGGAGCGGAGCCCTTCTGCGTTCCCGTGCGCGGTGCTGGAGGGGGGACGCCCCTCGTGAGGATGCTGGGGGCGTGCAGCAGCCCCCCACCCCCTGCCCACCCCCTCCTCCCTCGCTGGGAGCCGTGCTGAGGGCCGATGCCGCGGCGCAGCCGGGCTGAGCTGCCGAGGGGAGGCAGGGATGGCTGCGCGGAGACGGGGCTGCCATGGAAATCCTCGTTATCGTCCGCCTGTGCTGTAACTGCACCTACGGTGAGGGGCTGGGGGCGGTGGGGATGTGGCTTGGGGGGTGCTTCACCTGCCATGGGGCGCCGGCCGCCGGCCTTGCTGGCTGGAGGCAGCATCGTGCTCCGCAGCCTGAAGTTGGGCGCGTCTTTGTTCCAGGCTCCATCGAGCCGCCTTGGCTCGGGCACGCGTGGCCACGCGCTCGCCGGGCCCGCGGGGCTGGGGCTCACGCCGGTGGCGGCGATGGGGGAGCCCCGCTCAAGGGGGCTCTGCGCCGGGCTGGCGATGGGGAGGGGTCCCCCGTTTGCTCGCCGCAGGCTGCGAGCAGCTCGGGGCCGCAACGCCCTTCCCAGCAGGGCTGGAGCACCTCCTGCCTCCCTGCCCGCTGCCATCCTGCACTGCCTGCCCCCGGGGACCACGCGGATGGGGATGGGGATGGGGGGGGGGATCAGCCCCTGCTGGGGACGCAGCGGGCTGCCAAGTGCTTTGCGTGTACCTGTAGCGATGGCAGCGGGAGGCTCCATGCTCCCTGCGTGCAGGGTGGGTGGGCACCCTGAGCGTCCCCTGCCTCCCTCCCGGAGCTGCGCTCTTGCTGGGTGCCGCAGGGGCTCTGGCTTTGCTGCTGGCGAGGCGTGGGGACCAGCCCCGTGTCCAGACCCCAGCTTGCCCCAGCATCCTCCCTCGAGCTCCTGGGGAACGGGACCGGACCCCTCTCCGTGACTCATAGCGTGGCTTGGGGTCGGCGTGTTTCCTTCTTCCCCTCTTGCCTGCCGCCCGTCCCCACCAGGGCCCTGCAGTTTGGGGAAGTGGTCCGAAACGTCGGGAAAATCCAGATGCCTCAGTCTGGGTATAAATAGCCCCGAGACGTGCGAGGGGCGCTGGGACCCGGCACTGCGTGCACGCCCCACACGAGGGGATGGGGAGGAGGAGGAGGAGGAGGAAGGTCTGGGATGAAAGGAGCCCCGGAGCATCTCTTGGGGCCAGTGGGAGCAGGGCTTGGGGAGGGAGCTGCATGGGACCCAGCGTGGAGCAAAAAGGGAAACTGAAAAAGCTCCGGGCTGCTGGTGGTGCCAAGCAGCTCTTCCGCCCCGCCGCCACGTCACGGTGGGGTGCGGGGCCACCGGAGGGTCTCTCACCGTGAGCCAGCAGGGACCAGAGCCTCCTGTCCCCACCTCTGCGGGTGCTGTGCTGGCTGTGGGGTGGGGGCAAGGGGCTGAGCCCCCCCGCTTTCGGTGCTGGCTGACCCCTCGTGTCTCCCGCAGCGCTGCTGTACAAACCCATTGACCGCGTCACCCGGAGCACCCTCGTCCTGCACGTGAGTGTGACGTTGGCCCCGGGGCGGGACGGGGACACCGGGGGGGTTGTAGGGACAGGTGGCTGGTGATGGCTGTGTCCCCAGGGACACCTGCCCTCGTGCTAGACCAGCCGTGCCCTGCTGCTGCTGGGCACCCACAGCCCGGGAAGGCCCACGGGGGGCACCCCAATGTGGGTGCTGGGGGGTGGGTGGCACCCTTGGGTCACTCACCGGTGCCCACCCCATCCAGGACCTCCTCAAGCACACTCCAGCCGACCACCCCGACTACCCGCTGCTGCAGGACGCCCTCCGCATCTCGCAGAACTTCCTCTCCAGCATCAATGAGGACATCGACCCCCGGAGGACGGCGGTCACCACCCCCAAGGGGGAGGTGAGGCGGGCAGGGTGGCACGGGGTGGTGGGTGCCTCCTCCACCCTGAGGAGCTCCACGGTGCTCGGCCAGGAGGTGGAGGGGGGGGGGAGCTCAACACAGTTCTGGGTGCGTGGGTCATGCTCTGGTCCTCGCTGCTCGTGGCACCCTAGGGACCCAAAATGGTCCCCAGAGGAGGTGGAACTTACTCTGCTCATGTTGGCTGAGCCGTGGAAGGGGACAGGGGCATCCAGGCCCCGTGGGGTGCTGGCCCTTGCTCTCTGCCCACTCTCACGCCAGCCCTGCTCCCCCCAGACCCGGCAGCTCATCAAGGACGGCTTCTTGGTGGAGCTGTCGGAGGGCTCGCGGAAGCTGCGGCACGTCTTCCTCTTCACCGACGTGCTGCTCTGCGCCAAGCTGAAGAAGACGGCAGTGGGGTAAGGAGGGCGCTGGGGGCCCCGTCCTCTAGCGGGAAGTGGCACGGGGTGGGCACAGGGGACTGGGAGGGCTGGGAGGATGCTGAGGATGCTCAGCACCTGCACCTCGGCCACAGGAAGCACCAGCAGTACGACTGCAAGTGGTACGTGCCCCTGGCCGACCTGGTGTTCCCCTCACCGGAGGAGTCGGAGCACTGCCCGCAGGTGCACGTCATCCCCGACCACGAGCTGGAGGACATGAAGATGAAGATCTCGGCCATCAAGAGCGAGGTGCAGAAGGAGGTGAGAAGGGCTGGGAAGGGTGTGGGGTGCCCATGGGGTGCCAGACCCACCCCGGTGGGGTTGCGGATGGGCAGATAGCACCCGGGGGTGCCGAAGAGATCTCTCCTGCTTGACCCAGTCCCTGTGTCCTCTCCCTGCCTGCAGAAAGCCAACAAGGGGCAGAGCCGTGCCATCGAGCGTCTCAAGAAGAAGATGTTTGAGAACGAGTTCTGGCTGCTCCTCAACTCGCCCGCCATTCCCTTCCGCATCCACAACCGCAACGGGAAGGTGAGGGGAGCTGGAGGGGTTGGGGCCACGCTGGCCGGGGAGGGACAAGTCTCAGCCCCACAGCATCACCCTCTCTCTTCCAGAGTTACCTGTTCCTGCTGTCCTCCGACTACGAGAGGTCTGAGTGGAGGGAGGCCATTCAAAAACTGCAGAAAAAGGGTAATTCTCAGGCTGCCGAGGCCCCCTTGGGACTCCTTTCCCCTAGGGTGCTGCTATGGATCGGCCCCGTGGGACTGCAGCCCGTCTGCTCCCTTGGGGCTGGTGCTGGCTGCGTCCCTCTGAAGCCCCTCTCGTGCCCCAGACCTCCAGGCCTTCGTGCTGAGCTCGGTGGAGCTGCAGGTGCTGACAGGATCCTGCTTCAAGCTCCGCACCGTCCACAACATCCCGGTCACCAGCAATAAGGACGGTGAGTGTCTGCTGGGCTGCTGGCCCCGGTTGGCATGGGGGTGACGTGGGGAGGGTGTGCTGGGGGGAGTCCCTTCGAGCAGGGTCCCTGGCTGTGCAGGGGGACGTGTCCCCAGCAGGTGGCACTGCCGGAGCGGAGCTGGGCTCCCATGCACAGAGCTCCCAGCTGTGACATGGGGCTGGTTTTGGGGTCCCAGCGATGATCCTGCCCAGCCTGCAAGGACAGGGTGGTCCCCAGTGCGACCAGCCAGCCCCACTGGGAGCACCCCCAGCATCGGGGAGCTCGGGATGTCCGGCAGGGCTGATGGGCAGCAGGGGATGCTTGTCCTCCTCCAGACCTTCGGGAGGAGCCCTCCAGGGGGTTGGGGACCAAGGGGGTGTCACTGAAGGCACCCAGGGGCCGTGCTGGGGCTCATTATGGCAGATCCTGCCTCGGGGGGCTGTTGGGGGGTCAAAACCAGAGCTTTAAGGACCCCTCTGCTCCCGGCCTCGCAGATGATGAGTCCCCCGGGCTCTACGGGTTCCTGCACGTCATCGTCCACTCCGCCAAGGGCTTCAAGCAGTCGGCCAGTAAGTGCGGCGCCTGCCCTCGCTCAGAGGGGCCGGGGCGAGAGCTGGGCCTGGCACAGGGCCCCGTGAGCCCCCGGGGGTCCCAGCAGCTCATCAGGGACACGTTACGGGGGCGCTCAGCGGTGTCTCCTCCCCCCCAGACCTCTACTGCACGCTGGAGGTGGACTCCTTTGGCTACTTCGTCAGCAAAGCCAAGACCAGGGTTTTCCGGGACACAACCGAGCCGCAGTGGAACGAGGTGAGAGGAGGCTGGAGGATGCGGGGAAGGGATCGTGCCCACCTTCCAGCCCTGGTTTTGGAGACGTTTCGGGTGCTGGGGCTGAGCCACCCCCCATCTGCTCCCAGGAGTTTGAGATCGAGCTGGAAGGCTCCCAGTCCCTGCGCATCCTCTGCTACGAGAAATGCTACGACAAGACCAAGCTCAACAAGGACAACAACGAAATCGTGGACAAGATCATGGGCAAGGGGCAGATCCAGGTATGTGCTGGGATTTTCGGGCACCTTCTTGTCCAGCCTGTACCTCTCGGGGCCAGCCTGCTGGGATGCGGGGCTGGGATATGCCGGGAGCTGAGCGTAGGGGTCTGTGCTTGAGGCTGAAGGCAGCAAGGAGGATGAGCATCAGGCATGCGGGCGATGATCCTGGGGTGTGATGGCCTCGGCAGAGGTGGGACAAAGCGAGAGGGGATCCCAGGGAGGTGGCAAAGATGATGGCCACCCCCCCCAAGGCGTGCGCCCAGCCCCAGTCCTTGGGATCAGCTCACCCCATGGGCTGCGGGGAGGGGTTGCTGTGACCAAGGGGGGTGGCACAAACCTGCTGTCTGCCTCCCAGAGGTCTCTGAGCATCCAGCCCCACATCTCCCCTGCCATCCCAGCGCATCCTCCTCGCCGGCTGCCGCTGTCCCCTCTGCCACCATCCGCATCCCCTGCCTCCATCTGCTGCCGCTATGGCAACGGGGGGTTGCCAGGGCAACGGCCTGGCTGCCTCTGATTGGCCATTGCCAGGCAGGGGGATGGAGGCCGGGGCTGCCCCGAGATGCTCCCAGGTGAGCCGGGCGGTGGGAGGGGGGCCGGCAGCCCCCAGACCCTGTGTCCTGCAGCACCCCCCTTGGCCGGCGGGCAGTGGGGATGGCTCAGGATGGCGATGCCCACCCGCTTTCCTGGCGGGACCCCTGCTCTGGCTGCCTCCCCCTGCTGTGATGGGATGCCTGGGACACGTCCCCCCCCCTGCCTGAGGACACTTCAAAGCGCCCGGCTGCCTGCTCCATGGGAAAGTAGCTGAGGGCAGGTCCCCAGGGAGGAGGAAGGAGCACAGAAACGCTGCTGGGAAGGAGGTGCCGACGTGGGGTGGCACCACGTTGGGTGCAGGATGGGAGATGGGGCTCGGCTGGGCTCGGTTGTACCCGTAATTGCCCGTCTGCTGCCCTCCCTGGCGTGGGGCAGGGGTGGCACGAGGCCAAGCAGTATGCGAGGGGCTGGGGAAGGGGCTCGGTGCCCCGCGGGGCTCGGCCCAGCTGTGTGCTTGGAAATAGCCCATGTCAACAAACATGAGTCACGCCGGGAGACCGGGGGTCGGGGCAGGGACAGCTTGGCTCTGCTGTGCGAAAGTCTGGGAAGGAGAAAGGGAAAGAGAGGAGGTCCCCGGGGCTGCTTACCCGAGGATGGAGCGGTGTCCCTGCCATCGGGAGCGGGGCTGTGGGGCTGTCCTGCTGTCACCTGGCCCCAGCAGGACAGGGGCGGTGGCAGGCAGGGACAAGGGACAGCACAGATATGGGCCAGGGGTGACGGGGCAGGGCAGAGCAGCCCCTCCTGGCCGTGCGGCCCCGTTTTGGTGCAGGGACAGGAGATGCGGCTGTGGAAGCTGAGGCTGTGTTGTCATGGGCACGGTGCCTGCCATCCCTGCAGGGAATTGCTCCCCGGCTGGTCCCCCTTTGCACAGGGTTGGCAAAGGCTCCAAAAAGGGGAAGATCTGTGGTGTCAGGGCTGTCCTGGACCTGCGGGGACCCACAGGGTGCCCCATGCAGACCTGAGGGCTGGATCCTGCCTGGTGCTGAGCCCTGTGGAGGCAGGGTGCTGTGCAATTCCCGTTGCTGGCTCCTTGCCCTGGCCGTGTGTGTCGGCAGGAGCCGTGGTGGTGCTCCAGGGCACCCCCACCTCCCTCTACCCCACGCTGTCCCCACCTCACCCTACCACCAGTGGAGGTGACGAGGACCAGGGCAGGCTGGGGAGGTGTAGAGGGCTCCCTGCTCCCCAGACCTCATCAGGACACCCCAAAAGCTCCATCCCCTTGCCGTGCCCAGCCTGGCTGCTGCGGGGGGGCACGGGGATGCTCCAGCGATGCCTCCCCGTCCCTGTCTGCGGGGCTGCGCAGCCCTCCCGAGCGGCGCAGCGGGCGGCAGGGCGGGAGTTAACGCGTGGGGGACGCCGGGGGGGCTGCTTTGAGTCACTTCCTCGCAGTGGGAGGGAGGCTTTGGGGCTGCCGAGCTGCCTCTCGCCAGCCTGGCTCACACCCTGGAAGATGAGCCCAGCCTGCTCGTCTGCCTGCCGCCCGAGCCGGGCTGTCCCCGGCCACCGCTGACCTCCGTGCCCAAGCAGCAGCGGGGATGTCGGTGCTCTGCTAACTCCCCCCGGCCACCCTGGGGCCCCCCAGCCTCTCCTTAGGCATCCCGGGAGCCGAAGCAGCGGCGATGATGACGGACGTGCTGGTGCAGCCCGACGGCAGCCCCAGTCCTGGGGGCGAGCGCCTGGAGCCTGGCCCGGAGGAACCCGAGGGCAAGCGGCCCTCCACCACCGGCGCCCGCCTCTGGGGCCGGGTGCGCAGCAAGCTGCTGAGGCAGAAGGTGCCGGGGGGCTCCGGGGGATGCGGAGGTGGTGGGGTGCACCCTGATGTCTTCTCCATACCCCGTGGCTTTGTTCAGGAGAGGGGGGCTCGGGTGTGGATGTGCCTCGGTACCCCCTTGCTTTGGGGAGAGGACTGGGAGGCTCTGTTTGGGTGCTTTGAGAGCTTTGTGAACACTTAGCAGCCTGCTCAGCGCTTGTTTTCCTCTTCCCCTTCTTCCCCAGGGGATGCCGAGCTGCTTCGTGCCAGGCTGGTTGTGTTGCACGGGGTGCAGCCGGGGTGCTGGGGCACCCTGGGGTGCTGCCCCCCCTGCCCCAAGCAGTAGGTGCTGCCTGTTTTTGGGGGGGGGAGGATGAAGGGCAGGGGTGCTCAAAGGGGTGACGGGAGGACACGGCACCGTCGCAGGCTGTCCTGGGGGACTTGGGGACCCCGGGGGCTTCCCTGCCATGTGATGAAAGGCAGGAGCTGCCCTGGCACGTGCGGGTTCAGTTTGTCAACAGCGAGGGGGGCTCGGTGGCAGCAGGGCTGGCTGTGACGCAGCGGCATTAACCTCGATTCCGTGCAGCTCCCGCAGAGGGGATTAGGGGCCGCAAGGGCTGCGGCGGGAGCTGCCCGGCGGCTGTTGCTGGGGCAAAACCCGAGGAGGTTTTTGCTTCCCAGGACGCGGGGCAGACGGGGGAGCAGGGGCTGGGTTGCTGTGAGCTGTCCTTTACGGGAGCTCGGCTGCAGCAAGTCTGTGCCTGGGTCCCTGCGTGCAGCAGGCACGTCCTGCTTTTAAGGTTGCTGTCAGATGTGGCTCTGAACCGCTGCTTTTGGGGGCTCTGCTTTGCTCTGGGCTGGTGCTGGGGCTGCTCTGTCCCTGTAGCGTGGCTCTGTCACCATGTGTGCCCACGGGAGCCGTGCCGGGGGGGAAGCGACCCCGGCTGTAGCAGCTCCCTTGGGATCCCGCTTCCAGGGTGACACAGGGGGAGACAGCCACGCCGGCTGATTCACCGCTTTCCTCAGGATGGCTTCACCCCACGCTGATGCATCGGGTGACCTCATGGGTGAGAGGCACGAGGAGGGGATGTGCCCAGCAGCATCCCGGTGCTCGGGGCCCTCAGGGCCCCACGAGGGCTCCTCTGCCACCAGAGCCCCCAGGACTCACACAGCCCTGCAGGACTGCTCGTTGCCTGCCCTGCTGCCACCTCTGCCCCTGCGACAAGGGGCCTTGTGCAAGCAAACACCTCCAAATAATGTGGGAGAAGAGGTTGAAGGCGAGTCTCTGTGGCCCGGAGCTGGCCGTGCCATCCTCCCCGGCCGTGCCATCCTCCCCACCAGCCTGGGGCCGTCCCTGGGCCATGCTGGAGCGAGGCAGCTCCCTTTGGTGCAGGGGGAGGAGGTGGTGACAGTGGCAGTAGCTGAGCCTGGGTGTTTGCCAGCACCATGTGGGCAGGAGGTGCCTCTGGCGCCGTGGGCAGATGCTCCCATCCGTCGTCCTCCCACGTATGGGAGCTGTGTCCCGTGGGGACGTGGCAGTGGATGCGCCGGGGCTGCGGGCAGAGCACCGGGGCCAGCTCAGAGCACGCTGCCCCACAGGGACCGTCCCCAGGGTGCAGGGGAGCTGGGTGACTCCAGCTGAGCCAGCTCAAATTTGGGGCAGTGACAGAAGTGGGGGGGGCCACGGTGCGGCCAGGGGGAACGCGCTGTGCTCGGCGTGAGGTTCGCGGTGCTCGTGGCAGCCAACCTGACTTTTATTAGGGCTTTGTTCGGAGCCTGCTAAAGCCCTTCCAGATGTGCGCTGCCAGGGCCATCGGAGACGGGAGACCCACGGGACGGGGCTGGGGAAGATGTGTGGTGTTTCCAATTAAACTCGCGCCGTGGAGGGGGAGGCTCACGGCTCCCGACCTGGCTGGGGAACGAACGGCTTTGCTGACGTGCCTGGGGCTGGGCGCTCTGCTCCTCGCTGCCGGGGCTGCGGTGACAAGGCAGCTTCTGTATCAGTGCCACGAAGGGGATGTGGCTGCGTGTGGAGAACGGGTGAAAGCCCTTGGGGACCCGGCCAGAGCCCCGCTGCTGCTGCACAGGGCATGGCGGTGGCTGCGGTGGGTGCACGGTGGCAATGCCCCGTGCCCAGCATCAGGCACTGCGGGGGGACTGGTGCTGGTGGGGAGGGACACGAGGAGCTTCAGTGGCAGGGTTGGGGTTGGCTGTGGTCCAGCTGCAGTCTCGTGATCCTTGCGTCCAAACCTGCTGTGGGGCCCCTTGGGAGCCTGGGGCAGCTGCAGCCTTCCTCCTCCTCCTCCTCCTCCTCCTCCTCCTGCTCTCCCCTCTGTTTCCAGCAGCCGCAGGGCTGGCGGGGTGAAGGTGTCGCGGCGCTCACCCAGGCTCTCCTGTGCTGGGGCGCCGGGGAGGGGATCGGCGTCGGGAGACTTTGCTGGAAACCGCAGCACCTCACGTGGCAGCGGGGGGCGGAGGAGCTGCCCGGCCTTGGGGGGAATGGCGCTGGGGACAGCAGCCGGGTGCTGGGCAGGGTCTGGCCATCTTGGATCGGCCAGCCCAGGTGGTGCTTGGGACAATCGTGGGGCCAGTTTGTCCTCAGCTGACATCCCCTGGCTGAGCTCCACATCCCCTCTTCCTGTTGAGCTCAGACCGTGCCGCGGTGCTGGGGCTGTGCCGGGAGCTGGGGCAATTCGGGTCTTGGTGTGCAGGAGGGGACACAAGGGACCGCAGCGCGATGCGTGGTGGCTTCACGAATGGCCCAAAGCTGGGGCAGGGTGATGGCAGCTCCATGGCTGGAGCAGCAGCTCTGGACGTCTTTGTGCTTACCCCGGGCATCTCCCGAGCCAGCAGCTGCTAAAGGAAACTCCCACGTCCTTGAGCAGTGACCCCGTGCACGTGGCATGAGCCTCGCCTGGCAGCTGCGCACTCGCAGCCCCGGGACCCCCGCCAGCTCCGCGTCCCGTCCCCTTCCCCGAGGGGACATTAGTGCCAGGCGCTGCCCCGTGCATTACGAGGATCGATGGGGCCGGATCGATGGCACCAGCTGGGGACCAACAAGCCCCAGAAGGCAGCTGGAGCGAGGGCCAGCTGCTGTGGCAGAGCCCCCGTGCCCCCGGGTGGGAGCAGACCCCCCCCAGCCCCGCAGTAAGGTGAGCTGGTGCCAGCCTTCCTCGTCCCAGTGTCGCATCCTCATCGTCCTGTCCCTGGGGCTGAGGCCCCTGATCTCCATCCCCTCTTGGGACCGGCGTCACTGCTGTCCTCTCTGTCCCAGTCCTGTGCCAACGAGGATTGGGGACAGCTCTGTGCCACCTCTCTGCCATGAGCATTGGGGCCTTGGGAACGCCAGAACCTCGCTGTGGCCCTGGGGAAGCGTCACCGAGTCCCCTGCTAGCCCGAAAGCCAGAAATAGCAGAGCCCGTCATTCCCAGGGGTTATAAATAGCCCTGGCTATTGGGAGATGTTGTTTTTTTCTGCATGGAAAACACTGCCCTAGTTCTGTTCCATCAATCTGCCTCCAGAAATAGTCCCGATTCTTGGAAATTTCTTGCTGCTGGGGTGTGTGTTCAGCCAGGGGCTCGGGGGACTGATCCCACCGGGCCCAGCGCCCAACCCAAGGGACCCCAGACTGTCCCCGCTGGTGTCCAACCCCGATGTGTTGTCTCTGCCCGCAGCTGGACCCGCAGGCCGTGCAGACCAAGAACTGGCACATGGACGTGATTGAGATGAACGGGGTAAGCGGGGCCCAAAGCCCCTTCCTCGGGCAGCAGCGGGGTGGGCTTGGTGCTTCCTCCCCATGGCGAGGTGTAGTCCTGAGCTTTGGGTGCGCTGTGGGGCTGTGCCTCCGTGTGACGCCGAGGTGACGGCCAGGATGTCCCCGCAGATCAAGGTGGAGTTCTCCATGAAGTTCACGAGCAGGGACATGAGCCTGAAGAGGACGCCATCCAAAAAGCAGACCGGCGTCTTCGGAGTCAAAATCAGCGTCGTCACCAAGTGCGTGCGGGGCTGGGGGTGGCTGCTCCCTCCCTCTCCCTACGGGCTGTGGGGTTTGGGGACACGGGGGTCCTGCCCCATCCCTCCTGCCCTGTACGTGGATCCTGCCCCAGTTTGGGGCTGGTGGGGCCCCCGAAAATCGCCACTGACACCTTTGCTTTCCGGGTCAGGCGCGAGCGCTCCAAGGTGCCTTACATCGTGCGCCAGTGCATTGAGGAGGTGGAGAAGAGGGGCATTGAGGAGGTCGGCATCTACAGGATCTCCGGCGTCGCCACGGACATCCAGGCCTTGAAGGCTGTCTTCGATGCGAGTGAGTGATGGGCACCGAGCACCCCCCTGGGGCTGCAAGCCCGGGGGCTGCCCATTGCACTGCGCCACGTACGAGGTGCACGGGTGGGTGCTGAAGGGGCTGGGGCTGAGGAGGTAAGAGCTCGGAGATGGTGCTGCAGGAATTTCTGCCCTGCCATTTTGGGGCAGGGGCAGCCCAGGCCCTCAGCCCCCCGCAAGGGAGCCCCACAGCCCCGCTTTGCCCTGACCTATTTTCGGTGGTGTTTGTGTGCCGATGGCTCTGATCTGCCTCCGCGCCTGGCCGGCTCCCAGGGAGACACTGAGTCAGGGCAAGGTTGCAGATGGATTTGCAAATTGTTCCGCGGCCCGCTGCCCAACCCTGCCGTGGCCAAACTGCCCGCTCCCGATGGCAGTGGGAGGGCCAGGAGCTGGATGAAAGCTCACCAGGGTCCCCAGATCCCCTTCTTGGGGCTACCACGTCCAGAGGGGCCCTCGGTGGTGCGCCGGGGCTGGGGACTGTGCCCTTTGGGGGTGTTGGCATACAGGAGGTGTCACACGGGGCTGCTCTCTGGACAGATAACAAGGACATCCTGGTGATGCTGAGTGACATGGACATCAACGCCATCGCCGGCACGCTCAAGCTGTATTTCCGGGAGCTGCCCGAGCCCCTCCTCACTGACAGACTGTACCCCGCCTTCATGGAGGGCATTGGTAAGGGCCCTGGGACCGGTAACGGGTCTGGCCACGCTGCCAGCACCCTCCTCCCTGCTGCCCTGCTCGTGCCGGGCTTGGTCCCTGCCCTGAGCCCTCTCTCTCCTCGCCTCCAGCCCTCTCGGATCCTGCTGCCAAGGAGAACTGCATGATGCACCTTCTCCGCTCGCTGCCTGACCCCAACCTCATCACTTTCCTCTTCCTGCTGGAGCACTTGAAAAGGTAACGGGGGAGTGAGGGGGGGGCAGAGTCTGTCTCACTGCTTTGCCTGGGGGTGGGCCACGAGCACAGGGGGAGCTGCTGGGGGTGCCCACATGGCCGTGGCTGGTCCTTCACCAGGTGATGCTGTGCTGGCTCAGAGCAGGGCAGGATTTGGCATCTGGGCAGCTTGCAGTGGCCTTTCCCTTCTCCCGGCCCTTCCGCGGGGTGCAGCCCCAGGGGTGCACACAGCTCTGCATCCCTGGGCCCTGGTGCATTGGCCGGGAGATCTGTGGGATCCCGGGGCCGTTCTGTGACACAGAGCAGCCCCTGGAGGCCCGGGGTCGCTGGTGGTGGTGGCAGCAGGGACCCTGCAGAGCACAGGGCCCTTCGCACAGCTCCGCTCTGCAGGGAACACGCATCCTTTGGCAGGAGGCAGCTCTTGGCTGCCTTAGCCTGCGTGCAGCTGCTTGGATGAGCTCCCCGTGGGGACCAGCTGGCCTCAGCACAGGGTGGGGAATCACTTTGGGACCGTGCGGTGCCCTCGTAGCAGGAAAACTGAGCGCTGCGTCCCCCCCACGGGAGCAGCCCCTGCCCAGCACATTGCTCTGATCCCCGCAACTTGTCTGCGGCGGGCGGCCGAGCCCCGGGGGTGTTCAGCTCAGCAGCAGCTGTAGCTCCCCTGCCTGCTCCGTTTCGGCTGCTCCTGGCTCCTTTTGCAGCTGGGAGAGCCCGGCCGAGCCTGGGGAAGGGCAGTGCAGGGACCCCAAAACCCGTGGTGGGCACGGGGCTGGTGGCAGGGCCGTGGTGCGGCATGCAGGGCCCGGCCAGAGCGTGCCACGAGGTTGGGAACCGGGCTGGTGGCTCGTGTTACTCGCGTCGTGACGCGTTTTTCTCTGCTTTGGCTAAAAGCAAACAGAAAAAGTGATTGCTGCTGGGGGTGGGGAAGGAAAATCCATTTCCACCCTGAGAACTGGGCACAGCCAGTTCCCACATCTGCTCCCCGGGCCGGGCCTCAGCCGGGGAGCGCGGCTGCCTGCTAACGCAGCAGTGTTATGGCCCTGCTCCCTTGTTGGCGGCTTCTCAGGGTCCCACGGGGTCAGGGGGCCGGTGCAGAGCCCCCCGTACCCTCTGCAGGGGCTGGGGTAGGGCGGAGGCTCTGCAGCTCGCAAGCAAGCCAGGGCTCGGTCGCTGCCACATCACGCCCAGGGCTCCCAGCCAGGCCCGGCGGCTCCCGCGGAGGCCGTGAAGGGGGCAGAGCTCCCTGCCCTGCCCCTGGGTTTGCCGGGGCCACGGGGCTTCTGTAACCAGAGCTGTCCTGCCGGGGCTGGAGGGTAGCAGGGGGAGGTCAGCGTTTGTCCCTCCCGTGGCACCCGGTGGCCGCGCTGCCCTGGGTGGAGGCTTTGGGAGCTCATGCTTGTGCTTTCCCCTTATCCCCCAGGGTAGCGGAAAAGGAGCCCATCAACAAAATGTCCCTCCACAACCTGGCCACAGTCTTCGGGCCAACACTGCTGAGACCCTCGGAGGGGGAGAGCAAAGGACACCTCACCCTGGCCTCCGACATCTGGTCCCACGACGTGATGGCCCAGGTGAGAGCAGAGCTGGCGGTGCTGGGACCCGGCCCATGCCCGCACCTGGAGGGTTTCACCGGCCCGTCCGGGTGGACTTGTCCCTCCTCGCTGGAGGTGGCTGCATGGGGCAAGCTGGCACCTGGCAGCTCCCCTCTGCCTGGCCCTAACACCCCCAATTTGCCTGCCACAGGTCCAGGTCCTCCTCTACTACCTGCAGCATCCTCCCATCTCCTTCACTGAGCTGAAGCGCAACACACTTTACTTCTCCACGGACGTGTAGCCTGCAGGGAGGAGGCACAGCTGCAAACACTCCCAGCTCCCCGCTGGGGGCCATGGACTGGATCAAGGCCCCTGGGGAGATCGGCCTGGCCCCAGGACGGTGCCGCCTGCAGCTCCTGTACAATCACGGCCCGGTCCCGCCCCAGGCGCCGTGCCGCTCTGTAAAGTAGTTGTGTCTTATGTCCCTTCTCGTGTTCAAGAATTGTTTTCTGTATATTTGTTCAACGGAAGAGGTAGTGACTGACAAGGGCTGTGGACACAGGCTTCCCCCTTGGCTCGTTTTCTCCTGGACTCCTTCCCGCCCGGCGCCCATCGCCTCGCCCCGCTCGGAGCCTGCAGCATCCCACGGGTGCCCGGCTGCTGTCCCGTGCCTGCACACTGGGAGGCTGGGAGCTCGTGGGGCTCCCTCCCTGATGGCCACGACCAGCCTCGCTTTGCCTCGCTGCCTGGATCCTGCTCTGCCCCACGAGAGCCCAGGAGCAGGGTGCCGCTGCCTCCTTGCCGTGTCGCTGCGAGGTGCTTTCAGGCCAGTCCCCTCCCTTGGCTGCTCTTACCCCGCGCTTTGCCTGTGTGGGTGCAGCAGGGTGGTCGCTTCCCTCGCTGCTTGGCATCTCCACATGTTTTGGGGTAACCCCATGGAGCAGGGCTGGGACGGGGCGCTACAGCGGGCTGACCGCGGAGCCGTGGGCTGGGGATCAGCTCCCATTTCCCCAACAGGGTCTCAGCCTTGTTCTTGCCAAGCAAGAGACTGGAGGATTGCCCTGCCGTGCCTGTACATCCCTGTCCCTGCCTTAGCTCCCCCTGTGCCCCTTCCAGCCAAGCACTGCCAGCAGGTTGCTGACTCTTGGGCATGCGACTCTGGCTGCACCCCGTGGCAGAGCTGCCCGGGGCAGTGGCACTCCTGCTGCAGCCACGAGAACGGGGAGGTTTTATTTCCCTCCTTGGCTCAGGGATGGGGGAGGAAAGCCCTGGTAGGCTCTGTTTGGCCTGGCCCTCGCTACTGGAGGCAGAAGTGCTCTCGCTAAGTGGTTTGATGGCTCCAGCTCTTGACCCCAGGCTGACGGCCGGGGCGGCCGTGCCGTGTCCCGTGGCAGGGTGCCCGCACGTGCTCGAGGCTGCGCCCCGGCTGCCCTCCCAGCGCCTGGCTCCGTCCCCTGCCCTCCCACGCTGCCAGGGAGCTGCTGGTACCTGCTGGGACACAAAACCTTTGGCTCTGTGAGCCAAGTCTGTGTTCTCATGGGAAAAGTCCCCTCCTCGATTGCGTTGGCCATGAGCTCCTGTGCCAAAGGGAGATGAGAAGTGACCAAGCGTGTCCCTGCTGCCGGCAGCGTTGCCTTTACCCCCCCCGACCAGCAGACTGGTCCAGGTAAAGCCCGGCTGCTGCTCCAGGTATGTCCTAAGCCCACCTCCCCGGGGAAGGCAGCACCTGCCAGCCCCCCACCAGCAAAGCAACTACCGGAGGGGAAGCCTTTCAGTCCCCCTCTAAAGGGCTCACACTCCAGACCCTGCTCCTCTCAACTACCAGCTAACCAGAAGGGAAACAGCAGCACAGAAAAGAACCAGGCGTCTGTCTTGGCCCTGGATCCAGTAAGGAGGCCGAGCGTTACGATCTGACTGCACAACGGATCCCTGTGTGTGTCTGAGTTGTTACATGTGTCCAAGTCTCTGTCCACCATAGTGTCATTCCAGATGGAGACTCTGTACAGCCAAAATCCCCCCTGCGTGACGGTGGCTGGAGGCCCGCGCCGCGCAGCCCCGGCACAACAGGCTGCGGCCAAAATCCCCGTGACGGGCTTTTGTTTGTTCCTGCAGGAAGGAAAGGCGGGGGGGTGGACTTCTGCAGCTACAGGTAGAATAGAACTGTTAATTAATATTTGACTTTCAGAAGTTGTTAAGGATATATTTTTGTTTGTGTTCTGTTTCAATTTCTGTAGATTATAAACTTTAAATGGCTGTTAAACCATGTGAAGAAAAAAAATGTTAATAAAAATGCAAAGCCCCAACATTTGCACAAAAGGAGCCCTGTGGTGTTGCTGTTTGCAGTAACTGATCACCTTGGCTTCGCAATTTCTTCTCTTTCAGCTATGGAAATCTTTCTAGTCGTGTTTCAAGCCAGTGGTATAAGCACGGGCGTTGTGCCAGGCGATCTTTTAAGAGACATCTTATGGTTTGGGCTACATCCGTGCATTTCAGTACATTCTGGAGGAAAAAAACCTGGACTGTCTGGAGCCAGCTTGTTTAATCAGCCCAGAATTACTCAAGCTTCAAATTCAGCTGACTTGCACAGCTTCTGGCCTGAGGATACCGAGCAGGCACAGCGAGGGAGATCGGGCGATCTGGAAACCTCATCTGATGGATCACATGGAGCTGTCGCCCCCACTTCTTTCCGTGTGGTCACATCTCCAAACTGACCACCTTATCAGCTAAACTACCCTGCTGGTGTTGCTCTCGCAGGTAAGCAAGTGCTGTCAGTGTTTTAGGATATCAAACCGTGAATGCAAAGGAAGGGAAATAGGTGAGAAAACCCCCAGAAGATGTTTGCGCTGAATTTGAGATACTGCTGTGAGGCACTGGAACAGGCTGCGCAGAGAAGCTGCGGATGCCCCATCCCTAGAAAGTGTTTAAGGCAAAGCTAGATGGGGCTTTGAGCAATCTGGTCTAGTAGGTGTCACTATCCATGGCGGGGGGGGGTGGAATTCTATGACCTTTAAGATCCAACCCAAACCATTCTATGACTCTATGGATCTAAGGGTGGGTGTTCTTCCTTGCACAGTGGCTCAAGGACAGTTAGAACCCAGTCTAAACTATTTTGAGTATAAAAGTTATCCTGCATGGTCCAAGAACAGCCTGTGGTTAGAAAAGCAAGACAGCTAGCAAGAAAGCAAATCCAAAAGGGAGCAGCTCCCCAGGTTCATGAGCAGGTGTTCTGACTTCAGTACCAATGCTCTGCAGAAGTGATGTTTCACTTTCCCCCCCGTTTAACACCGGGGTGCTCAGAGGTGGTGCAGGAACATGACAGGAAACAGTGCTACGTGCATGTCTAGTTAGCTGTCTGACAGTGGTTTAGTCTCACAACTCTGCTTTAAAGTCCAGCCATCAAACTGCTGGAACCGATGGTGTGAGCCCATGGCAGTTAAAGCAGTAGCAAGACTATTTGTGCTCCCATGGTGAGGTTAAACCAGGCTAGCCAAGTGGCTACAGAGAATTATACATCTGCAACAACCTCTTTTTTACCCTTAAACTGTTTTGTTCATCTGCCAGGAACCACACGGTTCTAAGGCTAAGGATTCCTTTTTGTTTTTCCCTTTAAGAAATGGTAAAGAAATCTGGCTCTCATTCTGTGCTTGAAATAAGACAAGTTGTACAGATGGTGGTTTGTCTTCAGTTGGTATTTTAAGAAAAGCCTGGAACAAACTATTTCTTCACAGGATCTTACCTCTCCCCAACAGAACAGCAAGCTGCAAACTGGTAATTGCTAAACACTTGCAGCACGTTCAAATACACGGTCATCTAAACCACTGCATTTCTTTACGAAATTGTCCTCCTGCCTCTTCTGATGCTAGCAACGGACTTAATCAAAATCAGACCCAAAGGATCCAGAAAGCTCAGAGTCCAGGCTTGTTTCCTGGAAACTGGCAGTCAGCTGATCCGTCCTGGTGATACTGCTCACTGCGCCTGGCTCCATCCTTGCATATTCCTGCAAGTCTGCCTGAAGCAGCGTGCCAAGGCTCAGAGCCAGATTATTGTTAGTCACTCAGGAAAAGCAGCCAGCACCATCCAGCTTGCACTGATCAGGACTCCAAAGCAGTGGAAAGGTAAGCTCGACGGTTCTTCTGCTGTGATGCAGGCTCTTAGCAGCAGCACTGGAATGCAAGGAAAACTTGCTCCCGAGGGATCCCACCGTTACCGTAGGTAGTAATCAATTGCTGCAGAGAAGGCGGCAAATCCTCCACAGCCGATAACGCCTGCCTTCAAACCAGCTGCAACGTAAAAGGATGGGAAAGAATGAGACAAAACTGGAAAGAAATTTTTCCTCCCAGTAACTAGCCTATGCTGCACGGCCTTGGAAAGCTTACACCTGCAGGAGCCCCTGCAGGAGCCTGGCGGTCCTCTACCAGGGAACGCTGCCCGAGGTGAAGGAAGTGACACAGTGACTGGGTGCTGTGGTCCTAACTTTCCCTACAAGTGTTAGGAGAGAAAACACCAGTGGCCACTAATGATTTCAGTGTGCTCTGATCTGAGCACTGCAAGTGGCTTTGCTGTTGGACAAGAGGTGGATGGAAAAGCAGCTGCTACTTGGAAAGCTCTAAGAGGATTAGGCCCAGGACAGACGCAACTTAACAGGCTCAATTAGAAGCTCTTTTGAGAACACTTTTGTTTCTTTTATGCTCTGTGAACTGTTAGCTTTTTTTGTTGGTTTTGGTTTTTTGCTTTTGTTTTCTTAAGGATAGGTGAGAGAAGTTTGATACTTTTGATAAGCAGCGCAGCTCTTCCTGCTTGGGTATTCTTAGCATTCAAGGCTTCCCCCCCAAAAGTCCCCATGAGTGCCTGCTGGACTAAAATCCCCGTGCTCCTGCTCTTGTACAGAAGCAATAAATACAACTGCCTGTTTGATTTGATACAGGAGAAAGGAGGGAAGCATTGTACATGTTGTGCAAGTTAAAGAGTTCCTGTCACTGAAATAGTATATATAAGTACAGCTCTGTTAACACAAGAGCTGTAACTTCACTAAGTTGTTCTGTACATATTTTTGGATCCCTCTTGTTGACACCACAGAAGCATGTGGATAGCAAACACCATTTCCTGATTTTCTTTCAAGTCACTTCTGTTCATTTTTCTCCAATCTCGCTGTCCTGTACAACAGCCTTCCCTACCCACACATATCTTTCAAGCTGACAGGAAAGCGAGAGAGATGGCAGTTCTGTCAGTTTGGAGTACACTCTCATGCTGACATAACCATAACCCCGTGCAAAGAGATCTGTGTGTGGTGTGTGTTGCCTTAAAAATACTGCTTGCTACCTAACCGAATTACAGCCTTATCACAGAAATAGCTCGTAGCAGGCACCACCAACCTCTGAAGCCGATCGCTCCTCCAGTGATGCAGCCACTAATAACGCTGTTCTTCCAGTCTGACTTTCCACGATACTGAGGAATTAAAAAGCAGAGTCAACAAATAAATACAGAATAAAAACTCAGTGCCTGTACTAATACTAAGAGGGATGAAATGACCTTCCAGTCCTGTCTCAGATGAGGATGTTTTTCCCTCTGTTCTCAGCAGATGGCCCCCTGCACTTTAAAACATGAGCCTTGCAAGGCCAGGAGGAGGGGAAGGAGCAGGTCACCAGGAGAGGTAAGACAAATCCTTATGGTGCAATGCAGAGCTACAACAGAGACTCTCAGGTGAGCCGAGACAGCCCCCAGAAGGCAGCGCTGTGCACTGGCACCAGCTCAGATATTTTAAAGGTGCTACAGTCACCGGAGTGCAGCACTAAGCCTGGCCATGCAACCTGGTTCTCAGCACAGGGTAATTTTTCTGTTTAAGAAAATGGACGGTAGATTTACCGTTGAGCTGCACAAGGCCATTTAATGCTGTAGGTGCAAGATGAAAATAGGCCCTGTTACTTCAGAACTTTGATCAAAGGATCCCCGTCTGCATACACAATTTTTACAGGCTCGAATGACGACGTTGCAAGTTTGCAACGTTCAGTTTGATGTTTTAAAGTAATAACAGATTACTCTTAGCTAGGGTTTCAAAAAGCACTGCCCATACTTGCCAAAATTCAGGGCTTAGACTGAAAAGGACTTCACTGTTGTGTGCAGTTCTGCTTATTCCATCAGAGAACTGCGGTTCTGAAGGCAGATCTCAAAGCTGACAAGCTTCAATGACTAAGAAGCGAAACCAAAGTAGCCTAGCCCCTCACCCCATTACAAGGGGGATACGCATACTAATCTGAATCCATTACAGGAAGTTACTGAGTATATCATAAAAACATTTCATAATGCTTACGGGGTCCTTACTCACCGATTCTACCACACACTCAGTGCAGGAGAACATCGCGCCTACGATGGCGAAGTTCTTGGCGTAGGATATGCCTCTCTGCCCCATGTCCTTCAGCACCTCCTTCGCGGTTGGCGTGCGATAGGGATCCTTGGGGTCAAACCCAACGTTGGTGTCAATGCCAGCTGTGAAGACACCAAACGCTCCTCCGAGAACAAATCCTGTGAAAGAGGAAAGGTATAAAGTGAACCTCTGCTGGATCAGAGTGATAGGAAGGGCCCGTAACGTGACGCTGTGGGCACTGATGCTGACACCTTCCCTGCTGCAGGCCTGTGCTGCATGGAGAAGCACCGTGACCACCTCTTTCTTGTGCAAAAGGGAAAGTGGATGGAAATCCCTTCCTGGCCCTGTGACAGCCCGGGGGTGCTCTGAGGGCTGAGGAAAACCCAGGGGTGCACAGCTCGGCGGCCTCTCCTCTTGCTCACCCCCCGCCGTGCCTTGGGGCTCATCCCCTGGCGGCTCCTTCACCTCTCCCCGCTGCCAACCCCTCTCCCCACATCCCCCCATCCCCTCACAGCCCCCCAGAGCCCCCCTGCCCCCCGCGCACCCCCTACGCAGGCCAGCGCCGCCTTGAAGGCGCAGCTCTCCATGGCCCGCTCCACCATCTTCTGCTCCTCGCTCTTGGCCGGGCTGGGGATTCCTCCCAGGGCGGAGGGGTCCCATGCTCGGGGCCGCCTCCGCTCGCCCACCAGGTGCTGCAGCAGCTCGCTGTACCGCACCACCGGCGGCTCCGGCTCCGGGCCGCCCGGCGACGAAGGGGACGGGGCCGCCGCCATCACCGCGGAACCCCCTCAGGAGGCCGCCACTCCGCTACCGTCACGCGGAGGGGGTGACGGGAATTGTAGTTCCGCGGCGCTGCGACTCCGCGCCCGGGCGCGCGCCGTGAGGGCACAGAGAACTACACTTCCCGTCACGCTCCGCGAGGCACCCTGAAGGAGAGCGGGAGGGGGGAAGGACTACGTTTCCCAGCGTGCCTCGCGGCCTCCCCCTGGCGGCCGTTGGGGTCGGTGCAGCTGAGGCGAGGGCACCGGAGCATCCTCGGCAGCGGAGTGGGGCCGGCGGCAGGTGGGCGCCGGGGGGACTGTGAGGGGACCGGGGGGGCTGTGAGGGGGCCGGGGGGTTGTGAGGGGACCAGGGGGACTGTGAGGGGCCGGGCCGGGGCCCTCCGCCCCACCTGAGGTGCGAGGAGTCCGGGGGGAGGCACCGAGGTGCCGGGGGAGCCCCCGCGGCGCCGTGTGGGGGCGGCAGGGCCCGGCCCGGGGGCTGCGGGTTCTGAAGGGGCCCGGGAGCGGGGGCAGCCCCGGGGGGCGGCCTGGGGGGCCCGGAGAAGGGATCCCGCAGCGTTTCCATCATCCGCGGTGCTCAGGTGGGAGCTCAGGGGTGCGGGTATCGCCTGCCAGCTGCGCCTTTTGCTTCCTCAGGTGCAAGGAGGCGGTTTTGCCTCAGGACCGTTTATCAGGCGTGCTTGAATTAGGTACAGAATTGGTTTTTCTGTCACAAAACGCGCACTGAGCCCACGTCAGGTCTCACAGAAACCTCAGCTCTGCTGTGCTCGATCCGCTAGGTAGTGGGGTGAGAAATTCCTCTGTGCCTTTTACCCTTGGTGAACAAGGGGCTGCCAAGATTGAAATTTTCCTACCCGCCTTGCTTGTGTTTCATTTCATTTAGCCAGTTTTAGTGCCTTCTGCACTGGAACCAGCACAGCATTCCGCACAGCTGAGCATATGTGTGGATAGGTATGCTTCAAAAAGAAGCATTGATGACTTCTTTCTGAGATTTTTTTGTGTTAATTTTAAAAGTTGTCTGTAAGTTTTTAACCCTTGAGGAACAGCTGTGATCGTTTCAATAGGATGCTTCAAATTACTCCACTTCGTTAACTGAAAATGATGCAAATAATTTCAGTAATTCGTTGTTTAAGAGGAATGATTGAAGTATGAAATCTTCCTGACAACGTACAACACCCTGAAAGGTGTTGTACTCCTGAAGTAATCCTGAAGTAATCTTTTAATTTATGTATTTATTTTATGCTTTTCACTGTATCTTGTTTATGTCTCAGTTTAGGGCTGGATATGTAGGTTCAAATAATAATTTAAATTGATGGTTTTACCACTTCAAATGAAGTGATGAAGTTCATTTGCAACAACTTTCCTCTTTTCCTCTTAAATTCCAGTGCCCTCTACTGGCTGGACCATCAGACCTGCCCGGTGCTCTTCCCTCTCTCCATCTCTATCCTTTTCCTTTTAAACTACCTTGGTCCCTTTCTTCTTTTTAAGGTCAGAAGCTGTTGAAAAGCATGCTGTTACAGTCTACTAAAACATTATCTTTACATAAAAGAGAAGGTTGCTGGCAGGATGATCTCCCCAAGGAGCCCTTAACTGTAGATTTCAATCTTCTCCTTGATCTAAACTAACCTAGTTGGGCTGATCTTGAAGTCACGCTGCAAAGCCTATTTTCCAGAGGTGTAAAGGGTAGAAAGATGTGTTGGATCTGGAATTTGAGCTCTGAGAGCTTCCATGTGTAGCTGGAATGTTATTTTTACTGTTTTTAATCTATTCCTGGGTTTTAGACAAAATCACGGGTTTAGAGTTGCTTGGAAATATTATTATATTTTATTCTAGAAATATATTTACAAAATATTTGTTTATACTAGTTATATTTACTTATACATACACGTATAGATCTAAACATATATAATCTATCCCCTTAGGTATTGAAATGGCTTTCTCCTTTTCCCATACGTGTTCTTTTCTGTTCCATGCCTGAACAAACACATGGCCTTGACTGGATAATCTCAGCAGCCTGAAAGGACTTCTCATGTGCGTGAACTCAGATGGAGCATTAAGCCTTTGAGAGAGGATCTGCGAGTTCAAGACAGCTTTGATAAGTTACTCATTTGAAATTTTAGGCTGTTTCTTCTTTTTGTGTGAACCTTCCATAAACCTCTGAACCTTCATCACTACAGACGTGTGCAGCCAGGGCATCAATCCTCATCCTCCACCAGGCTCTTAACATCTGAATGATGTGCCTGAAGTCACGCTTTCATCCTGGAACTGTTAAGGCCAGTACAGGTTATTACAGGCGAGCTTAGGTTATTTTTATCCTTGCCTAGTCCCAAATGAAACAGCTCCATTTTGTGTGAGCAGCTCTTCCCTGGGTGATGATAGCATTAGGGGCAGCTGATCATTAGTTTTTCACCGGCCTGTGATGGATCCAATGCACGAATGTGCTCAGCATTTCAGCAGAGGGCAGCATGTAGGGATGTGAAATAATTCTATTCCACTTGACCTGTACAGTGATTCAGCCTTCATCCAATGCTTCTCCAAACAGGATCCCAAAGGGCAGAGAGTCTAAACCTTGGAAAGAATATTATTGTCTGAAATTGTGGTTGCGCGTGGCTCTTAGTTGTAGAGCTCCATCATTTAGAAAAAGCTTTGCCATTTTTAGCATTGCTATTTAAAAACAGAAAGCAAAATTTTTCATAGCTCTCAACTTCTTGTAAAACATGGATGGTTCCCAGAGCCCTTTCTGAAATTAACTGGGCAGAGGACTGATCCGATGAGAGCTACAGTGAGCTAGGCAAATGAGAGGAGGAGAGGACAGATTAACGGAAGCTTTCATGGGGGAAAAAAAGGAGAAGCTTTCAGCCGCACCACAAGCAGAAGAAAGTACGGCTGTTTTGCAATCGTGTTAGTTGGTCACGCTGCAGACCTTGCCTCTCCTGTAGCAAAGAGGCTTCCAGTGGCTATCAAGGGGCTGTGTGGGAGCCTGCTGGGCTCTGAGCACGGTTCTGCAAGTACCACTTCAGCTACAGATTTAGGCTGGTGCATTCTTACTTCCCATCCAGCTTGCGAAGGTAATAATTTTTTATAAGATCTTAAGATCTTAGGTTTAAAAGGACATTAGAGAAGTAAAGTGCTTTGTGGAATATCCCTAAATTCGGTGACTGGAAGTTGCTTTAATGTCTGTACTTCCCTTGGCTTCTATGAATTTCACCAATTTTATGTTTGAGAGTGCAGTTATTTTTTTTTTCTGAGGTGAAAAGGCTTCCCATGCTGGAGAATACTGACACCGTGACGGCCAAAACTAAACTACTAATAAAGGATCAACTGTAGCTAGAGGGCAGCTATATGGGAGCTAAAACTGAAAGGACAGCCTGATTTTTTATTTCTCCAGGTCAACGTATGAGGCTGCAGAGATACAGATATGTGCGTTTAAATAAGATCTCCTTTTAGAATCAGCAGACTGTTCCTTGTGACTCTGCTGTGTAACTCAGCAAGAAGGAGCAGGATGTGGGTTTTCAAGCTGTTTGATCCCGTCTTTCCTCTCTCGTTGACGTTTTAGATCTCAAAGCGCGCATCCTTTTTGAAAGTAACGCGCTTCCTTGGTGTTTGTCCCACTGCAGCAAGCTTCTTGGTCCCTTCTTCCCATCTCCCTGATATTAAGCATACTTTTGTTTTCATCCATGTTGCTTGCATTGTAACTCACGGTCTAAAAAAAGATCTGCGTAAGGCTTCAGACATCATCATCTCCCAGGGATTTTAGCTGTTGCTATAGAAGCCTAAATTCTCGTTTGAGAGACCTTTCCAACCGAAAGAAGTTGGTACGGGGGGGAAGTTGTCATGGAAATATGCAGCAAAAAGAGAAAGGAAATCTCGATTTGATAAAAGCTGCATAGACTTAGCCCGCCTGGTGAAGTGGTTCTGTAGCTGGAGATCTGATCCTGTGGACTTCCTTTGTTATGTTTGATCCTCAAGAAATTATTTGATGTTTATGTTATTCACCAAGGATGCTGCTTATCTATCAGGATCCGTGTTTCCTGACTGCACAGTGGTGTTCAAAAAGCAGCCTGGCTCCATTTCTTTGCCCACCTGGCCAGAGCCGGGGAGGTTTCATGGTGTCAGCCCCTGGGTGGGCGCAGGGAGCAGCAGTGCCCGCCCAGTGGTGTCCCCCTCCTGGGAGGAAGCCCCAGTGGGCAGGGTAGTCTCTGGCAGCCCTACCATGGTCTGAGCCATAGCACAGCTTCCTATTCTGGCCAGGACAACCCTGTAAGGATTCATAGAGCTCCTGCTATTGAAAAGTGGCCTTAAGAATCAAATATTAAATGGCTTGCTAAAAATAGTTCATTCTGCAAACTTCAGCGCTGTTTCAGATCTGAACAGAAGGCGCCCTTGGTGCCCAGCCGAGCGGACGTACAAGCAGGTTCCTCTCCATAAATTTCCTGTCCTCTTACACCATCCCTAGGCCCACTTCTCTGGTTCCAAGCTTTTTATGTCTTTCTTACCAAAGCTGCTTGGTACCTAATAGATGTGATTACGGGTGAGCTGCCTTTAAATATCTATTACGGGTGTCACCATGGTAACTGCTGCAAGAGTTTTTTGCTGGTAGAAGACTTCCAGCTTGAGATACCACAGGGCAGAGCGCTTAGGCTGTTGTTTTCATGGTTTCAATGAGATCACGTGCAGTATCAAAGAGGAAGTATAATGTATTTCTTTCTTTTAATAGCAACGGATGTTAATGGTACTGGAAAGTCTTTGGATTGATGGCATCTGGTGTCCTCAGGTTGGAGAGAAAGGACAGTTAAATATGCAGCGAGGGACCAGACCTCCCTTAGGAAGCACGCCTTTACCAGCAAGCTCCTGCAGGAACAGGAGAATGTCGCTTTCCTTGATCAGTCCAACGCTTGGCCTTTCTATTGATGCTGCCCACAAGTGAACTAATTAATCCTCATGAAGGATGCAAAACTGTGGTACTCTGCCATAGTAACAGGCAGAGGTGTTCAGGCTGATTCAGCCTGGAGTAGAAAAAAAATGAGCTGGCTTTTATGTTCTCTTTCTTTGTATTCCCAAACTGCTGACTTTTGCCCTAGGCCTTCAGCTGTTGCGTACCAGGCTAGCAGTGCTAGCTGACCACCATCTAGACTTGCCTGCTGTGTTTAATACCCTGATCTTCCCTTCCTTCCCCCCTGTCAGCTTTCTTTCCCAAGCTCCCGTGTGCTTGGCCAGTCCTTTTGCTCTGTAACACCAGTTGTTCCTGCAGGCTTTTCCAAGTCACTCATGTCCCTCACACTAACTCAGTGACCTCAGGGGTTGTTCTGCTTTCATTTATTTATGAAGCTGGTTATGGTGACTGGTCACAGGCTCCATAGGATACTTCCTTTTCGTGCACTGATATCTTGGTTCATTACCCTCCTATCTCGCAATCTGCTGGAGATTTTAAATTACCATTTGCTTTTATAGCGACTTTGAAAGCTGAGCACCTCTTTCTGCTGCTCTCCCACTTCGTTAGCGGTGTGTGTACCTGCTGCTTCTGGCCTTCCATCTTTCACCATTCGGTGAGGGAAGCTTCTGTTCATGTACCCAGCTCTTCAGCCTGGTTGCGCCGGACAAGAACGTGGAAGGAGACCTTGAGGAGAGGAGCAATTTGCATTCACTTTCTAGGTCAGTGTGTGGGGACAACTGACATGCCCGAGCCAGAGCAGGCAGGGCTGCCTACCTGTGTGGGCAAAAGAATTCCACCCCTTCTGGAGGAGGAGTTCGTGCTGGCAAAGGATGGATATTTGTCCTTACCTGCCTCTTAGGCAACATGATCCACACGTGAAGATCCCTTTGCTAAGTTTAAAAATGCTCAGAATTGATTTTAGTTAGGAAAAGATTATTATAGTGTGCCTAATGTGGACCATGAGTTCCAAATCTGAAGTAATTGTGATTGGTAACTGAGAAATCCTAACTTTCATGAGGAATCTTGAAAGCACAGCCAGGATCTCAGAATGAAATTTGTTTGCGTTATTTCATTGCTTGTTTCTCAGTACTTACTCGATAAGATGACAATTAATATTGGAGGGATCTCAGTGTCTGAGTACTTCACATTTCAGCTGCATAGTTCTCCAGTGTGCTAAGCTGACTTAAAAGTTGAAGCAGCAGCAAACGTTCATTCATACGAGCTGTCTGGAAGCAATGAATTGCTGTAGTTTAGATTCTCCCTATTCCTGGCTTCGATTAGGCCACCAAAGCCAAACTTTCCTGCTCCCTTTCTGGGTGCCTAATCTATACCAATACGCCTGTCTTTCGCAAAACTGCTGAGTTCTTACTACGTAGGAACTAAAATCAGCGGGTGCCATAGATCCTTACTGGATCTTGATACTTTGTCAATAATTTAGCTGCCTTTGTGTTTCTACCTTTAAAACAGGTAAGAGTTACTAAGCTGCTGCAGTGATTAGCTGATTCCATTTAAGTAATCTATTAAAAAAAAGCAGAGAGTAAGAACAAATGGAAACTCTAGGATATTATTATATAAGGTATCAAACTTTACAGATACCCTTTTTCAGATACCCTGATCTACATTAGAGGGCTTGTTTGTCCCCTGGGATTTGAACTCCTTGTGCTTCATCCTTTTTGTGTTAATTTGTCCTACTTTTTGTTGCTGCTGGGCTCCCTGTGATGCTCTCCATGCACCCAGGCGTACCCCGCGGTTCTGTCTCCGTTCAGAGCTGTCAGCAGTTCTAGTGCAAGTCCCTCTGAAACGAGAGCTGGCAACTCAGGTCTTTTATTTGCATCTCCCTCAAATGCGCCAAAAAGTTCAAAGCAGTGGGGCATTCCTACCCCATCCCATCGGGGATTTAATTCTAAGGCAGCCTCCAGCACACATCTTCTCCAGTCCTTAATTTTGCTGCACAGCTCTATTGTAAGTGATCAGCAAAACCTTAATGAAATGATTTTCTGTTGGAGGCTCGTTAGTGTTTCTAATGGATACCTGTTCCAATTTCTCTGCTGTTAGGTGATCAGACGCTAGCTTTTCCAGCATGTGATCCTTCTCGGACAATAAGCGAAGGGAGCAAATAGGGTTGTGCAGTATTTTTCCCGTGTAGGTAGAAGGAACTTGCTGTGCAACTTGAATATGGTAATTCTCGGTGTTAATGAGTGCTGTGTTCCAGCCTATGCACCAGAAAATGAGCACTGAAGAGTAACAGAGAATGGAGACATTCCCCTTCTTCCAAGTCTTTAATTTCAACATTGAAATTAAAATTTTCAGTTAAGTCAGAACGAACATGGAGAGTCTTATCTCCTCCTCTCAGAGAAGAGCATCGAGTGTTGCATTTTTCCCACATTCAGATTTATCTGCATTTTGATCAGAAATGTAGCGACTGTACTGAAGCGATCCCTGGTCTGCTGCGGTGCCTCTGATGCCTAAGAAAGTTCAGAGACGTTTGAAAACTGCAGGGAAATATGAACTTCTCTGGATAAAACTGTGCAAAAATAATGAGAGACTTATTTTAAATAATTGATTGACAGTAAATCTGTGAATATTGCTTTGCCACGTAGCTTTCCTTCCTCATTTTGTCGTGTTCTGGGGGTTGGGTTCTGTTGGTAGATAGATGTCTCTTAACTCTTCAGTGATCTGGTCGGAAATGACAGAAATACTGAAAAATGCTGGCTCCTCTTACAGACTCTGACTTCTGAAGCAGGCAGTTTCCTAACTCTATTTTTGACGTACTTAGTGGCTGTTCCCTTGGAAATTTGAAAGTTGTTGTCTGGTCTTCTGAAATTTTGGCAACAGGCAACAAAGGAAGCTGCTTTTTCTGTCTCCTGTAGCACTCCGTGTTCCATTAATCATATCTGCTTTCCTCCAGCTTTAACGATTCTAGCTTCTTCCAGCAAAAGTGTTTTCTCTAGTCATGGGACAAAGCAGGTAAATAAATGGGAAAATGAAACTGCAAAATAAGGACGGGAAAAAAAATCGGAGTTCTGTGAGTGCGTGCAGCTTCCTTGCGCTGGCGGAGCCTCTTTGGCAGCAGTTCCGGGAGTTCACTTTTTCTGTCCACCCATTTGATCAGCATCATCTTGCTAACTGAACAGCAGTTGTTTTTGTCAGAGTGGAAAGCGGTGCCCCATGATTCATTCCGCAAATGTCGACTGGCTGCTTGAACTTCCTGACATCTGTAGTGGGACTGAGAAAATAAAGAAGTTTGTATCAGTTATGTACAAAAAGGAGGAAAGAGGGAGTAAAGCCGTGGCCTGGCTCCACTAATACCCACTGTCTGGTGCAGCCTTTCCTTTGTAATTACTTTTGGTTTTGTAACTCCAGACAGCGCTGTTCCAAGTCTTCTGACTGAATTAGAGACTTGCTTTAAGACATTGTTATTGACATAATAGCCTTGCTTATGGAATCTCCCTCGTTGTAATTAAGGCTGTTGCATGCACAAAAGCAGTTAAACATAGCATAAAGATCTGTAAATGCAAAGATATTTTTAATCTTGTTCCGTGTATGAGCCCTTTTTTTCCACGCTCTTTGTGCATTTGAATCTCAAATGAGCTGTGCCACCAGAAATTCTGCCCTTTGCCCACTCCTTTAAGCTGTGTGTCATCCGTGTTTGTTCCTGTCAAACTGCCCAGACGATGCAGGTTGCAACACAAAGCATTGAAATTCCTCAAATGCAGAATTTTGAAGGCGCGTTGATGAGCAGGGCTTAGTGTGACTCCTGCCCCTTGTTGCAGAGACACGGGGGCAGTGGGGTGACCACGCAAGCAATATCCTAACTGTCCTTTTGGCTATCAACCAAACGTACAAGTTGGGTGAGAACCTGGCAGATTTATATATATATATAAATATATATATATTGCTGCTTGAAATTGTTTTCTCATCCCAGCTGTGTGAAAGTAATTACAGTTAATGCCCTGGACAGGCCACAGACTTTCTTTATGACCTTAGCCAACTCATTTGAGCTGTCTGTTTCTGGGCTCTTTGTTCATTAAACACAAAGGCAATTTTTCAATTCAGAAGGTTTTGTGTTGAATAATTCTCTGGTCTAAGTAAAGACATCAGATAATTATAGCAATAAGCGCTACCAAAAAAGCTAAATAAACAAGCACTGTCTGGTCTTGTTGGGTCTGGGGAAGTTGTGTGGCACTACTCTAGCCCGTCTGCTAAAGCTGCAGCATGTAAATGCTGGGACTAGCCCTCACACCCAAACATTTTCATGTTTAGCTTTTGGTCAAGTTGTGTTTATCAAAGCTAAAAAAATAGATCTTTGAGAACGAAATATAGTAGATCCTCTCTCCTCCCCACACCCCTCATCTCAGTTGTTTATTTCTCTTGGCCTGAGGAATAGGAAAACCTACGGAGCTGACAAGGCTGCTCTCCCCCAGCCCACATGAACTCACCACCAGTGGCAAAGAGACAGCGTGCTGTGGTGCTGCCAGTGCTTATTTTCTTCAGACAAGGAGGCGTTGTGGCAGGGTGTGTGCAGCTGATGGCCCTCTCCTGTATGTGCTCAGGTCCAGAGGTCTGCAATCTTCTGTCAGTAGTGTTTTGGCTGCATCTGCCCTGTTTGAAGGTGGTCTGTCATCACAGCAGAGGGTGCTGAGTCGTGTGCCTGGGTGACCTCGCTGTCTGTGCACGCAGTGCTGAACGTTGCCTCCCTGGGGAGGAGAAACAGTTCGTGGACATCACTATCTACCAGAATTTGGTTAATAGGAATGACAGAAAATACTGCTGTCTTATCCGAGCTGTGAATAATCTCTAAATATCAGATGTATAGAAATACGGGATGGGTAAGTTGTCCTGTGATCATGCAGTCTGTCCTCAGGTAGTGAAGTATCGGTGTGAGGCAGGCTGGATAGAAGGGTTGGTGCTGCAGGTAGGTGGGAACTTCCAGTAGCAGCTGGCATGATGGGGTGGATGTTCAGGGATTTGGAGCTAATAAGGTAAGCTTGGCACCTGCCGACCATAGACCATTATCATTTGTGAAGTAAGCCATGGTGTGGTATTTTTCTTGTTCTGGTGTTTTAAGGTCTGAGGTAAGAGTTCTCACTTGCAGGGATATCGCAAAGTTGGATCCAAAATCCGTAATGTTTAGAAGGGACTCGGCTTGGCCTCACTTTTAAGGTCTGGTTACTCTGCAATAACAATGACAGTGGCAACATTGAATTGAAAAGTAAATTAACCTGTGGCATAGCATTAGCTTCCTGTCAGTCCCTGTGGCACCCAGAATACGGAGTTCCAAAAGGTGCAGTAAGGTTGAACTATTCAGCTGCAGCAACTGTTCCAGAATTGTATTGTAAATCTTGCCTCTGTTATTATGAGGTTGCCTGTATGTTAGGTTCTCACTGGTGGTTCACAGAGCCCTGCTGCGGTCCAGGAGGAGGTTCCTGATCTCTAGTTTCAGTCTTAGGTGAGAGACATCCCCCAGGGAGCAAACATCTCCCTCTGCACAGCCTCAAACAAAAACCCCTGTTCTGAACACCTCAGGTTTCTCGGCTGCAATGTGCATCTGGGTTTGATTTCTCTTTGCATCCTCTCTGCTTCCTCTAACTTGATGCTGTCCTTGCCTGATGTAACCCTGTTAGAACCTCTGGCCCTGCCCATTTTCAGAGACAAAATGCTCCTTGGATTAAGCAAGTGGGATATTCTTGAGCATTACTCCCCTTGTCCCTTATTCGCTCTCTTCTAAATGGAGAACAGACTGACACTTTTTGGTCAGCTCACGAGAAGTTGCTCACGACTGATTCTCCCTACTTCTTCTTGCAGAAGCCTTTTTCTTAATGCATCTCCCCTCCACACACACACACACACACACACACACCTTTTCATTTTTTGGTAACAATGGTGCAGGCACGGGAAATGTCGTAAGCTGTTCTGGCTGTGACTGCTGGCATTCTGTGGGAGAGATTTAGTGTGGAATATAAAAGTTTCTGGAAGCTATCCCTGCAATTTCCTCTGCAAAATGCCTTCTTTCTATGGCCCTTTCCTTGCCCTTCCTACGCTGTAGGTACCGCATGTTCCCACCTGACTGGATCACACAGACCAGGCTGGGGCTCATGCCCTCTGCCCAGTGCCCAGCTCTGCTGCCGGACGAGGAGATACTGAAAGAAGCTGTCTGCTTTATGGATTGAAGCACCTTCGGGTTTTGGAGCGGGATGTATAACGGCTTTCTTGCATAAATCTTCCCTGCTTTGATGAAAATACAATATTTCTCTTTCCCCTGAGTAAGCAAGTGTGCATATATGTGCGCGTGTGTGTGCTGAATGCCAAAGCGCTGGTGAAGCCAGCTTGCTTCCGTATGTGAATCATTTCTCAAGCAGCTCTCTGTGTCTCGCTGCAATGTGGTTTTCCTCTCAGGGAAGAACTCAAGCCCTGAATTTTCAGTCTGGCTTGCACATGCTGTCAGAAGCTAGTGGGAGACAGTTTTCTTCTTAATGCAGAAAAGAGGACGAGCTTTTACTGTAAGTATTTGATTTTTTAAGGTGGGAGTTATCATCTCTAGTGGGGTTGTGGGGAAAGCAATGTAATCCTGGAGTCAGTGTACCTGTTTTGCTCAGCAATGTTTTTTCGTAATATTTCAATAATTAAAACTGAATTGCTGGAAACAAGAAATGTACGGTGCAAGCAACTTTGCGTTAGCAGAAAATGGGCTGGGGGTGATGTAAAAGCCATTGCAACTACATAAAAGTGACTGTGGAGAGCTGCCTACTGTATTTGCTTCTGCTCGGCTATGTGGAGCCTAGAGATGGGGGACGAAGCGGTTTCTGTGCCTACATCTCCTTTCTTTGGGAATTCAGCGTTGTGCTCCAACAGTTAAACCAAGCTAGAGCACAAGCCCGCTTGCCTCTGCTACTGCATGTTCACGTAGTCCAGTCGGGAAAGGGCAGAAGGGAACAAGCTGCTAAGCAAATAGCTTTGGCAGCTCGCTGCTCTGCAGGGGAGCACTGAAAGCCCCGGGGAGCGTGCCAGGCAGCTCCCCTCTTGTGAGAGCAGAGCAAAGAGCTGCTGGGATTCTCAGCAGGACCTTTGCATGCAGCAGCCTAACAGTTGGCCTTAAAATTGGTCTCTGGGCTGAAGCTTGATCGTAATAACAATAGTGATAATAATAGCGTTTGTATAGCAGGTAACATAGGTCTGCAAAGTTATAGAGATGTTAATTAAGTCCTGTGTATGGAGCAGTGAGGGATTACTGGTAGAACTGGTTTGAAAGCAGGGATTCTCTACCCCTGTCTTTTGTATGCTGTCTTAAGTTCTTCTGGGTGTCCCCTCCTAATTCTTTGTCTCCCCTCCCAAATACTGTTTTGTACGTTGTTCTTCCACCCTTTCTAATTTATAAGGTAGTTTCTGTCCCTGTAAGCTCAGCTGGAGAGAGGATGGCTGATTTGCTGAAATATACTGGGTTTTGCTGACAGAACTGGACAGCTAACTAACAGGGGGATGCCTCATCTTAACATGCACGTGTGAAACCTCTTGTCTTTGCTCAGTTCTGAAATTTTATTTCATTATGCAGTGCACCAAGGTGGGCCTTCCGCTCCCTTAGTGCCCCGTAAGTCATAGTCATAATCCCCTGATAGCATTGTTTAAATCTGTTCTGTTCCTCTTCATTATATTTCTAAAATGCAGAAGTCCTCTAGCTTCTCCTGCAGTGTTGGAATTTGCTGCTGCTGTCTTCTTCCCGAAGAAACCTTTCAGTTAGTTCACATCACCACTCACAGAAGTTCAGAAGCTGCCCATTTATTACAGCTAATAAGTGACCTACTCTGCACTTAATGGAGGGTAAATATCTCCTTAGGGGAGAGCTTCCAGGTCTCTCTATTTCTCTGCACTGTGATAGATGGAAAAGGGGAGTCAGGGAAACATCGCAGCATGCGGCGATCTGTGGGGTTGTGCACTCTGTGACAGATGTTGGTCTCTCATTTTTACTTTGTTTTTCAGTGGGGTTTCTTTGCAAGGGACGTGAATGCTGCTCATTCATGTGTTTGTCTTCATAAACCTGCTGTGTAGGGACTGAGCCTGTTTCTATAAATGGGGAATGGCTGAGGTAGTACAGGAAATCCATGATGGAGCTGAGGATAGATTTGTGTGGAATCCCAAGCCAGTGCACTGATAGCAGTTGTCATCCATGGATGCTTCGAGAAGATGGGACCTGCAAGCGTGTGTAGCGGCGTGCTGGGCATGTCTGCCGTGCTAAAACATCATCCTTCCTTCCTTTTCTTGTACCTGTAGCTCCCCCCTATGCTATGGGAAAATGTAATGGCAGGTAATTACCCAGTAAACCACTTGTAATTATTCCTCGTTTCTTTAGCAATTACACAGCTCTTGCTCTATCTGAAATGAAACCTTTTCCTTCTCCCTGTTGGCAAAACAAGTTGTGTTAACCAGTTTGTGCTGTGTTCCCTGGGACAGCAGTTAGACAACCTGGATTACTGGGCAGTGGCTACCTTGGAATGGTTCTAAACCATCTTGTTCTCAGCCTGTGATGTACTGACCATAAAACCTCTACGCAGTATTGCACTGTTCCATGCTTTGCTTTCCACTGCCTCAGCCTGAGAACATGCCGCCCACAAATGCGTGCTCCCGTCCTTTCCCTTCTGGTCGAGTTTCTTCCCTTGCACGCAGCCATGGGTAACGTGGTGTGCATGATTCAGAATTGCCACGTTCAAGTCCACATCTCTGCCCTGAAGTTAGTGAAAGATCTTACCAGTCCTCTGTCATTTCAGCCTTCTGGAGACAACATCCCCGTGCACCAGAGAACCACGATGGTTGGTTTGCTGCTGGCCAGCACCCGGCAGAGCTTCAGAATTTCAGGTTTTGTCCCATCCATCTGGTAGCTGCTGCTGTCTTCTGGAGTGCTTCACGAGCACAAAAAATTACAGATCTGTTGGTATTTTTGTTTGCTTATCCCCATGTTTGTAAGATCAGGGGTCGCAGGGAGGAAGCATAGCTTCTCTTCTGAGATGCATGGTGGGGACTGGTTAGATAATCAGTGCGAGGGTGGAGGAGAAAATTGAATATCCATGTACCAGCAGCATTTAGATTACTGGGGGAGATGGTTCCCAGCCATTTCAGAGTGCAGCTTTGGCTTGAGTTTATTATTTTTTTTAAGTGTCAGTCACTGCTGGATGACATTTCTGGGTATTTTAGCTAGAGAAGTAGCAAAGCTGCATGATTTTTTCCTGTCTTCTAAATGGCCAGTAATGTAGAACGAGGACAAGGGAAATACAGCTAAGTATATTCTTTGTCCATATGCACCCATGGGGGTTTTGTTGTGATTTCTGCATTCTTTGAGATCTAACTAAGCATAAAAAATTCGCAAATTAAACCTCCAGGGAGATCTTCTGTGGGGGAGGATGGACAGGAGGTTTCGTGCTGCTCTCATCCGTCCGTGCCTGGAAAAACCATCAGTGACCCTAATGGCTGCTGTGGGAAGAGAGGATTTTATTTTCAGCCATGTTGAGAACTGGAGGCCTGCAGTGGCTGACCTGGAGCCTGGCAGTCTGGTTGGGATGGTTTGGGAAGTTGATGGCCAGAAAGCTGTCATTTGTGGCTACCTGGGGCTGTCTCTGCCTAGACCGTTTCTGCTGCTATTTACAGGTGCTTGTAACCATTTGGTGTATTTATATACTGGCAAATAAATATCCGTTTAGAAAATTATGAATGCTAAGGAAATAAGCAAGAAACACTTTAAACAACACAGAAGTGAGATTCTCTTAGCACTGTAACCACAGGTAAAGAAAGTGTCTTTGGAGATAAAGGGAGTTTCCATGGGCTGTGTGCTTCCACCTGTGAGGGGAAGGGACAGGGACTGGCTGTGCAGCAGTTACTCATAACGTAGAGGAAGGGGAGCCCTGTGCTCTGTAAAGAAAATTCTCACCTGATGCCATGTTAAAAGCTCTCTTCTGAGTTTTTTTAGGAGTCCTGCAGGACCGCAGGACTGTGTGTTTTGTTTTCTTTTAAGGACATTTTGCATATGAGGGTACAATCTTCAGACAACCTTAAAAGAAGATGCTGAAGATGTGCCCCTTAAGCTATATCACAACTACTGCTGGTTAAATCCTTGGGCTAGTTTCTTGTTTTGTATTCCCCCAGTGATTAGCTGGGTGACCTTGGGCTTGTTTCTTCGTTTCTCTGTAGTTGTTTTCTATCTAAAATTCAGCTACGTTTTTAACTCCTTGCAAAAACACTTGGATGCTCTAAGTGCCTGGCTGTATTATTACTCTACATTTTCCTCCACTCTTGAAAGTTAAAAATAATAACCATGAAAACACCTTTGCTTGAGGCATGCATAAAACCAACAGTTTTCCCTGCTGTAACATGCAGTCCGGACATGAAAATTTCCAAGTGTTGTCTTGTCTTCTCGTACTTTACCAGCAGAACATGAAAATTCACATGCAAATGAGACTGGAAAGCAAGTCTGCTGAGGTAGACCAGAGGAAGCAGCTGCCCAGGTGACTGGGGTCAGGTTTGAAATTGATTTTCTGTTTCTGTAGCCAGTGAGAGCATTAGGGATGAGGTGCTGGGAAATGGACCTATCTTGTCTGTTCCTCTGGTTTGCTTTTGGGTGGAAGAGGGTGGTTTGGCTTGTGATTTTTGTGGGCTTTTAAATCCAATTCTAATGAAAGCTGAGCTTTGTACCAGAAAAAAATCCTGTAAGTGTCTCTGCTTGGAAGAGTAGTGGAGGAGGGCTGCACAGAGTTACCTTGTTTTCGGTGTCTTCCACACTAACAGCAAGTAGAGGGAAAAGGGGATGTGTTAGATACGGAAATATACACGTGGAGCTGAACTGAATGTCTTAGGTTGCTAAAGATGACCGCAAGGGAGTAAGCGGGTTGTTTTTAATTGTTAGCCCAGTCTTATTTCCAGATGGGTTTTGTGTGCTACCTCCACACGGGCAATTACTGTATGGGACCGTCAGCTTCCCAGGTTTGCTGCCCTGGCTTCATTCCTGGTATCAGCTACGAAATCCCGATGAGTCATACGGGAGCATCTGTCGAGCCTGAACGTTGCTTAAAAGGGATTGATGTGAAAGGCAGAAAACCATCCTGTCTTAGCATCAGTGGCTGTCCTGCTCCAGAGCTTCCAGCTGGCTGCTAGGAAAGGCTGCATGGCTCCCTGAACCTGTTGGGTGTTTCTGCATTCCAGTCGGTAGTTTGTCTGAAAAGAGTTTGATCAGGTCAGAAGGAAGACAGTGGAAGCATGATGCAAATTTCACGTGGCAAAAACTAAAAAAAAAAAAAAAAAAAATGAAGAGAATTGTGTTTTGATTTCATGAGAACTTGTAATAAAGGTCCTGGACTAGTCTGACCTTTTGGTGTAATAAAAGTAACAAAATTAGAGGAAAATGGCACTGGGGATTGGGATTTTTAACCCAGCGAAGTTACAGATGTCTGTCCTTGGGGGAGTCCAGCCTGCAGAGCTGGTGCCACTGACCTTTGTCAGAAATGCTGGGCATTCCCGGGTCTCGATGAACCTGCCATCTGCATGTTACCCTCCAGATCTAGTAAGGAGTGTTCATCGTTCTTATTTCATTGGTTTTGCCAGAGCAACTTGAATGACTCTGCTCCAATTTCACTGTCCTGTTGCAAAGCATCACACCCAAACACGAGCACCAAAACCCAAACTCTTTAAATATGAGGGGTACAGACAAACTCTGCCTATTCCCATCCCTCTGAGGGATTTGCCTTTGTAAATTAATTTCTGCAGATGTTCATGATTTTTGTTCACTTACTAGTGTAACTGCTAGGTCTCTTGGCCATAAAATCATACTGCTTGTCATCGCTCAGTTCAACCTATCTATTCTTTTTTAGTTATGCAGAGTAAAGCAGCATTTGACGGCCAGCAGTGGTTCCTAGTTTGTTCTGCAAGGCTGGGAAGTTACTCCTTTGATGGATAGCCAAGCCTGGAGATCCAAGACCTAGGTTGTTTCTGCTGATGCTGCCTGCCTGCGAGAGTCAGGATAAATTCTTTAATCCAGTTTTTCTAGCCATAAAATGGGAATAATTCCAGGCTGGTTCTCAGGACTTTATTAATATATTCATGTGGACTGCCTAATAACAGATGTCTAGGGTTTCCATCTTTAATAAAACAATAAGATTTGAAGTCAAATGGACCGTCTTTCCACTGCAAGGCTTCTGACAACTGCCAAGACAGTCCACATCAAAAATTTCCAAAGACCTTTTAAAATACAAGTGAGAAGGGATGAGCTCTATGCTACGGCCTGAATTTTTAAAGCCTGATGCCTGCAGGGGATTCTGAGCATTACTGAGAGCAAAGGCTCTGTCAGGACCAGCTTTCCATTTTTATGAACCCTCCAATTATTTCATTTGCAGCACCTGTTTCGGAGGAGAGGGGCACTCAGACACCAACAGTTTTGAATACAAAAGATTTATTTCAAACAAAACACCTGCACTCTAATTCTGAATATTACTGGGGATGGAACTGACTGCTCTGAAGCAACACGGCCCTGGCACGAACCCCCACTTACTTCGACGTGGGACTGCTGCTTATCTTCAGCTTCCACCCATTTTCTGAGCGCGGCTTCAAGCAGTGTATGACACGGGTTTGATTGTGGCCACTAGTCCCTGTAAAACGTTAAGAAAGGAATGAGAATTGAAACTGTAGAGCTCCAGACTTTGCTTGGAGAGTCATCTTCCAGGAAAAGTGAGCAGAAGCATGTCTCATCTGAAACATATTGAGACGTAATGTGTGTAAAAGTAGTGACTGGCTTTGTGTTTGCAGAAGCAACTTGGCTGCATCCCCTGTGTAAAGCTGCTTTTTTTTTTCATTTTTTTCTGCTGTTCTCTTTTTCAGGTCTCTTTGTGGGTAGCCTAGAGATCATGTCATAATCTCTCTGGGGTTCTTTTGAAGGGGAATGCTGCTATTTATTTAAAATACAGTAGACTTGCCTCTATCAATACATTTTGAGCTAACTGGGAGCTGTCACCTGCTGGCAGTTCCACAGATGCAGAACTGCAGATACACACGGCTTGGAAGGTAGGGTGCCAAAGGGTGTCTTGTGACTGCTTTTGTTGCAGTAGTTCCAGTATGAATACACGCACAAGTACCGTGTTTGTCCTGACTTGTAGAAGGGACAATCTTTCAAGATTCATTCAGCTGTGATGGGAAGTCAGTGGTGATCCCGTTCCCAAGCTCTCACTCAAGGCTAGTTTATTATGATACAGTTCATGACGATCGGCCGCTTTCAGTCATTTCTGCAGCTCAGGACGGCCTGCACAAGCTGCTGCTACCACCCTCACCCTGAAAACCACATCAGGAAGCAGAGGCTGCCACTGAGCAGTGCGAAGACTGCCCAGCTTAAGATTTGGGACGGAAGGGTGCGTTCAGGTGTCCTTTAATGGCTGCTTCAAAAACTGTCGTTGTTATGTACTAGGATATATTGTAGTTTATATTAGTGGCACTCTGTCCTTAGGCTTATTTTCAGCACATTTATCCTTCCTACCGAGCCATTCCATGATACTGACCTCTGGGGTTCCCCATAGCTCCAACTGCCTGTAACCTCCACAAAACATTTTTTTTTTTTTTCTATTTTCTCGTAATGCAATAAATTGAATTTGGAAGGTAGAAAAAGCTGAGGCTGACGCTTAGAATGTATTTCCTGCTCTTATCAAAGAACAGTAGGATTCTTTAATTATTTTTTGGGGAAGTAGTTTATTTTGTACTGCTCCTAAAGCAGTTCCTCTAATAAATGTGTCAACTGTCTAGGAATGAAAGCAGCTTAGTGCGTGTGAAACTCGGCTTTATTCTTTGAAGTAAGGCTTGTGGAAAGTATTGGGATTCTACTTCATAGATTGAAACCTTTTTATCTGCAGCACAGGTTCAGGTGAGCCACTTACATCAGAAGCATTGCCTCCTTATTTTATAGATGCTGATTCCTGTATAAATACATGGAAAACCAGATCCAAATGTCCTCTTCTCAGTTTTAGTCTTATCTGCTTGATGTGGCACAATCCTGTTACATCCACATGGCACAATTCAGCTATCATTACATGAAAAAGCTGGTTTGCTTCAGGCTACTGGCTGGGTTTCTTGTGTGTGGTTTTTGTTGCCTTTTTTTTTTTTTTTTAGTACCTCCTCCTTTCACTTCCAGCATCGTGGCCTAATGAGCATATCACTCCACTGCAGCTTCAAATGCCACAGGTGACTCCAAATTAAATTCTTTTGGATATCAAGAAAGCATCTGTGCAGCTTAAGGCAGGAAAGTATGAGATAGTTATGAAGAAATCCAGAGGGTATGTGCAACCACTGACTCTACAAAACCCCAAATCTGCATAATTTGGAGATTCATCAGGAAGATAGTTTGCATGTGTAATTGCTTGTTCACCCAGATAAATACAGTGAATGGCATGCTCATTATAAAATGGCTTATTAAATATGTGCAAAGCACGAAAGCTTGTTAAGGTAGATCGTGAACTCCGAGAATACTAAATATTTTCTGTTGCAGTATAGCTTACAGATCTTTAAAAAAAAAAGAGCTAAGTGATCAGCATCGTCATCAACAAAGACAGTACTGCTCTCGCTTCTAATGAGATCGGTGATGGCTCCGTGTAAGAAGTTTGATGCAGGAATGACTGTAGTTAGTAACACCAACTTTCTTATTTCTGTATTTAGGAGCTGGCAGGTTAGAGCTGTGCAGAAAGTAGGCAGCCCTCCCTGCGAGAGCATCGAGGATGAGCAGGACCTGCCGCTTGCTAGCTTTGTTCTGTGAGATAGCGGCAGAGCACTTGGCATGTCCTTCTGCCTCTGTGCTGCAAAATGCTCCTGAAGCAGCCCATCGTGGCACCTGGACGGTGCCGTCAGTGCCCGGCGTGACTTGGCCCCAAAGTGGTTTCTCTTCCCTGTGCTCAGTGAGTGTTCTTACTTGTGAACGTGGAATAACACACAGCAAATTGCGCGATATGGGATGTGAGCTAACCCCTTCTACTGACTCAGCCAGGGAGAAATTGTTTTGGCATCTCTCTCAGAGGGCTGCTGTCTGAGCTCACACCAGCCCAGCTGGACTTTTATGTGATAAACGGCGGGTGCTTACTGGGTGCTTTCCCCTCACTGAGACTCTAGATATTGATCTCTGTAGATCTTAGGTACCTGTTCAGCACAGAAAAATGCAAGTTAGCTTCTGCCTACGCAAAACTGGTGTGCAAATACATCCTGTGTCTATTTTAGAAATTGAAGCTGCAGAAGACTACTGTTGCTCACGCTGAAGTGGGGGAAGCGACGAGATACCAGGCAATCTCCCCTCCCTCCCACTCGCAGCCCAGCAGGCTTGTGGGATTTTAAATATAATTATTTGATTCTGCTCCTGGTTTGGATTGGGCAGTGGCTGGTTGAAAATGCATGCATTTAGATCGACAAGAGTTGAGCTAGCTATTTAATTGGCAGCAGTCTGCTTACTGAGAGAAACGCTCGTTGTTCTTGCTGGCAGATTAAATTTATTCAGCTTTATCCAAAAAAAGAAATTGACTTCTATTTGCTGATTCCTGGCAGGATTTCTGTCTTGCAGAAGCTTATCTCTGAGGAATAGTGGATCTGGTTTGGGTTGTGGTTTTTATTTTTTTTCTGTTTGCGAGGAAGTTGATATTTTTACCATGTTTTGTAAATCTTGGTATTGTGAAACATCTTTTTAATCACTGTGGCAACATCAACTGCTTCTCTGGATGACTCAAAGTTAAAGATATTCTTCGTACAACTGCGGAAACTTGCTTCTCGCGACTTTCTTAAAGTGATTATTAGATGCTAAATCGAATAGTAAGAGAAATAGTTTTCTTTTGATGCCACAGCTGTCGTCAGTTGCTGTGGATTTCTGCACATCGGTGTCCTCAGTTTCTCTTTTGTTGTGCTTCAGCCTTTGTAGGTGTTCTGTGGCTGACAGAGGTTTCTGGCTTGCACAGTGCAAACAAAAGTCACTGTTCCTTCTGTGTTGTTTCATGTTACCAGCCAGCATTAAAAATCTAAGTGGCAGCAACCTGCTCTGAAGAATTCTCTAGGCTGAGTAAGTGGAGTTTTTATTTTTATAAGAGAAGGAATGAAGCTTGACCTGTCCTTTAGAGCCCTTTAATCTTGTTAGATATCTCTGCTTCTCTTTTTATCTTTCAGTTGATATAAAGACTTTTTTTTTCTCTCTTTTATTTTAGGGGCTGTAAAGTGAGTTATTTGGGGGAAGAAAAATGAAGAGTACCGCCAGGCCTTGGAATGCAGTGGCAAAGCAAGCGAGTCACGGGGTTGACAGAGGAAAGTCGCTTTCCACCACCACCTCAACAGGAATGAAGACATCCAAGTCCTCGACTTCACTGGCCTTTGAATCTCGGCTCAGCAAGGTACAAACCGGTAGGGATGGTGCAAACATTACAGTCACTCCAGGATAAAGCTTTGCTTTAGTCCTGGAACATTATCACAGCCTGAGATTTAGAGTGGCCTTGGCCAATCTGTTAAGCACAGGGAGATTATAATTGTGCTGTCTATTAGACTAACACACCTTTCTGAAAATGCTTTGCATGTGGTGGTGGAGACCTTGCATCTATACAGGGTGTGAGCAGGTTCTCGTACACCATCCATGTGTCAGGGAATTGCCTTAATTCTAAAGACTGAGAAAAATAAATGGCTAATTCTTAGCTCTGCTGATATGTTTCACATGTAAATTAATTGAAAGTCATTAATAGATTTCTAACTCCTAAAAATCTGTGCCTCTCTTCCCTCAAGGCAAAATATAGTACCAAAACATGTTGATGGCAATGGCACACAAGCATTTTTTGAAACCTGTCTTTCCTCATAGGCATCTTTCAGAATAACTCTACTTTGCCAGAAGTTTGTTGCTATTTAAGAAAACAATAATACCCCTGATATGCCGCTGCATTTGTACTCTCATAATTAGCAAACAAAAATAACCTTGTGGCCCAAATACAGACCAAGATAACAGTGATGAAAAGAGCCCAGGGGCTTCCTGGTTATAACTGTTTCCGATAGTCAAGTTTACCAAACTATATATAACGTGTTACAGCACCTCAATCAACAGGAGATCTAAGCATCTCTGATCTTCACAGCCGCTCAAGTGAAGGATTAATTTCCTTATCTTGCTTTGTAGACTCCTAGATGCCCCAAGCATCTTATCAATAGGGCATTTCAGTCTCCAGGCGAGTTGTGTCATTGGAGTATTGTGTTAGGGCTGAGGCAAGCATCTCTGAAGGAATGCTACTGAAGTGACTAATCAGGAAATCTGATGTGGTTGATTTGCGTTTGGTGTTAAATGTAGAGGATTTTCTTCCAAATTACAGATAATACTTTTCAAATTGTTGAACAGCTGCAAATGCGAGATGATCAATGTAGCTTCCCCAGAGAAACAGAAAAAGGCAGCATGGTTGCTGCTGTTAAAGAGGGTGCTCTGAATAAGTAACTTCAGATAGCTTGCAGAAGTTTCTACGTTTCTGAAAGTTCAGATTATTTCTTTCTGCTAGTAGGAGGGAGCTGACAAAACCTGTGCCAGAATGCAAAACGTTAGATGTTTGGTTTCCTGGAGTAGATCAACACCAGCTTTTGAAACTTGCATGCTCATGGGGTCCAGGAAACCACAGACTCTGAGTAAGAGGAAGAGATGAAAGGGAGAAGGAATTGGAGTTGAGAGAGATTTCATTTTGCTTGAAGACTTTACATTTAGGAACTTCTAAACAGAGAGAGCTCTGCTTGTGTGCATTCTTTGTCATTTAACCTAAGGAGTGATTTCAGCCTGTGGGTCATGGGCTCCCTTGGTGTCCCTGGACAACTTCTAAAGGATGTTTGATTTGTGAAAATAGTTTAGGTGTACACAGACGGAAAAAAGGTGGAAAAATACTGTTCTAAGGAGGACCTAGAGTTTTGGTCTTTCAAAATGCTTAAAATATTTCTCTTGAAATTATTTAGAAGCTCTTATTAGAGGTACACAGGCTGTTACGGAGATTCCCACAAATGGGGAAGCAGTTGACCAAAAGCTCTGAGATAAAATGCTACTTCTGCTTGTTGAAACAACATCATTTTAAGTGTTTCTTCTTGGATCTTAAGAGTTCATCATGCTTGAATTACATTGCTTTAAGTATGCATTTAGAGTAAACTTGCTTTAAAAGCAAATCTCCCTCCCAAAACGAACAGCACAGCAACAGTGGGCCCTTGTTTTCTCAAGTACAATAAGGCTTACCAGTAAATTAGTGACATCTAATATATTTTTTAAGATACATGCTATTAAGTAGCAAGTAAAGCAAGTAGTTCCCCTTCTTCCAAGCTTATGAAATGTATTAGTATTTATCTTTAGAATTCTACATTTCATCTGTCCTGAAGAACAATGCTTTTCTTTGCTATGAATGATTTCCTTGGTGGCCACATAACAGAATGCTTTCTTGTGAACAGACTTCTGGTTTCTCGTGAACTGAGTCCTACAGTCCCTGGCAATACCAATAGCATCAGGCCCCATCGTGCTACTGTTGGCCAGCTTTGTTCACTGCTTTTCAATAAACAAGGAGCTTAAATAGCCAAAATTATGGCATGCTTAAGAAAAAGGATTTCCAATTTGTAATTGTGCTAGATCATATACTGGCCTCTTCATATTACTGCGGCAGCCTGAGCTTAGCTAAGTTATTTTGGGGTTTTGGCTCTGTCTCCAGCATGTTCTTTTTTTTTTTTTTTAAAAAAAAAAAAATCCTATTTATGTTGCCACAAAGTTTGGTGACTCCTGTTTGGGAGAAACAGAGGAAGAAAATGGCAGTTATTGGAATAGCTCAGATGCCTCTTTTAAGAGTCTGAGGTCACCACTGGAGCAAAAGTGAATGATCCTGAATGGCGAGACAAAAGCCAGCAGGATCCTGTTAGGATCCTTTTTTTTGACAGGCAGATTAAGTGTGGAGCCAGTTATTTGCAGCTTTGACCTATTCTGTGTGTCAGGCTCTGCAGCTGGCACTTAGATGCAGAGGCCTAATTACTTCAGTAAATGTAAACCAGTGAGGAAATATGATGACTGCTATTCGGGGCAGTGTCTGAGAAGCTGGAGGTACCCAGTAGCCTACTACTGTAGGCTATTTTCTCCCCCCAGCTCAGTTACTTGCTAATTTAAACAGTCTTTCCTGGTTTTCTTCTTTGTTATTGGAACAGTAGTCTCATAACCCACTTCATAAAAATCTGGAATGCAGTGCAAATAATACAAAATTAATTAAATTATTTAGTAGTGCTATCAAAGCAATATTTCCATTGGGTTACTTTACAGAAATAGTCCTTTTCTCCCAGGAACCTGGCCTTTTGAACATCTTGATAGGAATAGTCAACATTTTAATCTTCTGGCTGATTATAACATCTCTTTCCTGCAGCTGAAGAGGGCGAGCAGCGATGATATGCTTACAAAACCAGGGGTGACAGCAACTTCTGGAGTCTCTAGACTGAAGAAGACCATTACAACAGGAGCCATTTCTGAGCTTGCTGAGAGCCGGCTGAAGCCCAGCACAGGTAGGTACAAAGATCCTGGACCAGTGTCTACTTCATGTGAAACTGCTTGGCTTGCCAAGAACCTGGTCGAGCCTTCCTTGTGCTACAAGGCGGTGACAGCTCTAACTTCCCCCTGCAATACTCAGATGGTACTGCTGAGCCTTGCAGCCCCGCAGTTCTGGGCATCCTCCAGCCGCAGCTCGGTGAGAAGCAGGGGGAGGCCGAGCCCCGAGCGGCCACACGGGGGTGCCCTTGTCCCGTGTGCTCCGACCAGGGGGCGCAGCTGTCTGCTCGGAAAGCAACGCGGCCCTTTTCATTTATTCAGTGATTTATTATTATTATTTCCACCCACATCTACAGAATTCTCTGCGCTCCCTCTACTGATCGAGCAGAGTAGTTAGCAATCTTCACAGCAGAGCTGCAAAACCAAAAAGTCAGCACTTGATGTATAGCTTGTCCTCTTGAGCTGTGTCGTGGCACGCTCTCTCCCTCAGTGCTGTGCCCATCAGCTTGTTCCTATTGGTTTCAATCCTAAGCCTGTTTCTAGAGGCAGCGACACCATCTGCATACCAAGGACTTCAGTGCAAATACTCTTCTCTCCCCCGGGAGCTCAGCAAATGCTTGCTTTTGTCTGCTCCCTGGTGGCATTTCCAGGGGAATGTGAGATGTTATTAAATTTGATCGTGACCTCCCTATTTGTCACAGCCTCTGCAGGGTTTGGCTGTGTAACAGAACAATGAAACTAAACAGAAAGGGATTTCTTCGGGGGGGGAGGGGGAATATTTATATACTTCCCTCTACCCCCTAAAGAGCATCTTATAGGAACGCAAAGACAGATCCTGTTCTGCAGTTAAGCGGAGTGTAAATCCTCCAATTTAATAGTGACTACTCGCATCCAAAGATATATGAGATTTGCCAGCCCATAAAGAGGCAAGATGCTAGCTAAAGAGGCATGGGAGGAGTAACAAGGGGAGAAGAAAACCTGCACAGATGATGCAGCATAGGATCCTGGGAATCCAGCCAAGGAGACGGCACTGCAGGGAGTATGGAATAGAATGCATATGTCAGATACACAAATACCAGCACTGGAATAGAGAGCCCCCTTCTGCATGTGTGGATAATAACGGCATGGGGGAGGGCTAAGATTTATGATGATGACTGCTTTAAATACAAATGGTAAAATAGTTTATGGAGGTCAAGTTACCCCAGGGTATTGTTTTCTCAGTTTAAATTGTATCGTTAGAACTGATCTCGTGTGTTGCTTTGCATCAACATTTGTAGAAATATGAATGAGAATATTAGTCCTGAGCAAAAACAGTCTGGGTATGGAGCTGTGTATATTGCACAGATAAACACTAAGAATATATGTGCTACCTCTCTCTTTAATTTCTCTTTTAGCCTAGAGGGAACTGGCCCAGATCTTACAGGGGCTATGCACAGGGGTATGTACAAAAAGAGCTTTATCTTGCATATCTTAATTTTCACAGCGGTTCCACGGTCCAAAAGGGTGCTTGGAAATCTAGGCATACTCCAAGAATACTTGTCGCTATCTCGGCCACTAAAAGGTGCTAGATATTAATGAGCAAGGGTACAAAGCTGAGTGCTAATTCTAGATGGTATAACTGTTACAAAATGCCTATTGGTATTTTTACCATACAATACACTGTTGCTTAGAGAAAACTTGAAAATCAAATATGACAGAGGACGGAACATGTTCCTGGAAACAAAGTAAAAAGAGAGAGTTTCAGCTGCTATTCTTCACTGAAACAGCATCCCAAATAATCTCTGATTGTGATCAAGACTGCACTGCAATGCTAACTGACTGTGGAACTGACCCAAGTAGGAATGTTCCTGTAGTTGGGAAATGCAGATGTTTGTGTACACAGCCAACTGAGTAAATCTTAATTTTGTTCTGAAACCACTTTATTTGGCTTCTCTGACTGCCTTCATCAGTTCTGCATTTTCCTTTAATGTCTTAAAATGCAGACGTCGTGTTTTTTTAGGCTGGGCTTTATTCAAGTGAATGGTTTGGTTACTTTACTGAAAGCATATTATATTAGTTCCAGGTATGTTCTGGTGGTACTCAGTATTTCAGTATTGTGTAAGAGAAAGAAAAGCAAAAAATCAGGTATGGCAACTAAAATTAAAAAGAATTGCTTAGGTTTCTTTCTTCTTTGGGTGTGACTGTCTGGTATTTGTGTGACCTTGAGCAATAGCACATGTTCCAAATGCTGCAGATAATAAATAATTGACACCAAGATTGCTTGTTTAAATAGGGCTGTTTGTATGCTGCCCTTGCTGCAGTTTAACTTATTCATTCTTGCCTTTTGCTGACATGTGCTACCCTTGTCTGCCTTGTTGGAAGCTAACGCAGTAAATCATAAGCAACTTAAAGGAAGATGAGGCCACTCTCATGTCTCCGTTCTTGGCAAGTGGAGTTGAGTAAAAAGAACTGGAGAAGGACTCTGGCTGGGGGTTCTCTGCTGTGGTGTTTGGCTTTGTCACTGCTTGGCAGTTTTGAAACCCCCAAGTAATGGGAAATGACAGGCAGGGAGAAATATCTTGGATTCGGCTTCCTTATCCACAGTGTTATATCTGTCTGTACAATGCCCTGAGATATCAATTTGTTTTTATGTTAAAAAACACACGGAACTGTTGCATTGCTTTTAATGTGTCAGGAGAAGAAAGAGGTGGAAAAAGTGCAGAACAGGAGGAAGAAAAGGAAGAGATTGCTAATCTTGGAAAATGTTTATTTTAATGCATGCGCTTGTAAAGCCATCCAATCTATGAAGCTATAAATTGTATTAAAATGTTTCAGTATAGAAATGTGTATTTTCACGAGTAACTAGGACCCTCTTCTCCTTCAGTTTCAGGACTACAGGCAATTGGTAATTTTTCAGGTTCTGAACCTTGAAGGTTTATAAGCCAAGTTACTTTAAACTCTGCTATTTCACTGAGAATTTTAAAGCTTCTTACATGGTCATTTACTTTTTGTGAAGAGCGTTGCATGGTAGTACTGGCATGCAGATAGAGAATTTGACATTCAGAAAGGTGAAATCACTTGCTCAATAGATCCTAGAAGTCATTCCAAATCCTGTCCATCAGTTCTCTTTCACTCCTTGCAAATTCCTGATTCAAGCACTTTCTGAAAATTTCCCTTAAGGCAGTCTAGTTTAATCATGTTCGTATGCTTCCTCGCTGTTATTTCAGTGCCAGCAGCTATCATCTGTCAGGTTCAACAACTGGGGAAAAAGTCTTGTGCTGTCTATTCTGGACATTAGAAAAGAGCAAGAACCAGGAACTGTGACTGGGTGGTGCTGTGAAGGGGTAGTATGAAAGCATCCCCATTTCACACAGCTGTATTGATTTTTGTATCAGCTACAACATGAAGAATCAGTTATCCTCAAAATGTAAATAACAGATAGCTGTACTTGTTTTCCCCGGCTGCTTCATCAGCCTATTTCTCCTTAATCCTAAGTAAAGCCTAAATCTATATAGAACTACTTCAGTTGCCTTAGAAATGGTAGGAAATCATCAATGACGATGTTATAATCATCTAACTCACTATTTCGAGAGATCCTTAGCGTTTTATGGAAAAGCTCAGGATCTCTCTAAAGCTCATCTGTGTTAGCAGACATTCACTTCATCTTCTTGCAGTGAGAGTGGGGTGGAGGCCAGGGGAAGCCAAGATGCCAGCTGGAAATGTTAGAGCTGGCCTTCTGTGGCATCCCGTACCCCATCAGAAATAGCTATTTATATTTGTCTTAAATGTGAAAATCCATAATTAGCATGCTTCGAACGGCAAAGCAACAAGAAAAGTGTATTGCTTTCTGTGCAGGCCTGCGGGGTGATTAATATTAATGGCTGGAGACGGTGTCAATAGAGAAGTACAGGGAAGGCAAACTCGAAAGATATTAAAAGTTTCAATTATCTCCTAATCATTTTGTGCTGAGAATCTGAACTGCAGGTTACCTGGACAAAAACTACAAATCCTAGAAAGGACCGTTGCCAGCATAAGAAATGAAGCTGTACAAAGCATGCTGATAATGCCAGGAAATTCAGCAGTAGAAGGAAAATACTAAGAAATTTAATTTGGTCTAATTGGTGAAGGCTCCAGATTGAGCCAAGGAATACATTCTGTCAGAGGACTGGGTTGGTTGGCTTAGAGTGTTCACTTCAAACAAGGAAAGCCTCAACTCCTGACTTATTTTTTTTGTAAATTGTCATTCATATTGCTGTCGAGCTGTCAGAGTTAATGTGCCGATGGCTAAATATGATGCCTGTGCCTTAAATTCCTTCCTGGGTCTGGAAGAACACTTACTGTTAGTCCATTCGTCCGTCACTCGTTTGTCCTGCAGTTTATGTAAAAAGGAAAGTCTTGGTTTCCCTGTGGAACGTAGTTGCCTGTAGCTTTTCTGTGTTGGCAGTGAGGGTATTCAGAAAAGAGAGCCTTTAACTAAGTGAGGATAACTGGCTGCTACCAGGCTTAGCGTTGGTGCTGGGAAAGGTCACTCACTTGGGAAACCTGGACAAGAAAAAATCCATCATGGTTCATTTTAGAAGGGGGAATGGTGTATGGTATTGCACATGTCACTCATTAGATAAGTTTCTTTCCCATAAAAATTGAAAATATTGCAAACTAGGCATTTCAGAGCTTCCTGCGCATTTGTAAAGTTGTTATTTCAAGGTTCCCATGTGAGAATAATATATGGAATCCATCAGCATTACTGCCTTTCTTTTTGCTACTTGTCTCCTTGGCCAGTGTTTGTCATTTTTCCATTGTGGGGTAACGATTTAGATTCAGGTGAAGCTAATCCAGACTAAAACCTTTTTTTTTTTTTTTACATGGCCAAAAAACAAGCAAAAGTATTTATCTTAATAAATGCTTTTTAAAATATTTCAATGCAAAATTTAATTGACAGTTTAATTCTTCATAAGATGCTAACAGACCCCAATTAAAATGGGGAAAAAGAAAGTGATTTCTTTTGAAGGACAGCCCTCTGTTGACCTTGGGACCTTTCTACTCCCCCATACATCAGTTTTTGACAGGGTCTGCTTTTTGTGATCTGTGACAGATCAAAGGACTACTGTAGGTTTGCAGAGGATTGCTGCGCTTTGCATTCAGTCTCGTTACTGTCTCATTTCTGTGAAAGATACAGACGAGTGTGAGAGACATTAATGAGATTGGTGCATTCTGTTCCACAAGGCTTCACCAGAAACCAAATGACTGGTCTCATCTGGGCTTTCCCAGGAACAATAAATATGCTTTAAAACTTCTTCGGGAAAGCTGGTTGCATTTTGCTACCCTTTCCATGTACAAGAGACAGCTTTTGCACAATTCTTCGTTCATATATATAAAAAAAGAGATTTTAGCTGCAGAAGTGAAGTGATATAAAAAGGAAAGGAGGACTGGGGGAGGGGAATGCTTTGCCAAGATGTCATTCAAGTAGGCAAGAAGTAGTGCAGGAATTTAGCATGCAAAACAATGTGCAAATATACATCTGCATTTGCATCCATAGCTCCACATGTAGCTGTGTACACACAGACATCCACATCTGCATGGTTGGTTGTAAGGTGTTGGGGCAACTGTGAATCTAACTTTAACCTCTCACGTTACAAAGCATTTTCTGTGATTTCCCTAGGTAGGAAGTAATCAGGCTAAGTTTCAGCACCATTTTAGGAGATTTTACCCATTAACCTGTAAACGTAAAGGTCCAGAATTGAGGCAGATGAAATTTGGCATTCCACATTCAGTTTATGGCATCTGATAGATTTGTATTTTATAGTCTCTTCAGGCATTTAGTGTTCACTCCGCATCACTCTGCCAGTAGTTTGAAAAATTTGGAATATCACTGTTTCATGCTTCCTACAATGAAGGTTTAAAAGATTATGCTGGCCAAGGAGCTAGCTCCTCACATTTGCAAGTACGGAAACCATACCCAGGATATGTTACAGTCTGTGCACTGCGTAGAGAAGGGCTGAAATTGGCAGTTTTCTTGGATGTCTCCTACTTGTCAAATTGCTTTTATTTCTTCTTGCAATGATTTTTTCCTCATGATAGCCTGCACACTGAAGGGCATCTGATCACCTCTAAATAATTTGCTGGAAAAAGTTTCCGTACAACATTTGTTGCCATGTTAAATTTCCCTGTTCCTTTGATCTTTGTTCTTTCTTTCTGTAGCCCATGGACAATTCTACATCTTAGCATTGCTTGGAATGGGTACTGCTCAACGTGGCTGTTCTTCAGGACTCTTTTTCTGTTTTGATAAATACTGTGGTAGGATATTTTAATGAGAAAAGGCACTTATTCCAGTAGGGCAGAAGGAGCTCACCAGCTCTTTAATAAAAAATCGGTCTCATGTTATTAAACTCTGATAATATTGGCTCAAGATCTCAGACTCACGATTCCTTGAATTAGGGAGATCTGTTGATTGATGCTCTCTTTCTGTTCGAAAGGTGGCATTGGAAGGTTGCCTAGCATAATTATTCTTCTCTTCTGTCACTGTATTGTGAGCCCCTTTCTATAACCAGGAACGGAGTGAGAGTAATTCATTACAGTGACTTGGGATTTCTGATACCTGATTCCGTTAAGGATAACAACTTCTTTGAGAGGCATTCACAGACTGTCTGCAGTCATCCTGCATTATTAAACAAGTGAGAATTAACTTGTGCTGACAGCACAGTCTGCGGTATGCTCTGTTGTTTTGCTTCTGTCCTAATGTACTGCACAATTTACATGTACTGCACGGAATCTGTATTAAAACATTCTAATGTTTTGCAGGCAACTTTTTGTTACAGCAGGCTGTGAAACACACAGGCTTTTCTCTCTTTTGTATGTTCCCTGAGAATGACTTCGTTGGCACATGTTTACAACCCCAGGACCTGAGCCAGTTAAGAGGATTCCGTGTGTGGTAGGGATACTGAAATGCAAAATCTTAAAGGCTGTAATGACTTGGCTCATTAAATTGTTAACAGTTAATTGGCTCAAGCCAACACATACAGAGAAGATCCATTACAGCTCTAAGCAAACTGTGAAGATCACAAGAGCCTTGCTAGAGGTAACAGAAAAGAGATCATGCTTGGGTAAGTCCTAGAACAGTACGGATCTAGGATCTCTTGGTTTGTGTTCATTTTCAGGCTTCTTTGCTGAGGTTGTTCAGCAAAGTCAACACAGCCTGGTGTCGACTACCTGCCTTAGGTTAATAATCAGCTTTTCCTTCAGCTGGTTTGAAGAGAAATGATCCCTAGCACACAGTTCTCTAGGTCTAAACGTATCACAGCCAAAGTGCCTTGGCGGAGTGCCATTCTGTTTGCACTTTGAGAATGGGAGGGAGGGAAGGAAAGGAATGCAAAGCTGGCCTGGTCTAACAAGTATGCATGTCGGGAGAGGGCTTGGCATTCCTTCTATTATTTTTTCACTGTTTTTTCAGCAGCTTGTGGCTTACACTAGATTTTAATATAATCAAGTAAAAGGGAGGGTTTGACAGCTACATCTCAGATGAATTCATAAGTAATATTAGTGCTCAAAAAGTCTTCAGCATTAATAGAAGGAAAGCATGGTGGTGTGAACACTGGTACTGATGAGCATTCCTAGGGCCCATTCAGTTCAGTCTCAACCAGAAAGTGCAGTCTCTGGAGGTCCTGCTCAGCATCTGTAACTTCTTTAGGTCTTAGCCTTGTGAACAGGCTGTCAGTTACCTGGTTGCTGGAAATTTGGGAATATTCTGCAGCGCTTTCATCGTTCTTTTGACAATGGATTATAGTTTGAACTTTCAGCAGTTATGCTAGCTTGCTGTACTGTGAGAGCAGGATGCAAGGAGAGTCATGTCTGGCAAAGAAGTCCTGTCATTTAACTAGTCATTTGAAAAAGCTGTGCATTTCACACCTTGTGTAATTCATTCCTACTCTTACTATATAGAAAAGGCGTGTTTGTGTGTATTTTGCTTGGCAGTCCCACAAGTGGATAGTGCAAAAGATGAGTCAGTCCTTGTGCCTAGGAAGAAACCAGCTCATCTACATTATAGTGATGAAATTGTTTGTTGTCGTAAAATGTTCAGATAATAAATGGTTGCTAAAAGATTGAGCCATGTGTCTGTCATAATTCATTACCTATGTAATATGCTGGAAGTTGTGTGCCATATCCCTTTTTCTTTATCCTCAGTTTGAGTTTCAGGCTTCATAAATGGGTGATCTTGGCCTCTGTGGTTTCTGCTCGGGCTAGCTTTATTTTAAAGCTCGCACTCTGCCTTTCACTATGGGCTTGGCCTTGCGGTCTTTTGCCTGACGTAATTCTTCCTATCATGGTGTCAGAATTTTCTGACTCACGTTTCATGCTGTTGTCAAAAATAGCAGATTGGTTCTTCCAGTCAGGACACTTCTACAATGTTCAGATTTCAAGTGTGTTTGCTCTGACTTGGTGATTACGTTTTATAATTGCTGCACGCTGTATCCCGCACTGTACTGGGACCGTAATACCCTAATACCCTACTCCCTCTGTGTTACAGAAGTGGAAAGCTGGTGATGAAGTAATAAATGGTCAGTGGCAGGATATCTCAACCCAAGATTATATTGACTAATGCAATTCTTCTGGAGAATCCTGTTGAAGAAAAGCAGAAGTTACTCTTTAATCTATAACAGAAGAAAATCTTTGCATTGGAGATATAAAGAGTGGTTGGAGGACGTTTAGATCTGCACCCTTGAGCAAACTGGTGGCGTGTTTAATACCTCCTAATAGGATGCAAAGTTTAAGAGACCGTAAGATGACTTTTAGAAAAATAATGCATCGTCAGTCATCCTTTTTTACAGAACTTATATGACTTATTCGTTACACAAAGCATTTTGTACTTGACAAGTCATAAAATATAGTAGACAGGAGTTTTGTTTAATGTCATCCAAATACAGACAGATGTATGAAAGCTTTTAGCTTCATCCATAAAGTGTTAGAGCAAGAACGATGGAAAATTACAATTGACAACTAACTCACCCTGTTACGCTGAAATATTAAAAAATTCTGGTTTTATCTTACTGAACAATCTCCTTTCTTATTCGAAACTGTGGATTCCCAACAGGCTGTCTTAATTTCTGCATACTTTATTTTCAGCCTGGTTTGACACATTAGTGTGCTCTTTTGATTTGGTTTTAACCCTCAAGAATATGACTGTGTTAATTATCCACGCGATGGAAACTGCTGGAGTCTTTGTGTCTCGTTTCCCATGTACGTCATGGCTCCTCCGGTAGCGAGGAGCATCTTGAGTTCTTCTGAAAGATCTGCAATGGGCCCGTCCCTGGGGATTGACCTGCCTCATGCACCTCTTCTTGCGCTACAAGGCATGATGAAAAAATACTGATGATAGAGATACGGTACGTAGTTTGTGGTGAAGTTTACTAGTGTATGCCTCAAAAAATACCGTGTCCCGTCACCCCTCTGCAGCCCTGGGTCCTTTTCATATGGCTGCGTTGTGGCGCTGAAGTCCTGTTAAGTTTCCAAGGCAAGTTCAGGTCTGTGGTGGAGCTTGTTTTTTAGCTGGAGAGGGGCTGGATGAAGTCGGTGCCTCCCTGAGCTGCCTGCAGTTTGCTCCTGCTGCCTCTAAGTGGCCTACGCTGCTCGGTGAGCCGCTCTTTCTTTCTCTGCGAGCAAGCTCCCTTTTTCTCTGCCTCTCTTTCTCCCCTCCTTTTATTCCAGCAGTCAGGCAGCTAATTAACTGCACAGGCCGGCCTTCGGTGCATAATATTGTAATGAGGTAGGAGGGAGAGCCACAGCTGCTCCAGCATGAGCAGCAGGCTGTGTTCCTGGTGCCAGGAACTAGGAAGGAGCTGAGGTTTGTTGGTTTTTTTTTTTTTTTTCCTTTGTAAGTTGACTGAAGCGTAGACCTTCCGAGCAGATAAAGGCAGGTCTGCCTCTGAGAGCATGAGCCGGGTGCTGGGGTCCTAGAGGAGCCTGGAAAACAGCTGGCCAGGAACCGAAGATGGGCAACCAGCCGGGGCGAGCGGAGGAGCACGACCAAGGTCTGTATGGGCCGGGCTGCTGCCTGGCCAGCCCCCGCGAAATGCCGGGGCTGCTGCCCGCAGCTTTCAGGGCTGTAACCGCAGGGCTTGGGGTTTTGTTCTCGGGGGGGGCTTAACTGCAGCGTCCTACCGAGCGGAAAAAGAGGCTGTTGTCACAGATAATGCTGAGGGCTTCGAGCCTGCCAGTAAAATTACAGCTGTTTACCTTGTGAATGGTATTCGTTGCTGTTCCGTACCTGAGCTCCCAGCATCGTCCTTAGGGAATTTCTGAAAGAAATCCTTTGCAGATCAGAACAGAATGCCTACAAGGGAGGGACCTCGATGCCTGACAGATATTATTTCACATAGGCTGCATGATGCAGCTAAAAAGTTACAAAGCTCATTTTGCAACGTACATAGAACTTCTAAGGATCTGCAGCTTGGCGTGTTCGCCTTTACAATTGCTTGTGGCCTGCGCCCTGAAATTTTCCAGGCGGTAGAATTTAAAATGATGCCTTTGTGGAAGTCTTCCCACCATTGTCTTTTCAGAAGTGCAGTGCTTTGCATGTTAAACAGTAGCAGATTTTATAGAAAGCCAAGAGCTAGCGTCAGGTATATCTACTTCCCTTTGTGCCAGATGTCCGTAAGATACGCTAGGAAAAGACAGTAATTTGTTCCCGATGCTGAAGTACTGTTTTGGCTGCCCTTTGGTTTAATTTGCTTGCTCCTCTAATACCGAGTGAGGAAAAGCAGTAGGCCCACGGATCTCTGCAGTTAGTTTCTGTTCGAGCTTAGAATGCTCTAACGCCCAGAAAGCTGGCTTCTGTTGGGTTCCCTGGCACTTTGCACCTTAGTGTTCCCATGGGAATTCCATTCACAAAAATTTGTTAGATTTGTTATAGCTTGATCAGGGTTTCTTCATCATTTTTGGATATGTAGCTGTTGTTTTAAAAGCAAATACATGTACCTGATCCCTAGTATTGTGCGGAAAACCAAGGGGCAGACACCACTGCATTGCTGCTCTGGGATCTCTCATAACAGATCTGCCTGTGAGTGCTGGAACAGCAGTTAGGTGTAGTGGAGAACTCTCTAGCAGTATGTTAATCAGCAGGCTAACGAAGAGCACAAAAGCTGCCGGAATCCAGTCACCAGCAGAAATGCTGCCCTAAGGGAAACCTAAACTTCAGGCTAGGAAGCGTGGCTGTTACAGACCCGGGATCTGCAGTCATCCGCTGCAAGCTAGAGAAGTCCAGCTGAAACTAAACACGTTACTTTCATTTGAGGGGAGATAATGCTGATGTAAAGGGGAATACAGTAGCAGAATACACTGCTAACTTCCAGCCAGAGCTTGGGAAAACTGGCCATGATTTTTCAGGGCTAGTGCAGGAATTTGAACAGCTTATTATTATTAACGTAGCTGATAAATGAGTGTACAGACCTGCTGTGCATTCTGAAAATCTTACATCCTTTGTTTTATCTTGTCCTGTGATTCCTTGAAGGGGAAAGGGTTATATTTCTGCTGCATTGAACAGTTTTACAACTCTTCTCTGGTTTTAAGGATAGGCTATACCGAGTCTTGTTTTGCTGTGTTCTCACAGTTGGTAAGGTATGAATACCGAAAGAGGATTTTGTATTGAACTACGTGCACAAAACTCAGTTAAATTATGAAAAAAGTTTCGGGACCATCATGACAGGAAAAAAATCTGACACTGTATTCTGTGTTCTGTGTGAGAGCTCAGGCATTGGAAGTCAGAGGGTAATGTGGTGACATCTGAAGTGGTATTTATGCTCATTTTTGATGAATAAGTTAAAAAAAAAGTTTTTGCATCGTTTGAGTGTGATAGATGGATAGTGTGTATGTTTGGCTTTGTTTCTGCTTGGATGAGCTTAGTTCAGCTCTTATTCAGAAATACGTAACTCTTGAATAATTGTGGTTATTCTAAATTTGGTCCGTTTAGAATAACTAAAATAAAACCCAGAAATGGGCCTCTTTATTGATGTATTTACTCATGCTCCATTTTTAACTACAACCAAGACTTGGGTTTCCACTTATGATATTCAGGGTCATCTTGTTTGTTTCTTTTCTGGAAATCTTCCAGACACTGCATGGTTTATTTGTAAGTCTTTCACCCCCAAACTTATCATCTTGGGTTACCAGGGACAGATTTTTAAACATTTGTTCCTTTTCTTGGTATTACTGGACGTGGAAGTCTTTAAAAATTTGACCCTGAACGCATCTGTGTAACCTAGAATAAAATACTTATTTCCATATACTTATGGGAGCATGATGCATTTTGGCAGCTTTTCCTCTTGAGTGTACATACAAACAGTAGGATGTGGGCGCACACAGCTTTTGGCTAACGTGGCTACAGTTGTACAACAAAGATGTATTTTAGTTTAAAAACTGTAAATAAAAGAAGGTAGGTCCAGAAGCAGCAGATCCTGGCAGTGCCCATGTGGGTGATCCTGACCAGCTAAGAGCCAGGAGTCAGAGAGGACGGGTACAGCTGTGATAACCCCGAGTGCCAGGGAGGCTGGTCTGTGCTGCCAAGGAACAGGAAAGAAATCACTGGTCCCAAACTGAGCTGTTTGAAGCTGACGTGTCTGTACAGGGGAATCTGAAGGAAAAGCACTTAGATGAGGAAGGGATTGCAGAGGGGTGCAGACAGAAAATGAACGTTACGTATGTTAACCTGTTTCTTGCAAAGTAATCCTCCACGTGTGTCTAATGGTTCTGGTTTGAATAGGTTTATGAGATTCTCTAACAGCCAAGTATCTCTTGTTACATTGCATTACTTGTCACTAAGAGTGTCTGAAAAGGTGTCAGGGAGATTACTTGTAATAATGTTATATCCTACAGGCTTTTCCCGACTTCTAATTTAAAACGTGTTTAAGCTATTTTTACAATCATTCATAAGAACATTGTTTGGTGTGTGTGACCCAAGTTTGCCTCATGTTTGCCAAAACTCTCCTACTTGCACAGTGGGGAAGTGGTAACTCTTCCTGCTATAGCTGAGCGTCCCGAATATTCAAATTTATTAAGCATGTTGAGTACTTAGAACGAAAACACCTATAAAACTGTACAGAAAAAGAAGTAAAGCAATAGTGAATTACTTGCTGCACTTCATTGGAATAAAGTTTTCCGCTTCTGAGACTGGCTGCCCTGAGCTGGAGGAACTATTAATATATACAAACACAGGCCAGAGCACCTGTGAAGTTGTTGGAACATTTCATGAGAGTTGTATGAAGCAGTACATATCCAGTGCGTGAGTATTTATTGAGAGAAGCCTTTCAAACATGGCTTTCAAACATTACTTTGCCTGGAAGCGGTGAGGCAGCCTGTCCTTCTGAACAGGAGTGCTAGGATTCTTTGACAGGGGTTGACTCCATGGTGGTGGGGTTTTGTTTATCCTCTAAACATCTGCAGGTGATGTGGTGATTAACAATATCTTGGGGAAGAGGTGGAAAAAGTGACTCAATACATACAAAAACTTTGAAAGAAGCCATCGAATGGGAAATGTTAACTTCTCTAGTTGGAACAAGGTAACGGGTGGGGTTATCCAAGGGTTAGACTTTTTTTTGGATCTGTGCTTATTTGTAAAACATGCTTACATGGCTTGGATGAGAATATCAAATGTCAGTGTATACACGAAGCCAGTGTTGATCTGTTTTCTCATGTCAGTTTTCTTCTAGCTCAGGGGTGGCTGCATTTGATGTTTGAGGAAGGTATTCTTCAGTGTAGGGTATGTAGTCTTTAAAACATACAGACCCTGTCAAGACAGGGAGAGTATTGTAGAAAAATAGTATTTCTAGTGCATTCCCGCCTTTTCTGGGTGCTGCCTTTAGTCTCCGTCATCTGCTTCTCTTCCTTTCTCCTTTTAAACACGGGAACCACTCTTTTTAACTCTGTTATATGTCAGCACACCATTTCTGCCAAGCGAGAGCTCCAGAGAACAGATGAGTTTAATGATGGCGTGGGGGGAAGGGAGGGAGGAGAGTGGGGCCAGCAAAGCTAATGAATCACACAACAGCTTTCATGGAAATACCGACAGCAAGTCATGTCCTCCTCGAGCTCAGGCAGCGAGCTGTAGACCTTTTGTTCCCAGTGGAGCCAGCAAACCACAGTTTGCTCCCCAGCGGATAGTTTAATTCGTTAGTCACCTCTTCCTCCCACAAGTCATCCTTGCACGAGAGTTTCACAAATGCTTTCATTCTTCGCAGCAGTAACGCGCTGCTGATTAAACCGGTATTGAAGAAGTTTATTTTCCCCCGGAGGGTAATTTCAACTTGACTTAAGTCTCTCTTCCAAGGCCAGTTAGGGCCAGCTCTGTTGATTAGTCTTGTGATGTGACTCGACTGGGGTGACATTATTAAATCATTTCAGGAATACTGACAAACAGATGTCAAATAGCAGTAGTGTTTTCTGCTCTGTAGGCCAGTGAAACGAGTACAGCCAAGAGACTATGTCACAGTTTGGACGGACCTCTTAGAGGAATTTAGTCATGACTATGACTAACTAGCTGCCTCTGAAATTCTGTTTGAGGCAGAGTTAAGTGATAATCAGAGGTCCCCTGATCCCAAGATGAGAGGCCAATGAATGCTGAATTAGTGGAAGGCATCGTTCCTTGATCCCCTGATCCCAAGATGAGAGGCCAATGAATGTTAAATTAGTGGAAGGCATCGTTAAGTTCTGCTACTTCAGGCGAGGGCTGCTCCGACATTCGGTGTGGCTGGGAGGATGAGCTGAGTGGGAGCGCTTGCTCTGGGGACAGGACAAAAAGCACTTCTAGGGCATGGCAGGCAGCAGGATGTGGTTTATGTATTTTGGTCTGTGTTAGATTGTTGTGCTGTTGAAAATTAAAACCATTCTTGGAGGGAAGCAGAGAGCTTCTGCTGCAGTTGGGAAGCCTTACTGGATGAGCTCGTCAGCGATGGCTTGCCTCTATGCTCAGAGCTTTGCAGTCTGCTTCTGCCCCTGTGCTGGTGCTGGTTTAGAATCTGTGAATAGTAGATCTAGGGAAAACAAACAAACAAACAACAACAAAAAAGGTAAAAGCTAACTTTCTTGGCGACTGTTTTATTGGTTTAGTTCATGAGCTGCAATTATCTCCTTAGAGACAGCCAGCGGATGGCCGTGGCTGTGCTGTGGTTCGGACACAATGCTGCGAGACTCCAGTGGGGGAAAGGGCGAGGGGAGCAGTGACTACATTGGCCTTGGAGAAAAAGCCAAGTTTACTTTTTGTTTAGGTTATATTTGGCTCCTCAAGATCTCAAAATCACAAAGCTAGCCAAAGAAATTTGAGCAAGGATTGCATCTTGGTCTTCCTCCTGAGAGAGCTTGCAGAGCCCTGCAAGCATTCATGAGTTCGTGGCGAAGCAGGCCTGCCTTTTGGAGCTTCTAGCAGCCTTTTAGTTTTGATTTATTTACCCTTTACAGGTAAAAGGTCATCTTGCCTTTCCCATTAGATAGTTCTGTGCAAACCATGCTGACATACGGCTGTTCTCATAGGGGTGTGTGAAGGAAATGTGAATGCACCCAGGCAGTGCTTTTGAAATGCCATAGAGGAGAAGGTAGAGACTGAGCGTATTTTCATCCTGGCCCTTACAGTTTGAACTGTCTCATGTCCAGCTGGCTGGAGAAGACCCCTACCACACTAAGGATAGAAAGCTGTTTTAATTAATATGTACAAAGTAAATACGCACAAAGTAAACTTGTACAAATTAACATGAACAAAACAAAATGCGGAGGTGACTTCTCTGTATCTAGAAGGGTTTTCTTCTGTGTTTTTACCATCCTAAAGGTCTTTTACCATTTTCACATTGCAGCATTTATAATGAAGATGTAGAAATTCTTCTAATACCATATAATTATTCTTCGTGTAATCGCTTTTGTAGAGGATGTTTTACAAGGGTGTGGATAATGATGAATTTGTTGGCAGGAACCTAGTTCTCTGCAAGACAGGGAAGGGAAAGACCTTCAAAAGCATATCTGAATATTTATTCTCATAGGAAAAAAAATCTATAATAAAGCAAAGGTGATTCTCCATGCTCGTGCAGAAAAGAACCGGCTCAACGATAGTTCCATTAGTCACAATTAGTAGCTGGTAAGTGGGGATGAGACCGAGCTGTCATGAACAGCAGCCATTGCAGGGTTTGGTATTCCCCAGCTGGGGAAAGAACTCACAGCACCAGCTTAGTGACTGGGATAGCTCTGCTGTTGTCCTGTCAGTGCCATAATAAAATAGCTGGTAAACCACAACCTGGGGAACAGAAGGAACGTTTTCTCTATGTTAGGTAGAATTGTCAAAATCTTGTTTTCTCAGAAAACAAAAAGAAAGGCATAAAAAAAAAAATTATATGACCAGACAGAAATGTGTCTGCCTGGTTCCCATGTAATGTCAGCAGTAATGCTGCTTCTCTAGTGCTGGGGTAAGATTGGTGTCGTCCTCATTTCTATCTGCAAATACCATTCCTTGGATGGAATGAGTGCTCCAGAAAGTTGGTGCGGAGATGTAAATCTCTAAAGCTACTTGAAGCCTCATACAATGGAGGGTTGTGTGCAGAAGACGGCGTGTTTTATCTGGCTAAAGCAGTGTCCAGACGTATGTACATACTTCATTTTATGTTTACAGACCTCTTTAAGTACATGGCAGCAGCTTTGTTTGACCCTAAGCTGAGCATCCATCTCACAGTCCATCAGTTCTGGGCTTACTGTCTATTTCATTCAAAGGTTCACCCAACTCTGATAATATTCTTCCTGAGCAATAGCTGATGCTGAGGAGGTGTCAGAAGGGAAGAGACAATGCTCTTTGAGAAGTTGAAGGTATTTCCACAATCCTTATCTATTTTTTGAGAAATTTTGCTTTCATAAAACCTTGTTGAGTTTGAAGAATGGACTAATCAACTTAGAAATTACTCCCTGCCTCCTCCACGCAGTTTCTTTGAGGCCGCTTGACTGTGGAAAATCTTTGACTGATCTTCTAATTAAAAGCTGCTTTTTTTTTTTTTTTTTTTTTTTTTTTAAACTGAGGAGTCGAAGCTCTTCCTGCTTTGAAGTGGGCAACTTTTATAGATAAACATCTCATTATGTTAGAGATTTCTTCCTCTCTCCCCTTCTGTCTTGTTCCTTGATGCGTTTCATCCTGTGTTGATGGAGTTTTAATGATTTCAGCCCAGTTCCCAGTGTCAGCTATTCAGGACAGCGCTGCTTGGCTCCCTTCTTGCTCTACTCGGCGGACAGAGCTAAAGCTCTGGATGAGCTGTGGAAACTAAATCACAGATCTGTCCCCACCCCCTCACTGAGGCAGGCTGGAAACTGCAATAAAACTGGGTTTATTATGTGGTTATCACATTTTAGTAAACAAAAGTCAGTTGTAATACCAATGTGATGTCTACTGGTATTAAATATTAAGCAAACAACAAAAAATGACCTTTAGCCTTTAAGTCCTGCCCTCTGTTTCACAGGAGAAGGAGGAACCTCCTTTCATGTTCTCATTTGTGATCCACTTTTTCCTCCCTCTATCTGGATTTAGCAGGGTTTGAGAACTCAAGAGGAAAGAAATTATTTTGGCTCAGTCAGCCATGGCCTTTTGGCCAAGCGTGGGGCAGCATTCCTGAACGGGAGGGTTCAGGTCATGGTTTCCTAATACAAAGCACTCTACAGCACTGCTGTCTAAAGGCATTTCCAGCTGCTCCATTCCTCCTGTAGTGGCTTGCAGCTCCCTTACTGGTACAAGCTCAAGTGTTTGTGGGAAGGACACGAATTAGATCAGGTTCTGTTTTTAACAAAGAAAGGAGAAGGAGAAAACAGCATGTAGATAATTTTTATAGCCAAATCAGTTCCCTGATCCAATTCACAGTGTGGCCTCAGGAACAGTTAAATTAACAGGTTGAATAAAACAGCCTTTTAATTGTGCAAATGTTGATATCAGACATTTTCCTGCTTAGGATTGCTTTTGGCTTACCCTTTGTGCTTGTAGATCCATCAGGTAGATCCTGTAGCTTTGCTCTTCACAGCACCCGACCCGTCTGGAAGCAACAGGGCTCTTTTCCCTTTTCTTGTTGGATCCTTGGACCAGGAGGTGGCCAGTTAACTATGGCAATGGCCATAGTTAACTGAATTTACACTGTTGGTTAAGGGTTTGTTTGTTTGTTTAAATTTCCTGTACTTCTTGAAACACTCAAAGCTGGTATTCTGTCTAATGGTGTTTCCCAGAAATGGGAGTAGAGCTGTCTTGTCCCTCCTCTTAACCCAGCAGTGCCTAATAGATTTCTGGGCTAGATGAACAGGGAGGTAATTTTCTGAGCTGAGGAGAATTATCTGCTTGTCTGCATGCTAGAACCGAGGAAAATCCTGGAATTCTTAATCCAACTGACAGTCATTTATCCTAGGGAAAACGATATTGCAGCCATCTCAGTTGAGAAATTAGCTGGATTTCTGTAAATTCTACCAGATTAATGTCGGGATAATGTTACCTACAGAATGTTTTAATCATCCTTTTGGTGGGGCTACAAGGGGTACAGTCAGCAGGTGACCAAGTTTTTGGCAGACCCACTGGTATTAACGGTTCCCAAAAAAGTAGGCTTGAGTTTACAGGAGGACATTGCAGTAAGCATATGATATAGAGTTTCTCTCAGCATTTGCTAGAGCACTTGCTTTGGATGTCTCTGTTTGTTATGCCAGGTTGCTGGGTACTCTAAAAATGCAAAGCAGTGCAGTGATGGATTGCAATTACACTGTCGTGATCTGCACCCAAACTGCCAGAAATGATAAACGTGATGATTTCAGGGGGTTCTGTGTACTTCGTGTAAGAGGTAAATGCGGTGGGACCCTCATGGGTCCTTCTGCACAGGAGGCTTATGGCACAGTGAAGCCCCTTGGATGCCTCATGGACTCCGTGCAGATTTAGAAGTGAAATTTTTATTTGTGAAAGCAAAAGATGGGAAATACTGGCTAGATACGTGAAGTACAGGTCTTGCATCTTGTCAGGTTTGCCAATGTATTTCACAAATGTATCTTTGGTCCCTAGGCTTCTCCTAAGCAAGAATGTTTGCTCTTACAGTAAAACCTGCGCTGTTTTGTAGTGCAAAAAACCTGTGCTATATTAAAAAATAAGCAAATCCAAGCTTGAGTTCTCATTTGAGACTGAACAAACCTCCAGAAAAACCTAAGCAACTAACCTGAGAAATGTTCAGAGGAATTTCCCTTTGTGTGGATGCTGGCATGTCTGTCGGGGCAAGGAGATTTTTCCTACTACAATTCCTCAGAGAGGAACTCTGTGTGATCAGGCCCATAAAGAGAAAAGCAAGTGCACGTTATTACTCTTTAGTCTCTGTTCACTAAGTGAGTGGAAGGCATTATTTGAGCAGAAGCTTCTATATAATTAGTGTTAGATTATCAAAACCACCTTTGTTATTCCACAGCCGTTTTCTTGCCTCTTTCAAGGTGAGGTGGAGTCCAAGTGAACCTTCCCAAAGATTTGCTGACCTGCAAAGGTGTTGGCTCTATGACTAATATTCTGCAAACAGACTCATTCAGGAGAACTATGACTGGCCAAGCCTAGTTTGCTTTGTTTCCTGTTGCATAAAGGTAGCAGAGAGCATTGTCTTTCTGCAGGGAAACCCTGAAAGAGCTGGAAAATGGTATGCTCTTCTGCGTTACTGAGGAATATCCAAAGGAGTGTCTAGCAATGTTGTCACTGGAAAATGCTGACAAGGTAACCCACTCAGCTAATGCCCTTGATCAAACAGATCAAGCTGTAATTGTTTGTTGCCGTACAACGGCGTCCTTCTTTATCCTGACTTTTACCTAGGCTGGTGGCAGACCAGAAGTTTTTGACGTTTTCCTCTCTGAAAATCTGGCCTTGTGCATCCAGTCCTGCTCTCATTCTAAGCCCCAAGAAGCACTTCAGATCTGATTCAGATCTTCCTCCTAAATTGACTGAGTCACATGCCCTCATTCAGGATTCATTATCAAGCTGTCTTGCTGTTAGCATGCCCAGAGGTTTAAGGAGAGGAACATTAAATAACGTGGCAGAACGTACGTAGGGATTTTGTCTCAGTGGGGATTTCTGTAAAAAGAGCCCTCCAGAACAGTAGAGGATTGCTGTTATGTTTGCCCTCCTTTCTAGCAGTGATGCCTGCTTTTTCTCATGCCACCATGAGATGTGTTAATGTTTCATGTGGAAACTATGTTTCCTGTTAATTAGGATATGGGAAGATATCTGGTTAGCAGGAAAGCTGGTTTTTAACTTTTTTCAAGCAAAGTAATGTAAAGGCAGGGGAAAATAAGGCATTTTGCACAAGATTCCTCTGCAAAACTCTGAAATCTTTTAATGAGAAAGGTACTTAAGAGTCAACTGTACACCAGTCCTTCTTTTCATGCTGTGTAGTCATCATTTCCCCAAAGACATTCCTAGTTCACTCTTAATCAATCTCAGTGTCAGTCACAGACAGGAGCAATGCTGGAGCAAGAAAGGTGAAAGTAATTTGCAAATTCACCCGGGCTTTCAGTTGAAGTTTGAGCTGTTATTGGCTTAGCCACTTTTGGAAAAGTAATTTTAAGCACCTGGGTTAATCAGGTTCTTGTCAACTCAGAGTAAAATTTTCATGAGGCTGCAGAAAATGTGGCTCAGCTCCTTGCGATGTGTATTACTTCACAGTAGGGAGTCAACAGAGTGCAGTGGCTTCCAGCCAGTGCTGTCTTTTGTGGTTCGACAGCCACTAATTTCGTATTGATGGTGTCACGAAGTCCTACGGTAATGCATTGTGTTAAGCCGTAGTTCATTGTGTGGTTGGAAGTCACCTAAGTGGTAGTGGAGTAATTCTGAAAAGAGTACCTAAAAGCTGCTATCACCCGTCTTGTAACACCAGCTGGTAAATCTGGTGTGAAAGTCTGACAGTTCAATTCAATGTTCAGTGCCGTTTCAGATGTCTTCAGCCATCTGTTGCGCTCTTCCTGCCTCTCCAGCACAGGACAGGTCTCCCCCAGGTCCTGTCAAATCTTCCAGGGCAGTGAAGGTATTTTAAATGTACCTACAGAGCATGTGAAGCCACAGACATCTGCATTTTGACTTCCTACCCAAGGTGTCATAAACTCAGTGGGATTGGGGTACATCTGTGCCCCATCTTGGTTTTGCATAACAAACTCCAATTAGGTTAAAATAGTAATAGGACCTTATACAAGCAAGAACGAACACACGAGTCTGTGGCTGTTACCTGTCCATTACTGTATGGTACCAGGCTGCTGTGGACCCTCAGCATGATCTTGGGAAAGCCTGAGTAGGATCAGTTGATGCTAACCACCTTTCTATCTCAGACCTGGCAGTTATGTTTGGGTAGGAAAACGTACTAAAAAAATCTTGGCTCATGAGAGCAGAATTCCAGAACAGCAGCAGAAGCACGGTTGTCTTTGTTGGCAGGCAGGCTATGAATTAGCCTGTAATTTCTTGTTGTGACGTCTTTTGTGTCTTTATCTCTTCAGAACCACTTTGAGGTGGGAGGGATGGCAAGGAAACACAAGACAGTGAAATAATGAGTTTGTTGCAAATGTGGGAGCTGGAATGAAAGAGCTGTGCCTGTCCTAGTGCAGCAGGTGATCGTGAGAGTGCAAACTTGTCTGCAGGCAAACTCGCCTGTTTTGAAACACATGACTTTAACATTGCAGAGTGCTGTGAATAGTTTTCTTTTATTTCATGTTATGCTGCCCTTGCAATTCAAAGAAGGTATCCATTGTTTTAAGAAATCACACCCAAGATGGGTCTGTCTTCATGGTTTAATCTGACATGACTGAAATGCTTTCTGAAATGAATCAGCGATCAGCATGCTTGAATTACACAGATGAACCGTAAGTGCAGGAGAATCTCTGCCTACTCAGACTTTGAAAGAATGATTTATTAACGTGGATTTTTAAACATGCTAGAGAAGAAAGTGTGCTTTTATTGTTCTTAGCTTAAGAGTTGCCAGAATTAAAATTTAGGAAGAAATTCTAAAATGGAACATTCCATTTTTTGGAATGTTTGTCCCTGGAAGAGCTGAAGCCTGTGGTATTAACCTTTGGGTTATTAATATGTTGATGGAGAGAAGGATTAAGAAAAGGGCAGGTTGTGGGAGACAAATTACAAACGGACCAGAGGCAAATAGCTGTGGAGTGACTCCAGGTCTAAAAACCAGATTCGATGCAGAACATTCTGAAAGGTGGTTCTGCGGTCAGATGAAGTCACTTCCCAACTGAGATTCTTCCTCTGCTCTGGGAGTGGAGAAGCAAGTATTTGAACTGTTAAGTCTACTTAAGAGTCAAGTAAAATAAATTTAACTTCAAGGCTAGCGCTTTACTGAAGAGGCAGCGCTCATGTGTTACCTCAGAGCACACCAAGTGTGAAGGCAGAGACACTTGTGTGAAAAGGCAGAGAGACTTGTCTGATCGTCATTCCAAAATGTCACCTGTGCCCACCCCTGTGACGAAGGTGAAATGTTTGCCACCTACCCTGCCCTGCTGTGCCAGGCCTGTGACTACGTGGGCCAACCTCCACGACTCCTGACCCGCAGTCCCACCTGTTCCACTTCGGGGGTTAGGACGTGTTTTTTTCCATTCTCTTCTGCTCGTGGATGCCCCCCGGGAGCTGATGTAACAGGTGTTGAGAGCTTAGTTCAAACATAGATCAGAGGCGTTCTGTGGAAAAACTAAAGAGCAGTCCTGATCCATCCTTCTGCGAAATACAATGCAGTTGTGCTGCAAATGGGATCAAAAATGGCAGAAGTGCATCATGAGGTGTCACCTTTTATCTCATTGAAGTCCCACTTTGGTTCTGACACCAGCTGGAAGGCAGCAAGTATCCCCTGGCAGAAAGCAGCACAAACAATAAAGCTGCACAGCAGGCTGTGAGCCAGGAGCTCCAGGGTCCTAATCCTTGCTGACTTACTGTGTGACCTTGCGTAAGGCATTTCTCCGGGGGTCTCCGTTCTGTAACCTGGAGTTAACAATTGCCTGTATCCGTGGCTTTGAGCATTAAATCATTGTTGATTTAAAAGCATTTTGAAAGTTAGAAGCATTATGTGAATGTCAAGGTTTAATCCCTTACACCTGAATGGTATGGCAGGCTCTGAAAATGATGGAGCTCGAAGGACTACGCCTGGGAACGTGATGGTGGGGTGACCTCAGTTGGAGCAAAGCAGGATTTCAGGAAATAACTCCCAGTGGGTTATTCAGGTTCTCCTGAATTCCCAGTTCTCCTGAAGTGGAGGAGCACAAGCTGAGCCCGTTGGCTGGGGGAATGGGAATTTAAATATGGTGCAAAGGGAATTGCAAGTGTATTGTTGGACAGAAGCGAAGGAGACGCCCTGAGCTTGGGCAGTGAGTAGGAGGTTGTACTCAAATTTGTCAAGAGGGTATAGTTAAGCTAACAGTCTGGGCAGGGAGGGTGAATGGTGAAACAGGAACGAGGTGCCACAGCACTGTTTTGACCAAGTGGGGAGATGTTTAAGGGGTTGGGTATTATTCCCAAATGTCACCCTTGAGATGCAGGGCAGGCTATTTTTTCTCTTCCTGGCTCAAAACAGCAAGCACCTTCTCAAAAATGCATTTCCGTGCGATTCCAGCCACTTGAAAAAAACAGCATAAATCAACCCGAAATCGGGTTCTGCAGCTTGGCAGACGTGCGTCTGTCTGGAGCCTCCCTTGGACCTTAACCAGAGTGGGGTGCAGCGCTAATCAGGTCACCCGGGACACTGTGCAGCCCGAAATCCAGCTCCCGCAGAGTGGGTGCCTCGGGCTGTGGGGCTGCCGGTTCCATTTATAACTGCTACGCTGCTCAATTTCAAGGTCATTCCAAGCGGGAGCCATCCATAAAATAGACTTTATATTAGTGCCTGTGTTCGGTTTGGTGCTTTCTAATCAACATGTGCTGAGAGCTATTGCTTTTCTGGATTCTCTTTGGCATTTTAGTACTCCACGGCACTGTGTCGGGTGGAGAGAGGAAAACACACACACACTTCTACAGCATGAAAAGCCACCCAGGTTGGTTAATGGTTCCCGGTGGATTGCAAATGTGTTGTGATTTACGACAGAACAACTCAGCAGAGTATGGAGTCACAAAACACGGGGCCAGATTGAGTAAACTCGGTGAAGTACAGATAATCCCAGTTAAATAATCCCAGTTAAATATGCTTGATGGTTATCCTTACGTATACACCTTCCTTTGCTCTGCATCGTGGTGTGATTGTGAGCTGGTGACAATTAGAGGCACACTGGCATCGCTACCAGAACAGTTTTGTTTTTCTCAGAAAAAAAGTGTTTTCCTTAGTACCGTGCAATTCGTCCCAGCATGTAGCAGCATCCTTCTTTGTTGTGATGTGTGTGATACTGCCCAGTCAACACTACCCACTGCTTAGCCAACGCTGCCCTGTCATGTGCTGACCAGATGACAGTCATGGCCTTGCGTTAGTTTCAGCAGTGCAAAAAACCGGACGAGTTATTTGGGGCGCTTGCTTTGTCATGGGGTTTTGTTATGACAGTAGTAAAAGCTTTCAGACTGAATAAAAGTCCAGGGCATAGCAGAAGGCTTTAAAAGCACACCTTGGGCTCCCTTGTAGAACACCTATGGCCATGTGTAATGCCTATTTTACATGTTAAGCCTGTAGTCTGGTTGGTTATAGCTTGTGTGAGTACTGCTCCTCCACTCAGGACTCTCCTATTGCTGCATTTTCAATGGACGCATGCCCTAGCTCTCTGTCGTGCACCCCTGGGAATCCCCACGTGAACCTTTTCCCTCTGAGCAGGAAGGAGCTGTGCTGAGCTGTACAGCTGGAACGACACATCGCATCAGGCCGTGCCATTCCCTCCTGTCCTTCATCCTGCGGTGTTACCTGTGTCAACACCAAGAGCTTTGATCGTCCGCTGAGCTCAGTGAGTACAGCTTACAGGTGCCAGGTTAAGAAACGGGATGAGTGGCGAGCCCAGAGCCTTCGGATGTGACAAGAGAAATGAGTTCTCAGGTCCGGAGCTGCACCGACAACCATTTGAGCTGCAGTGGAAACACTCCCGTCCCTGCTTGCCTTGCACTTTTCACTGGGGAGCCCGGTGCTGCCTCCATACAGTGACGCCTCCAGATGTAGATGACAACGTGGAACTGTGTGGGCTGCTCGCTCTCCGGCCAGCCTGTCCCTGCTATCTCTTCCCGTAAACACTGGATCCTTTGTCTCCGGCCTTATCGTGCCCCTGCCATCACAGAGCCCTTTCTGTGCTCTCCTCCCAGCACAGCGCCTCTGTGTTCAGGGGGCTTTTCTTCAGCTGCTCTTTGTCCCTCGGTGTTTATTGTGCCTGCTGCGGAGTGTGTTTGTTTGGGGGAGAGGAGGAGGGGCTCCTGTTTGTGTGGGTTTTATAAACCTCGTGCAGTCTTCAAAAGAGATGCTGAGCAAAGGGGGTGTTGTTAACATTAACCCGTCAGTACCCTGCGTTACTGACGGTTGCAGAACTGGACTGAGATCCCCCCACTGTGCGAAAAACATTTTGGGGTGCTTCTGAAGTCGCCTGGCTGTGTCAGGCCGCAGGCATGCAGTTGGGCAGCAGGGAGTCTGCTCCCCCTTTGGTCTTAGCAGACATCTGATTTTCTGTGAATTTTTCCTGTGTATATCAGCAAAGAGAGCCTTCCAGCCTTGGAGAGAGGTGGCTGATTCTAGGATTTACCCCCAGAGTGCTTCTGGAACTTGTTTTTACTCCAAACACTGGATGAGTAGCACTTTGTTTGCTTAACTGACTTGTGCATCCTGTTTGTGTGCCTACATCAGACAAAATCTCTTCTTTGTACCGTATTCCAAAACTTTATTCTGTACTTTAGGGCTTTCCCTTTTGAGTAAATTTCCGAAAGCAGAAATTTGAACGTGCTTCTCTTCTGTAACTGCTTTGTTAATACTTCCATGGTTAGGATGGCGGTTATTGTTTCTTCAGTACCCGTGGTTTCATCTTCCAAAAGGCTTGAAAAATGAAGATCAGCTACTCTGAAATTTTCCCTTGTAATCACATAATGCTTTGCCATGAGGATTAAAAAATAATAGTAAATAAAATGAAAAAGGAAGAGCATCGATTTTCTAACCCCCTATTGTTCCTCCGCCGTAATGGAGGATGGAATTTATAACACGAAAAATCTTTTGTCCATCTCAGTGAGAGCTGCAGCAATACAATTGTCGTAGTGTTCAAAGTGAGACAGTTTTGTATTTGAGGCTCCGTTTCATTGAATCTGCAGACAGGATAAGTATGTCAAGCCTTTTTTTATGATTCTATTCTGCATCAATTGAGCATAATGCAAATACTGGTTTCCCGTATGTTAAAATACTCGTGTGGTTTTAAACAAATAAATACATGTTACCATTGGAGACTGTATCTTTTTCTCAAGTTATTGAATTTTCCCCCAGAAATTAATAGGTGTAAATTCAGCATTTCACAAGGCAGCATAAAGAATTTTTCTGTTTTCAGGTAATTAATATCCCAGTGTGGGAGGTTGTAGTTTGTGTATTGCAGCATCTGCACGTTAATAATGTAACACTGGGAAGTAGTTCAGCAGACTGTGTCCCTTCGCAGGAGGTGGGAGAGGAGGAAATGCAAAATAATACGAGCCTTTGTGAAACGTGAATCCACGCACTCAGTCATGACTAAACCTATTCAAACGTTCAGGTGTTTTTTTCCAAGCCTGCTCTAGGCTCTAGTGTTGTTGTCCTGTGACGTGTTTTTGGTTATGAACTCACTCGGTTTGCCTCATCTCTTTTCTCTTCAAGGAGCGGTCTCAGCTGCGAAGCGCACAGGGATTCCAGCACCCCGGGAAATATCATCATCTGTATCGCGCGAGAGAGCTGTGTTGCGTGGTCAGGCCAACACTAGGAAAACTCAGCCCAGCCCCACTTCTTCTGGTACACCGACTCCTACCAAACATGTGCGTCCCACTAGCAAGTCCAAGCAGGAGAGTGAAACTGGTGACAAGGCTGTTTTGGAATCTCAGGTTAAAGAACTCCTGGCAGAAGCAAAGACAAAAGATTCTGAAATTACCAGGCTCCGTTGCGAACTGAAGAAATGCAAAGAGAAAGGGTCACTTAACCCTGAACCTTCAGACCAAAATTTAGAACCATCGTCACCTGTTGGCATAGACCCACTAATAAGGACCCTTCAGGAAAAAAACAGGACTTTTCAAAAAGAGCTTGCCAGCCTGGGAGAAGAAAATCGTGTTTTGAAAGAGAAATTGCTTTATCTAGAGAACTCTCCTCTCTCAGACACAACAACAAGCAGTGGAGGTGACAGCAGCCTCCCAACCCCAACTACTCAAGAATCCAGTTTTGGAAGCCCATCAAAAAATGTATCGAGAAATGGAACAGATGAGCACAGGCAGCGGGTGAATGGGGGCGCACTGCGCAATTCAGGCTCTTCCAGCAGCGATGTCACTAAAGCTTCCTTGTCACCTGATGCGTCGGATTTTGAACATATAGCAGATATCCCTTCCAGGCCAACATCCTCCAACAGCAACCATGTCAAAGGTTCCAAATGCTCCACTACAGGAAGTTCTCCAAACAATATTAGCGACCTTTCTGTTGCATCTCTCACCGAGAGAATACAGAAAATGGAGGAGAATCACCATAGCACAGCAGAAGAACTACAAGCCACTTTGCAGGAGCTGTCAGATCAACAACAAATGGTGCAGGAGCTGACAGCAGAAAATGAGAAGCTAGTGGAAGAGAAAGCTCTCTTGGAGACTTCCTTTCGTCAACACAGAGACAGAGCAGAACAGCTGAGTCAAGAAAACGAAAAGCTAGTGACTCTCCTCCAAGAGCGGTCCAAGAATGAAGAAAGCAGAGCTCAGGAGGGGAAAGTCCTTGAACTGGAACAAAAGTGTGCAGAAGTTCTGGAAAAAGCACAATTTGAAAGAGAGAAATTGCTTAACATTCAGCAACAGTTAACCAGCAGCCTAAGAAGCTTAGAAAGGGAGCATCAAGATGCCCAGCAGGTGATTAAAGGCCTGAGAGGTGAAAATGAGAAGCTGCTTAAACTACTAGAAGTGGAGCAGCAGAGCAACAGCGCGGTGACAAAAACTCTGGAGGACTGTAAAATTGCATTGGAAGGTCTAAAAATTGAGAATGGGTCTCTAAAAACCCAGTTGGAGAGTGAGAAACAAAAGGCTGCCGAAATCAATGCAATGGGATGTACTACTGACACCTCGGAGGTGCAAGAGATGCTGAAGGTAGCCCATGCAGAAAAGGACCAGTTGGAAGCATCTTGTACCGAGCTTAAGCAAGAGCTGCTGAAGGCTAACAGTGAGCTGAAGCACGTTCAGGGGCTGCTATCTAAGGTAAAGCAGTAACACTTGTAAAATATAATTTATCTGTCCTCCCACAAATAAGTAATTGTTGGTCTATGGTTGCTATTCAGCAATTGATCATAAATATCCATGATTTCAATTGCATTCATTAATTTTGAGTGGAAGCTGGGGCCATATGATATTTTTTGATGCTTCTGCTACATGTGTGTGTTTTTCCAGGAATAACTGGTAGCAAAGCTGCGCTTATAAGTTCAAAGTTTATTTTTGCTAGTGTTTTCTGCAGAATTTACCATTTTGCCAAAGAGAAAGGTATTTATCAGAATTGGAGCAAGAGAACAGGTTAATAAAAATTTGCTTTGATATTATGCGGACGAAGATTAATGAAAATCACTTTGTAATCTAGGTAAAGAGAAGGACATAAGTATTTATCAGCAAATAATAAATCTTTGGTAAATCCTGAAGGACAGGTTAGTTAGTAGTGAACTGTAGATGTCGCTGGGTACAAGAACATGCAACCATGCTCAGAGAAGTCGGTATTTACAGTGACTTGACTTACGATGTACAGTCAAGCTGCAGATGAGATAATTTTGGTGAAACTAAAGTATTTTTACAAAACTGAAAAGTACTCTTTTGCGATAGGTGAAATAATGCCCCCAAATTTTATATTTTTAGAACAGTTTTTTTCTCCCTCATTTGGTGGTTTGTGGAGTTGCTCCAAGCAAGCTTAGGTCGATTTTTGGTTCTGTTTGCTGCCTGATCTTGGGTGCTCAGAAGAGAGCTGCAATGTGGGGTGTCATAGGACAGGCATTAATACAGTGCCAGGCTGTGATTAACGCCCCATCGCTGCAGAACGAGTGACAAGCAGTGTGTGCAGCCCTTCCTGTCCGGGAAGGGATCATGGGAAGAGCTGGAGAATTGGCTAGCTGCAGAGGAAGAGAGCGTTGCCAAAACTCACCTCTGTGATTTGAGCGATTTAGAAAATCCAGGTGTCCTTTCAGTTTAAATAGGTGACCGCAGCACATGGAGTTTGTAGAGGAAGTTCCCTGATGTTTTGGAGTGTTTGCTGGAGCTGCAGCGTATGAAGAATAAATGAAAAACTGCTGAGTGCTCAGACTCTGCACCAAACTTTTATTGCTTGGTTTTGAAACCACAGATTTCCTCCTTTTTACTCTTCCTTTCCCTCGAATTAAGCTGTTTTGAATCATTGGCTATTTATGACACCCAGACAAGACCACAGGCTTCTGTAAGGCTGCCCTCTAGTCAGCCTGTGCCAGTGCTACTCACCGAATTGGCAGCCTACACCTTGCTTTTCTGTAGCTTGGTCATACTCAGGGATCTCCCCCAGCCCTGAAAGCATTGATCTGTAGGTAGACCTGAGCCAACAAACCAAAGTGCAGCAGTCCCCCTTCAGTAATTCCAGATGTCCTGTATCCAGAAAGTATACTTATCTGCGGTAGCTAGCTCTCCTACATGTGTTTTCACAATCCATCAGAAAGGCGCATGGTAAAAGCAGCGAAGTTGTTAATATGGCCAAACTGATTACCATCTTGGCCCTAAGGCAGCCATTTCCTTCTCGTAATGCGAAATGGGGAGAGATCTGGAGCTTTCCAGGAATATTGTTCCTACGTTTCTTACCTGCACAGACTGGTTTGGAATTTATGGTAATTGTATAGAAAACTTAATTCTCTTCCTAGCATCTTCTTTTGTTACCTGTGACCAGGCAAGAACTCTGACATTCATAATTCACATATGTTTCCTGAAACTGTCTTGTTAGCATTGAAACTCCATTCCTACAATGCACAGAACAGAGGTTCAATTCTCTTAGTAATCAGTAAAATCTGAGCAGTATCTCTTAAGAAATAAAAGGCAGCCTTGCAGCTTTCTTTCCACGTTTCCAGGCTGAGAATGAGTGTGGTCAGCTGAAGGAGGTGTGTGACCGGCAGGCTGAGCAACTGAGCAGAACCAGCCAGAAGCTGCAGGAAAAAACATCAGAGAACGAAGCAGATATCAAAAACTTGAAGGAGACCATTTTCGAGTTGGAGGACCAGGTGGAACAACATCGTGCTATCAAACTTCACAACAACCAGCTCATCAGTGACCTAGAAAGTAGGTGGAGCTGAAAAAAAAAAAAAAAAGGATTTAAATGAACTTACTCTGGGGGCTTAGTTGTGGCCAGAACCGGGAGGAGAAGGCGTGTCTTGAGGTGTGTGACAAGAGCCTCACTTCAGAGGGATTTGTTTTGATCGGTCCTTCCTGTTCATACACACACGTCACTATTTTAGCAGTCAGTGCTACAGGAAGAGAATTGCAGCCGGTCTCCAAAACTCATTCTTTAGAGAGTGATGTGTCGGCCATTCGAGAACTAGAATTACTGGCCTTTTAAAGAGCCTTTAGGTAAAATTGCTAGGAACAGCTGGGAAGTCCAGTTTGCAGCTGCGGTGTGGGAGGGGAGCTGCCACCTCGTGGACTGAGCTGCTCATTTCTCTTACCAGTGCTACACTGAGTGCTTCATGGGGGGGGCGGGTACAGACCAAGTGATCCTGCACATGCAGTTCTCTAAATTTAAAAGATTTAAAAAGTCTGGTACAATGCCTCAAAATAATGAACCATTTTAGAGGTGTTTGAGTAATAAATCTGTTGCTGATTCCATTCCTGATCCACTGACAGAGTATCTTAATTTCCATTACATCTGTTAGTGGGTTACCAGAGGCAAAACCAAACGGGCTGCTTTGCCCTCCCATTTTCACTTTTCACATTGTCCTTGTGTTTAATAATCTTTTCCTCTTTTACTGTTTTTAGGTAAAACAATGAAGCTGGAGGAACAAAAACAAGATATAGAGAGGCAGCTGAAGGCTCTGACTAAGCAGATGAAGGTAAGGCTCAGACACCGTGACAAAGCTAGGCTGAGCTTTTATTGTAATGCTAGTTTTCAGTTAGGCATTGCATCTTTTTTAGAACAATTGTTACTTTTCCTTTTTGTATCTGTGAACTTCTGCTACTTTGGAACATCTATTCCTGCTTCACCAGTAGCAGTGAGCTCTTCAGCAACAGTGCTTGTAGTAGTATCACAAGTCTGAATGATCGATAGCTATAGGAAGAACCCTGACTGCACTTCTTGTATTGGAATGGAGAGCTAAGCACCAGTTTATTTTTCAATCTACTCAAAACTGTAAACAGGCAAGTGCTTAGTTTGACCTCAGCATCTTGAAATTGTGGTGAAATCCTGGTCTCTTACGATCACCAAGAGATTGATAACAAAGTGCTCAAGTAAGTGCGTTTTTACAGCAAACAGTTTGGGGTTGCAATTGTTTTTCCTAGGAAGATACAGAAGAGTGGAGGCGTTTTCAAGCTGATCTGCAGACTGCAGTGGTCGTAGCCAATGATATTAAGTGTGAAGCCCAGCAGGAGCTCCGTGTGGTGAAGAGGAAGCTTCAGGAGGAAGAGGAGAAGAGTGCTAGACTGCAAAAGGAGCTGGATGAAGTGAAGGGCAACAACAGGTTGGTTACTTACAAAAGCCAAGATTTGATCTCTGTGACTGCTAACGTGCATGCAAACAGTGCTTTGTCAATAACTATTCATTGGCTTGGATGTGCACGTTGTCTGTTTTTAACTCTTCTGACAGGTTTTGTGGTCTTTTATTCAAAGATGTTTCTGTTCTTTTTTCTTTTTGATGATCCAGTGCTATCACGTAGGCCATGAAGGTTTTAATGAGCAAATACTAAGTAATAGCAATTGCTAATATCTTTTCATAGCTTAGTTCTCACTACTGTATTCCACTGTGTTTTATTGCTTTCATAACTCTGCAGAGCTGTATTAAACCATCTGTAAAAAGCTTCTTTGGCTACATATGGGACATCCAGAAGAGAATTTCTTTCAAACTAGAATGAGGACTAGCTGGACGTTTGTTCTGCAGGTCTGCAAGTCTGATAAGTGCTGACTAAGTGATCAATGCAAGCACTAGGATCTCCCGTCCTTAAGTCAAAATCTGTTGTGTGATTAAATGCTCTGCCCTGTGGCCTGGGTTAACATTTATCCCAGAAACAATTTGTCATGCAGTGGACCCCCTTGAAATTCAGTGGCCGTGGTCTGTGGCTGGGGGGGAGCAGTAAATGCGAACTGTTTAGAGCTGTACCCTGGCGTGGTGAGCCTCTGGGGGAGCATGGTCAGAACAAGTGACTTACACAATTGAATTTGGAATCAGTACAGCTGCCTTACAATGTGGCTTTTATTCAGTGCAGGATGTTTTATGTGTGACCTTTTATTTCAGAAGTCATACTACAATTGAAGCACTAAATAATAAAAGATGGAAAACAAAAGATGTATTAGAAGGAGGAACTAAAATTTATAAAGAAGGCAATGCTCTACTCTTATTGCATTTGCACAAGCGGAACCAGAGCTTCAGGGACAAAAATTTGTACAGGGGGAATGAAGAAAGACAAAATAACATAAACAGTAATACCATTTACCGAAAACATGCCAAATTAGCTTTGCTTCTCTGGATTTATCCAGTTAATGTCTCTCATAGAAGGTCCATGGCTTCTGTTAGAATAGCCATGGGAAAACAGCAAACACTCATTGATTTCAGGTGGAGTAAGTGTCCAGCTTAATGTTGCTTGTATTTTCTCACTGTTTTCCATTCAGAAGTTTCCACGGCAGCTGGACAGTAGATGGAAGTACAAAGATGGGATGGCTTTTGTGTGGAAGCATGTAGTTCAGAACTGATGGATAGAAAGAACAAACTAGTTTTTTCTTTTTTCCAGAAAAAGAAAAGAATGCAATTAAGTTCCAGGTTCGTTATCGGAGTCCCCAGTGGATGCAAAGAAACCCTGTTATGCATGATGTATTAAAGCAAAATCATCAGTAGCCAGTGCTTAAATTCTGGGCTCTGTTTTCATTCTTAATTTATTCTTACTGAAATTTCTCTTGTTTAGAGCAGGGGTGTGAGGTATATTACCACTTTTCCCAGTTTATATGATAATCCATATATATATAAGGGCAGGAATCCCTCTTTATTCTTTCATTTTTTAATCTGAAGATGTAGATAATAATATTTAAACTGAACGGAAGATGACCCAAATAATTGGTCAAATGGGGTATTTATCTTATGTGTGCAAGGAACATGCCTGCGTTGTCAGTCCTTCGGCATAAGAAGCCTGAGCTGAACATGTCACTTTCGAAATTAGACCTCAGGAATCCACACATACATAGTTTCAGAGGGAAGCATTCAGAAATGTATTGAAGTCACTTTTAACATTTGTGTCTCACTCTTTCTCATACATGTAGAGAAATATGTGTGTCTTTTGCGTCATGTTGACAGTCTGTGTAGCTTTCTCTGAGTATTATGTTGGTCGTGGAGCCTGTCGTACTGTCTGCAGTGGACAATATATGTTCTCTGTCAGAGGCAGGTAATGAGACCAAATTTTGCATTTGTCAATTTCAGTACAACAAATTTGAGTATCAATCACAGTGTACGTGCAGAGAGTACTAAGGCAAAGTTTCAGTACCGAGTGGTGTTGGAGAAAATAATGAAGTCTATGTAAGTCATTGCCTAAACAACCCACGGGTCGACAGCAAAGCAGTGAAATTTTATAGCTGTACTGACCTATAAAACAAAATCTTCAAATTGCCAAAACTACTGCTGAGAGCCAGCTCTATACTTCTGCACTATTACTTTTGCATTCCCGAGGTTGCTGTCTTCCCAGCACCTCAACTTCTTCTATCCAGAAAGTTCTGGGGATATTCTCATCATTGCTTTTAGTCAGTGTTCACAAATGCTGCTGCTCAAAATCAGCAGTAGATTCTGGTGCCTGTGGTGACTTTAAATGCATGCTCAGCACTGGTGGAAACAGTTTGTAGCATGATACCTTAACACAGTCTGTAAAGTATCCCTCATATTTGTTAATGTTGAGCAGCTGTGCATTCAGCTGAATGTCTGAGAGTCCCTAGTGAGTGTTTCCTGTCTTATTTTTAAGTTCTGATCGGAAAATGTACCTTCCAAATAGTTTGCTACTCAAAGTTTTTGTTGGCAAAACCTCATCTGTCTCTTGAGGGTCAGTAGACTCCACCTCATAAATTGATCTTGAAGCCAATTTATCTCCTACGACATCCTGCCATTTTAATGTTTGCCTGTGGCTGCCTGAATTCCTGCCTCCAAGTTTGATTTCACCATTACATTCTTCTAATCAGACAAAAAGTCATTTTTGGTTCAGGAAGAGCCAAAGAACTTGCAGAAAAAAATCCTGATGAGGTCATCAGAGTTCATCTGAATGAAGGTAAGAGCCTCCCAAAGGCATCTTTAACACAGATTAAATGTCTAATTCTATGACTAAGAATGTTGGGGGGAGGTTGGACATCAAACAAGTGGAATAAGGAAAAGAGTTCACTTGTCCCTAGTTAGTACTGATTAAAACCTACAAATTAATTAACCCATGTTTCAGTCTTCTATGATATTTACATTCTAATTAATGCTATTTCTATTCAGTAAAATGTAAAAGCTTACAATCCACTGTTGCATAACTGTTTTCTCAGGCATGGTGGAAATAGAGATAATGTGGTCTCCATCTTTGGAGGATTTCAGGACCGGACTGGATAAGACCCTGAGTAACTTGGTCTGGTCTTATAGGTGACCCTGCTTTGAGCAGCCAGTTGGACTGGGTGACCTCCTGAGGTCCCTTGCAACCTGAATTATCCTATTATCGGTCCTGCAGCAAATCTCATCTTTTCAGAAAAACTCACCTTAGAAATAAACTCACCTTTTGCAGCTATTCTAGGGTCAGATGCTCCATTGTTGGTAAAACCACTGGGTTTGTAACACCAAGTTATTGATGAATGCACCCAGATTTCACATGTCCCTTTTTTGGCTTCATACACATGTGTTTCCAAGCCTTTCTAGCAACACAGTGTTTAGCAGCAGTGAAAGTTTCAAGGTCTTCCTTAGATTCTTTCCCTCCCAAGTTCTCCAAATTATTTTGGCATTATAATATGATATGCATTGAACCAGGAGCATGGAGGGAAGATAGCTGGGTGGGAGCAGCATTCAGAACACAAAGAAATTATATCTCATTAAATGAGCCACTCTTAGAATAAAGAAAAACCTAACCAAGTCCTCAAAAAAAAAAAAAGGTGTAAAGTGAAAATTGTGATGTACCCCACTAATTTGCTTCTGTTCTTCCTCCTAAAGTCTCAAATGCCGCAGCATGGCAGTGTTACATGCTTTTTCTCCTGGAAATAAGCTTGTACTCTATGTGTATTAAAACCTGCTGTCAGTCTGTATGTGCTGATGTGCTGCTCATTTGTGCCTGTGTTTTGCAGCTGTTCTGTCTTACGGAGGTTCGATAGTTCATTCTGCTCTCACTTAAAGTAAGCAAAGTAGAATGTCGCAGCAGAGCCCTTGAAGTATCGTTTGTTTGCTCTAGTTAGGTGCTCCTCAGAATTTTTGGTACCAAATGGAGATTGTTCCAGCCCCTTTGGTGCAAGGACCCTGAAACAAACGCTGAGGTAGCACGTTTCTAATTACCTGAGTAGGTTCATATGCCCGTTTTGACTGAATAGTCCTAAATGATTATAGGCAAGGAAAGCCAGGAATGCTACCATCTCTGTCCTTTCAAATTGGTTCCTTGGCTCTGAGAACTTAATCTCTTCCAATCTGAGCAACGTAGGTTTATTTTTATTGCTGGTTGCTCAAGCTGGTGTGGTGGAGTGTTAAGGCACTCTTTTAAGAGATGGGCTTTTTGCCACCTCCAGCATTTCCCCCTTTCCCCTTTATTTAGTGATGGTGGAATGGATGATTAACTAGAATGGGCATTGTATTGCTTCTTATAACGTCCCCTGTTGTTGTCTGTATCTCTGTAGGTGCCTGAACTCTACCAGCTAACACAGCCCTGGATGGATGCATAGCCAGGCCTGTGAGACACTTCAGGACATGCCTTCAACTTGCAGCTGAAAAAGGGAAGTTTCAAATGGAGAAAAGCAGCTCCAGTTTTTTATTGCCCTGCAAAAGTCAAGTGTATCTCAAAGTGTGAATGCTGCTCTGGTCCACCTTCTCCCAATGGGCAAGAGCCTGTTTCTTTGTTTCAGAAGGCTTCTATCGTCAGAAGACTCCATGAGGCCAAAAACATTCTGAATTAGCTTAAAACCAACTATTGGTAATCACAGAGATTTGGGGGACTGAAATAATTTACAGTCCTTTTGGAGGGATGGGGGTATTTTTCCCGGAACAGTTCAGATGTGCCATTTTAAGCTTAAAAATAAAACTGAGTGTGTATGTCTAATTTGTAAAAATGCACATTGTGTTCTCTGTATAATACTATATCCACAGATCTGTGTGTCTAAATACACGTGCCTACAGATCTGTACGTATACATACACACAAACTCAAGTGATTCCCACCTTTACAGCTGGGTGAGTTGCTCATGGAAATTAGGTTACTGAAATCCAGCAGGAAAATTGAATAGAAACATTAAGCTATTGAATTGGTATCAGCTATTTCGTTTGTTTGGGGCTTTTATTATTGCATTGACAATGCACTCGCCACTTGGTGGCATGTCTCACTCAGTGTGTGTTAGGAAGCAGTGTGATGCTCAAGGAGCATATCCTGCTCTGAATTTCACAGTATATGTCCTATGTGAGGTTTGTCATGGCTGAGAATTGCAGATGGATAGGCCCAGAAGAAAAAGCAATGAATATATCAAGCTCCTAATCAATATCCTCTCAGAAGGTGTCTTTCTCGTGCCCTTATTGTCAGTGAACCAACTCAGGTGAAGTATACAATCAGGGAGAACTTACTTCAATTCAGTTTTGCTACTTGAGACACCTGGAGAAAACTTTCGTTCGATACCAACAAGAAACCGAGAAGTTACCATCTGTGCCAGAAGATCATCAGTTCGTTCCAGGACTGGAATTTCATATTTTGGATGTGGGTTTCCTGCCCTTTTCTCCTGGATGCGAAGACCTAGCAGGGGCCTGATCTCAGAGCAGGCTGAGCTAAAGAATTCTGCGGCATGTCCTGGCTCTGGCACGGCCTTCACCTATGTGCCATGCTACTGGAGTGTATGCATATATGCACACTTGTGTTGCCTTTCTTTACTGTGCTGGCAGCTGTTGAATGTCGGTTTTTATGTTTAAGAAATATATATATTGAAGTGCCAAATAAATGTTTGTGTTCGGAATTGTCTGCTGCCTACTCTTGGCATCTCTTCTGTTCTGTGTTTCAGCAGCTGTGTGTCTGTGTCCCTTGGAGTTCAGAAGGATTCACAATGACAGGAACTGTGTCAAAGACTAGATTGCAGAGCAATTATTTCTGAAATGTGGTTCTCTTGTCCAAAGCCACTTGTAATGGAGAGATCAGAGCAGTTAAACTTTCAAACCCATGAAGGCTGCTGTTGCCAAAATCTATACGTTAAGCACAGAAAGACTTGTACCGTGTTATGGTCCACAAGCAGACTAACTCTTGCCTTTAGAGAAGAGCTCGCTGCATCTTCTTCTCTCTTCATGAGTGAATGAAGCAGTGGTTTTGTGAAAAGGGCTCTGCACATTAGAATTCCTTTGTGCCTGAAGTGCTCAGCTTCCTCCTGGAGCTGCTCCACTTGAGCCAGCTGCGCTTGCAGCTTTTTTCTATGTAAACCATTCATCCTTGTTTCAAGGAAGGCATACAGCAGTAGATGACATTTCTAAACTCCATTTTCTTTGTAGCAGGGCTTAGTCAGGCTTCTTGGCTGGCCTAAACTATGCTAAGCTAAATGAAGTGTGTGCACAAGGAGCCATTTTTGGTTTGAAGGTAGGGCTCAACATTAATCTTCGTAACTCATTTTCTCCTACAGTGTCCTCTACAGCTTCTTACTGCAAGTTCAGTTCTGCTTCTCTATCAAGAAACCCATGTATGTACATAAAGGTGCATCCCCTTTTACAGATTTTTCTCTTCAAAAATGGAAGGTACTCACCAGGTTTCACAATTTTTCATTGTTTGTTGGCTGTTCTCTGTGGTATTAGATGAAGCAAGGAGGTCTCAGCAGTATTCTACCTGCTTTCGTGCCAGCGTTGCAATGTGAGAGGCCTCTGTTTTCTGCTGTGATGGTGTTTGATCTAGGAGGTTGTTTCAGGGTGCGTTAGGAGGCTATTACAAATATACAGAGTTAAGGCTACAAGAAGCATTCTAACAGGATTGGACCCAGTAGCAGCTCCTGTGCTTGAACTTTCATAATTAATCTGTACAATGACGAAATAGCAGCGTGTCATTTCTCAGTGGACTTGTCTGTGGCATGGCACACAGGCTGGTCCCGTTACACTAACATTAACACGTTTGCATCCTTTCTCAGTGAGAGGTTAGACTAGTCTGTGAGGTGTGAGCTTTGCTCAGAGTCCTGACCCATCATTTGTAGCCTCGCTGAGCCAGGTGGTTGTATTGGCAGCCATCAGTCCTTTGCGGTGTCTCGTGGTGCCATTTAGTATAGTTCCTCTCGGAATAAATGAAACCTGGAGCCAGACCCCTTTCCTGCTGAAGTGATGGCTGCCTGGCGTGTACCTTTGGCTTATTTTATTTGCAAGATTCACCAGTTGGCTTACAGGTGTTGAGTGTTCCTTTCCTACTATGATAATGTCCCACAAACCTTGTGCTTTTTGCTCTTTGCCTGATTAGACAGACAGAACTCTATAATTCTTGAAAATGCAATGGGTTGCGTTGGGTGGCTTGGTGTCCTGAGGCAGTAATCTGTCCTTTCTCTGTATTTCATTAGGAGCAGGACTCCTTCAGCCTGTGTGTTGTCTTAAAAATGGAGTGCAGACACTATCACCTGTTGATTTGTTGCTGATGTCTTATGAAGCCATGAAAGAAAAAGTGAAGGGTTGAGCTTAAAATTAGCCAGCAAAACACTGGCTCCCTCAGAGCTCAGTGGATCTTATCCAGTCTGCCTTTCCTCCTTATTGGATTAAATGGAGAATGGAACTGAAATGGCTTTTTCTATGGCCATCTGCCTCTGCAGGCCCCCCTGGCACACAAGTAGCTTGAATGAATTAGCAAAGAAATGTCTGCTTAAAGACAGCACCTCCTTAAGCCCTGCCAGAAATAGAAGCGTGAGTCACTCTTATTTTCGTATTCATTGACACCCTTTAGCCCTTGCATTTTGTACACTGTGATGCCAAAAAGGAAGGAAAAAGGGCTCCGACTTATATTTTTAGCTGAATAGAAATTCTTCAATCTCACAGGCACTTTCCTGATGGAGTCTTCCAGATGTCTTATGAAATATTTTCTATTTTTTGTGTGTTTTATTTTTTTCGGATATGAAGCTCTTGGTGCCTACCCTACTTCAGAGAAGGGGAAGGTGGTGAAGCCTTGAATCCTGTAGATCAGCGTGCATTTATTAAGCAGCTAGGAGATTGCGAAAACAATGTGATAAAGACTCTCTTTTTACACCACTAGACTTTATCTAATTGCAGCTTTCCTAAAGTAAAGCTAGGTAATTGACTCGAAGTCCACCTGAGACCTACTGGGTAAGTACAGTGTCAGTGCAATTTCAGCCAGATCCATCAAATGTATGGCTAGAAGCAATGGTTATACTACATGATTACGTTTGCTGTTTAACACAAATGTGGACTTTCCTGTACTAATTCCTTGCAAGTCCAGCACCTAATCTTGACTTTAAAATTTCCTCTCGATGGAGCAACTTGATGATCCATGTTAAAATATGAGCCTAATTTCTATTTTGAGGTTGTCTATCTTCATTCCAGCCATTGAATTTTGGTGTTCCTTTGTCTGTTAGGATGAAGCACTTTTAAGTTTTATTCCCTATATAACTGTTTACAGATTGTGATTGAGGGTTTATTTGTTCAGCAGACGTCCTTGTTGCTAAGCTGTAAGAGTTGAGTTTCAGTATTTTTCATTATGAAGCAAGTTTTCTAGTTTAATTTTCAGGGCTCTTAGCTGAACCCTGTCCAGTTAATTATTTTACTTTCAATTACAGTATCTTAACTGCTAACAATTACGCCAGCAGTGGTCACACCAATTAAAAACATAGAGTGTAAAATAACATTTTTCTGTTTGGTTATTTTCCTCGTTAGATACTGAGGACCGCGTTAGGCCCTTGGCACTTGTGCTGTGTTGAAGGCCCATCGTGGATGATTATTAGTGATTACTCCCAAGTCTCATGAAACTCCTTTTATTCCATGATAACCTTCCATCCTGTGACAGGATGGGGAATGGAGATTATATGGTTAACAACACAAAAGAATTTAAGACTCGATTTTAATATCTGCTAGGCACTCCGAAACAGGAGCACGAACATTGTAATAGTGGGAACATGTTCTGGGTGTTACAATTGAAGATGTGCATCGTTGGATTTGCCTTACTGCATATAAAGACCTTTAATCTCTGCTTGCACTTCCTGTTGCCACTGACTTTGATCTGCTTTCTGCTTTGCAGGCTGACAGCCGAAGAGGTAGAATCTGTAGAGGCAGATACAAGCAACCGCTGGCAAGGAGTCTGCATTAACAGAGCATCTCCCACGCCGCCAGAATCTGCAGCCACTGTGAAGTCGCTGATAAAATCATTTGACTTAGGATGTTCAGGTACAGTGTATTTTGTAGTAAACCTTTTCTTCAAGTAGTGAATAGGTAAATTTTGTCATTTTGTGATGTAATTGCTTAGTGCAAATGTTCTGTCAGTGCTTGGTTCAGGAGTACTGTCTATAGAATGTCACTACACTGTTGGCTCACTGTTCTGATGAGAGGAAGATAGTTGGTTTTGAAATGCAATTGTTTCCATGCTTTTTCTCTTGCAGGTAGCACTGGACAAAATATCTCAGTTCACAAGGTCCCCAGGAGCCCTCTAAGTGGAATTCCAGTGAGGACAGCCCCCGCAGCTGCTGTTTCCCCCATGCAGGTGAAAGGAGAACTTTCCATCATCACAGTTTTAAAATGGGTAGATGCAGTGTTTGCATGACACTGCTTCAGCATGCCAACATACATATGTTGACAAGGGGAAAAGGAAACCCATCTGTTTATTTGCTGTGAGACATCAAATGCTATAGTACTAACAAAAAGGATCAAAGTGAGTTTGCATTTGACCTCAGTTTAGAGGTTTCAGTGGACGGATATGAACTCTTTGGAATACAATTCTGAACTTTAATCACTGTTAACCAGAAAATAGGTTTCGATTATTGGTAGTGAGTTATGAGAAACATCAGCCTAAGCTAGGCACGTGAATTGACAAGGGGTAATAATTTTTGAAGATGTATATTATCCACTGAGTTCATACAGTGCTGACTGAAGAGCTTTCATGGTTTGTTTGATTTTTTTTTCCCCTCACGGAGCTTAACTGTTGTGGAATATAGTACTTCCTAAGTCACTGCATCAATTAACTTTCTCTAAGCTGTTTTCAAATCTTTGATATAATGTTGTTGGAAATGCTGTGTGTTAGCACATTTCATTCAAAGCATCAGCAAAGGAAGTTTAAAGAAGGGGATTAAACAGAGGTCTGAGAACTTTCTATGAATGCATGGGTGGTTATTAACACTGAAAACTGGAGCTGAGAATCCTGGCTTATGATCCAGGGTGCTATGGACAGAGACACAGTTAGGAACAGACATTCTTACTTTGGGTTGGAGACACACTAGATTATGTTTGGCAAGAGAAAAACATGCAAATAAGAATGTGAAAGAATTCAGTGATCTTTCACCACCTAAAAATATTGGCCCTTTGTCCTTTTATTTTTCACCACCATTTATCCAGCTCTGGGTGCAAGCTGATACCTTGTAGAAAGCTTCCTGTATTCCTCAACCTGCTTTGTGATCTTGAAATAGCAGAAACATCTCTTTTTGCTTGCCTGTTTAAGTGTGATGTCTAGTATTTTTAATCCTTTTGTACATTTGTTTCACAGAGACATTCTGTTTATAACAACACAAAGCCAGCCAGCAAAGGCGTTGCCAAGCACGCAGAACTTTCAGACCTTCCTCTTGCAGGTAAATTGCAGTAAACGTACAAATGCTGCCTCTTTTTACCAGCAAAATCTCATTGTTAAATGTTGGTCTCTCTGGGCCATTTTTCCTCTTCACATATTGTCAAAGGAAACATGAAGAAGTGTCTTTAGTGTCTGTTTTAGGGAGCTTTTTAATTTTATCATGTTTCCATCTTGATCGTAGCCTTAGAAATTAAAAAAAAAAAGCTGATACAATACAGTTTGCCAACACAAACTTGCCGTCTTTATTTCAAAATACCCATGGCACCTCTTTAATCCATGCCGTGGAGCTGAAAAGGACTGAATTTTGTTCAATGTATATGGATCTGGAATAAACCCAAGGCACTGTCTTCTGGGGGCCTGTTTGTTTTTAAATTGGGCTTCATTTGAAATACATGAAACATTTCAGATACAGATGCAACTGTTTTAGGAGCAGTCATATTTGGGCTTGAAGCAGTTTGTTTTGTAAGTTCTCAAGAGAGGCATTTGTTTTTCTTTCACACTTTGCTTTGGTTCTCTTGTCATTTAATATTCTTTTCTACCAGTGTTTGTTTCCCTTTTCTCTAGGGCCCTTTATTTTGCTTATCTAGTCCTGAATGTAGTTATGGCATTGGAATCAGAGCTAGTACCAATAGATTATTGAATTTTTAAGGACAGATGAAGTATTATATTCATGTAGTCAGGCCTCAATGAAACTGGAGGCAGTTTCTGCAATAGTTTGTTAGCACAGGAGAGAAATTAGAACCTGCCTGCCTTTTAAACTCTTCAAATAATCTGCTAAGATGCCCCTTCCAGGATTCAAGAGTGAAGAGATACTGGATCTGAACAGTAAAACAGTTTATAAGGTGGATGGCAACATAAATAAGCATTAATCTTGTCTGTGCTACCAGTTTCTCCTGCAAGAGTAAATGAGCAAATAAGCAAACAGAAGTTATTAGTGGAACAGACAGTTTCCTTATGTGTGTCAACTGATTTCCAGAAAATGTCTTGCAGGAGAGTGTACTCTGATCCTAAACAGAACATAAAACCATTTTAGTCTCTACCAATTTACTGTACGGTGAAGTAATCTGTCAGCTGTAATATAATGCTGTTCCCTAATAATAAGTGTCCCAGTTCAGGCTGTGGATAATTGCTGTTATTACCCACAGACAATTGTTCCATGAATATCTGTTTAAATCAACAGATATTTTATTAGCCATTGTATGGTAAAAATTTATGGTCACTTACCTAACAAGTTCCTGCATCTACCACTTCACTCTGTACCTGGGTTTGATTTAGTTCCAGTAATCCATAGCAAATGCTTACTCACTATAAAGTTGTAATAGCTCTGGTTCCAATCTAAATACTCCTAGAAGGCAGTTGATCCAAGTCCTATGCAAACAAGACTGAATTAAAAAATATCCCCAAGGAAATTCAGAGTGAAGTAGTCTCCATAATAATAATCTTCTGGCTGATTCCATCTGACTAATATCATAGCAGGGTTCTGTGATGTCCTTAATCTGACCCAAATGTTATATTATTGCAGAGGAGAGCAGATTGCTTCACAGAGAGAGCTGATTTTTGACCATGATCTTTTCAGTTAGAATCATAGGTTTACTGGTTCTGTCCTGGAGTGTCTAGGAGCCAGAAATAAGTCAGAGGAAGTATATTACTCATGCAAGAGAGACTCAAGGTACAAGGCTGGATACTGTTACTTGCACCACTTTGGCACTACTGTATAATTCAAGCCAGTAGCCAAAAAGTTTCTTTAAATAGTGCAAACAGATTGTGCTAGCAGGATGTGATTTTCCTTAATCATTATCTCATTTCTTTTTCCAAATGGCTCCTAATATACCCTTGTCTTCACCCTCCTTTCTTTGCAGCTATATAGCACAGTACTTCCAATGGCTTTTATTCCTGTCTGGGAGCCTTCCTTATCCTTCTCTTTCTTGTACCACACACGAATGCATCCTGAACGATTGGCACAGCACTTCCTAATTGCACTGTGCCATTAGCCAAGTCCAATTATGTTAATGACAATTTAACAGTGTGCTTTTTGCCACCCTTACAGGCTAGTGAGAAACCTACATTCCTCTTCATAATGTTCAGATTTTACCTATTGATGTGCCCTTTGTTGTATATCTGTTTCTCTAAACAAAATATTTCTAAGTTTAAAACATCAAGAATCATTCATTGGATGCCTGTCTGACTGGCATGGCTATTTAAATTTGAGGTAACTGGGAGAAACAGTTGGCAGTTCTCCATCAACTCAACGTAAAGAGGAGTTAGAAGAGTCACGTGCATGTGGACCGTACAGTGGAAAACCACCAAAAGGCATAAAAGCTGATTTTCTCTATTGCCTCTAAATAACAGAGGGGTAATATATCCAGATATTCATCCACAGACAGACATGTGAAGTTACTTCTTCTAAATAAGTTCAGCTGCTTGGGAAGAGAGGGCCTCCCTTTTCAGCGAGGTAAATGAAATCTAGGGTTTCTGTTCTGCATTTTCTAGTATGCAGTATTTTAAAGCATTATGCTGCATGCTATTTCTTGTTACAAATTCATGATGTACGTGAAGAAAGGGTGGAAGAGTGAAGTGAAGGATGATGCTGACTGAGCAAGGTGTACAGAAACGCTGCAAAGCTCTGCCAACAGCTAGGTTTCTTGGAATAAGACAGTCTCCCAGGACTGGATTCTGTCCTTTTCCATCAAGGTGACTTACTAGATAGGAACTCTGCTGTTGCAAGAAGGTGCAGGAATGCCTATAACTCTCAGTAGCTATAAATGCTGTTAGTCTAATGACTTCCAGGAGCCAAAGCAAGGACAGCTGCATGCCTATGGTTACCACGCTCCATTTGGAAGGATGTGCTTGTCTGGCAACTGCTGATAGACCCAGCTGAAAAGAAATTTAAGACTGTTTCACTGATACTATTCTTTACTGAAGTTGAGATAATAAGGAATTCATACATTTAGGAGATCTGACATTATTTAATAATTAACATAGGGAAGTAGCTGAAAAGAAAGACAAAGTTGGATGTTCTGCATTCAATTAATTTCTGATACCTCATAATGTGCTGCTCATAGATCCTGGCTTGTTGACAGTCTGTCCAGAGGGAAAAAATGGACAACTCTGTTATTCATCACTCTCAGTCGTAATTGATGTGCATGGAGAGATAATTTGATTTCGATGATCTCTGGCTTCTGTTCAAAAATTTATCAACATTGGCTTCCATGGTTACTAATTTTGTTGATTTTTAAAATATACACACACAAATATATATTGTAAAACCAATATGTAATATTTAAAAATACTTAATACGTGTCATAATAATCCAGATTGATGCATCTGCTATGACCATACTGGGACTTCCCAAAGTCATGTTAGATAGGATGCCAAGCATCATGTGACAATAAATGCCTTTTACTGCTGGGTTGCATTCAGAAGACAAGAGGTCATCTTGTTACATGAATACTAGTGGCAGGAAAAGAAATTATTATACTAGGGCTGGTCAGTCCTCTGGTGAAGATATCTGGTGATCAGCTTTTGAACCTTTAAGTCTGTGGATTTTGGTATTTCCCCTCATTCACCTGAGGCCCCTACCCCCCAGCAGGAGTATCAATCACAGGAAACCAGGCAGTCTGTATTGTTGAAATCATCAAAGCCATTCCTTGTTATGATCACCTCTAATCTGCTCAAGGTTTCCTAGCCCCATGTGTGTTTAATGAACAAATGAGTACATTTGTTTAGAATCAAAACAACAGACTACATATTGTGTGCTGGGTGGCAGGACAGTGATTAATCAAATTCCTCAGACTGCAAACTGACAGCTTTTTTTTTTTTTTTTTAAATTCCCACAGACCTTCTGAAGGGGAGAAATGACGAGCTGAAACCAGACCATTACCTCCGTAAAAGCCCCTCCCTGGAATCCCTGAGCAAACCCCCAATGGCCTTCAGCAGCAGAATGCTTACCTCAACCTCCAGCAGCTTGAAACCCCAAAGCAAACTCAGGTACCAGCTAAGTTTCCTGGGAAAAACAGCACATTGGAAAGATTGACAGCATTACCTGGCACCAAGATGAACGTTTCAATCCAGTAGTTTCTTGTCTCCAATAGAAAGTCTGCCGGTTACTCTATCCAATTCTGAATTACCAGGCTGTGTAAACTACACCAGAGCCAAATACCAAAATTCAGGCCATAACAACCACAATTATCAGTAAGATGAGCAATTGTGACAAAACAAGGATAGCAAGTTTTCAGGAGTCACTCTGTTGTATGCCAAAATCCCATCATTATCTTGTGTAGCTTTGCATGTTACGGTGAGTTAAAAACTACAAGTTTTGAGGTCTAGGAGAAAGCCAGACACATCATTTTCCTCTGGTCTCCACCAAATTTGTTGGTACAGGTTCCTTAGATAGAAGGTGTGCTCTGAAAGCTATTACAGTTTGGTTTCCATTTAGGTTCTGTACTTGCCATGTCAAATGAATATTATTTACACACTGGAAGAAAAAAAAAAAAAAAGAGTTTTCAAACATATTTGTCTTCTTCTCCCTTACGCTCCCTTGGATTAGTGTGGAGAGAAAGGACCCGTTGGCAGCCCTTGCCCGGGAGTACGGTGGTTCGAAGAGGAACGCTCTGTTGAAATGGTGCCAAAAGAAGACAGAGGGCTACCAGGTACATTTTTACTTTTCTCTAGAGAACAGTTCCATCGTTTTCTTATACACGTTCAGTAAGCAATGTCACTTCACAAGAAATGTCTTTGGTCTGCTGCTTTTTACATGTAGGGAACACTTTTCTGTAGGCTTGGTTAGGTGGCATGTTGTGATGAGCATTTTCTTGTTGGTCATTTCTGTAAAACCAAATAAATATTTCTATGTGTGGCCTTGACCAAACTGCAGTTTAGGGCCCCGCTCTTTCTAATCTACAGCAGTTTAACTGAATTGTACAGAGCAAGTTTTGACTGCTCGAGAATGTGTGATTTCTTTATGGAGTGATTTTCCACTGCTGAACAGGCATAATAATTTCTCCAGGTATTGTATGGCCATTGCTGTGCTCATAAAGCTCTTACTGGTGTTTGTATACAGTTGAGTTAGACCTTGGGCTCTGCTTGTAACTGAGCTGCAGGAAGCAGTTACAGGCAACAGTTCATCCTGTGATGTATGCTGGGTGTGCAGGATGGTCTTAGTTTGATATAATGTTGAGATTCATTTTTTTCTTAAGAATAATATTGTTTGTTACTTGGAGCAGAAGACGAAAGCAGTTATCACCACATGATATGCACCCTGGAGCAAGTCTTTAATAAAAGCAGAGTCCATCTTTTAAAGCAAATAACAACATATTTTATTCTTCACAACTAGCTCTTTATGAAGCATTAGCTGCAGGGCACAGGAGTTTGGAAGAAAAGACAGTAGCTTTCTCTTTAAATAAGCTCATCTATGAAAGTTTGAGTTGATTCTTAGCACATAGCACACATTCATGTGCACATGAATGACTTGCGCGAACTTTACAGAAGGACAAGTATCAGAGAAAGCTCTTGCCTTTAGACACCTTAGAAGCAATAAAGCCAGGGTTTAATTTTAGCCTCCAATCGTGCGATACTGCATAAAAGGCTCTAGTGCTGTCCTATGAAGTTGCATCTTCAACTCTGTCAAATTTATATTTACTTGTATCTCATCTCCTAAAATTCTGCTGGTTTTTGATTAGAAGGTATTCAGGGGAAGGGGACAGGGCGGACACATGAAACATTTCCATCAGGAAGGGTCCTCAGGAAATGATTGGTAAAATACAAGATTTTCCAAGTCTAATTTGTGTTAAGCCAGAAAGCCCAACCCGTGAGTAAGACTTTCTCCTGACAGCATTGTCTTTTTTTTGTTTTAAACGTCAGATAGAGGAACTTCCTCCACTTCTTTTAAAATAGTCTGACTCATCTGAGTTCACTGTTGGAAGTATTTTTGAGAGGCAGCATGCAGTTACCTTTGTCCGATTACACCCAGGTAGGACTGAAGGTATTGCTTTTAGAAATTACTGTGCCACTTGCAGACAAAGACCTGCCCTGATGCTGGAGGTACCAGACTGGTGACAAGTATTCCCTCTGTGATAGAACAGAGAAGGAGTTTTGTTTTTCTATCCTGATCCCAAGTAGAGGAGCTAACTGTGTATCGGATAGCAGGCCACCCAGGAGGTATGCGAGCAGCCCGGGTCTATTTGTTTTTCCTTTTAGTATTAGTCTCTGGAGGAAAGCATGTCCCTGACTCAGAAGACAATGGAAGTCTTTGCTTTATATATGGCTGCTGGAGTGCTGTTGCTACTAACATGACTGTCCAGCTGATATTTCAGAAAAGGCTTTGTCATTTTGGTCCCTGCTCTGCTGAGGCTCTTGTTCTGTTGATGGCCGTCCTCTGTCATTCGTCTAAAGCAGCAGAATGATCTTTCAGCAGTTTTCAAAAAGAGCAGGTACAGCGCTGGCACTGACAAACACTGCGTGGGCCAGGAGAAGCCAAAAAGTTCAGCTTGTGGGGTGTGTGTGTGTGTCTGGGGGGCTTATTGCCCAGAGTGTTAAGATCTCAGAGTAGAAATTAAAATCAGATGTATCAGAGGACAAACAGTCTGTTGATTTATGGTGAGAGTCTCGCCTCTCTATCCTCTGCTTCATTTAGAGGCGTTATCTCTTGGACAGTCTTCCCCAGATTCTTGTTCCCATCGTGCTCACTGTGGTGCATTCACTGACTCTTCGTGAACTAGCTTTTCCCTGACCCTTGCACTCTTACGATAAGAGTAACTGATTACATTGAGCTCCACAGGGAGTTTTTATCGTTCTCGTGTACAGAGAGCAAGAGTGGAGGAAAGAGCGTCATCCTCCTTCCTGCCTTAGTCACTGCACTGGTGGGAATGAAGTAATGGGCTCCAGCAAGCAGAACCCTGATGACGTGCATCACTTATTTTTCATACATAAGACCCCCATCTGTGAGGCATCATCCATGCAGACCCCAGCGTACTGCTATGTTCCTTCTAACATGAAGCCCAGAACCACAAGTAGTTTGGGAAGCAAACTATTTTCAGCTCAGTGACACAGTGGAATGAGAGAAAATAAGGCTTGGTGCTTGGCTGCCTAACTTCTTATTTTCAGTATCACAGTGTGCTGCCTTTGAGGTTTAATACAAGTCTGTCTGCAGTTTTGTGAGCTGAGGAGGAGGGGGATTCCTTTCTGTTTAAATTAGGCAGAAACCTGATTTCATTAAATGATATGAACAAAACGGATTAGAATAACTGATTCTCTCAGTAGCAGCTACTGCCTGTGTCTCACATCCCCCGAGGAAAGCTGGATTAGTGACCTAGGAGAGTATCTGGGGATAAGACCTAGGGACCAATGCACAAGGCTCCACTTTTCAAATGTTTTAATCCATACAAGGCTTATGCTATAGATAGAAATTTACATCCTGCTCCTGGCATATATCCTTACACTGACTACCGGGGAACATTCCCTGGCTTTTTACTTCAGTGTGGTGTTCCCTAGGAGGCAATCTCATAAAACAAGAGAGGGACACTGGAGGGAGTCGAGAGAAGTGCAACATAAATGAATGTTGGCCTGGAGGGATTGATTTGTTTTTTTAAATAAAGAAATTGCATGAGTTTACAGTAACTGAGGGGAAACATGAAAGCATCTACGTGTCTCTAATCTGCTATGTCATTTCTAAGATCCCTATTTAAACGGTGATTTGATATCAAAAGGTTATGAACACTAAGGAGAAAGCAATATTTTAGAAAATGGAGAAAGAAGTACTAGAACGGAGGTAAAGCTGTTACTGTTAAACTGAAGTTCAGTTTAATGACTAAGAGGAAAAAATGTGGAAGTGAGATCTCAAACTGTGTTATGTTCTAGCGTATGATATCAGTTGTCAGGTTTCAATGCCTAGATCAGTGTTTTCTGGCATTTTGGGCATTGATTTTGGGTAACTGTTCAGGGGAAGTGCAAAGAAATCGCAGCATCAAGAAGAATTGCGGTGAAATAAGGCTTTGGGCTTAGTGGCTTTTTGCAACATTTCCTTGAGGAAAATCTCCAGCTTAGAAAACAAACAAACAAACAAAACAAACCCAACTCAATCCGAAGCGTGGTTGCCTATGAGAAATGTACACTGCCACATCTCTTTTGCTAGACACGCATAGACTGTTCCTCCCGCCTCTCTGAATTTGTTGACATCATGTTATATAATGTAGGGTGATGAGGTGACCAGACTTGAGAACTGCTTTTGTGGCTCTGCAGCTCAATTACCACAAGTCCTTTAAACCACAAAGCCTGCTGAGAGTAAGTTATTTATGTTAAAATAGCTTTTTTTGTTGTCTTTTGTGTTTTTTTTCTCAACTATTTAAAAAGATTATACATCATAGCAACAGTGTGAAGTAGAAATTTGGTGCCTCTTTTCTAATAGGCTCTGTTCCCATGAGTCATAACTCCTGGAAGCTGCTGAGAGTCATTCTTGTTGCATTATCACCTTCCATAATCATATCATTAGTGACTAGTGTTATTTAAGTGCTCTGGTTCTATTTGCTCTCTGTGGAGACCATTTGTCAAGGGGCCAAACCTCTCTAGATTAAGTCTATTGCTATCCACAGAAGTATTGTGAAAACACGGAGCATCAAGAGGCACTTAACCCGTGATCATTAAAATTTAGGATTATTATTTCTGCCACATACCCTCTTCAGAGACGAGACGGAATTGCTTCCATGTTAATGAAGATGGCTTGCTTAAAAGAACTGTTTTCACATTTTTTCCAACCTACACATCCATCCCATGGCACAGAGGAAAAGAGAATTGGAGACTGAGTCTTTTTTCCAAAGTACCATCATGGTTGTTCCTTTTATCAAGTTACACTTGGTTTAACAGGACCCATTTGGGATCCACTTCTTGAAGAACCACCATATTTTATACCAAATCTCTCTCTGTTGTTGTTCTGAGGAAGGAATGCAAAGTAGGAGATAAGAAATGCTGTAGAACTGACAAGGGGGAAATAGTAGCTATACCTCCAAAGATTTTTGTATCATATATTCTGTACCCGTCCATACCCGTACTCCAGCTCCTGGAGACAATAATTCCTATTCATTATTCTGCATTAAAATACTCTAGCAACTGCAAGCAAAGCTAGAAGAGAATTTTGTTTCCCTTTTTTATTTGGACTCACCTACCTCTGCAGCAGGTCCCAGGAACACTGTGCAGTATTAGGAAGCGTTCTTAAGACTACACAGGAACTCTTTTTAGGGCAATACTCTCCAACATTATATTGTTTAGTCAGAATTAGTAAAGTTCTAAAATCTGTACCTTCAGTCATTCTGAACATTTGTCTTGAAAGTTACGAATTGTTTTTTAATGCTTCCTTTTCTTAAGACACCAACAGTTTTAGGGCTCTGATGAAATATCCTGATGCTGTTGGCAATACTTGAGCCTTCGTCTTTGTTGTATATACTAATAGAAGTGCCTTTCCCATGTAGTGTCCCAGCGAACTATTCAAAAAGAAGTACTTGCCCTGAAGTATTCCTGCTGTTATGGCGATTCCAGCCCCGAGAGACAGAAATTGGAAACAAATTACTTCCAAACATAACCTGAAAGTCACGAAGTGTAATTCTGAGTGCTCTTGCTACTAGAAGCATAGAGCTGGTATATCAGACCTTGTAAAAATGGCAGCGTCTGCATGATACTACATGCTTCTTGTAGCAAGGATGCAAAAGCTTAGGGAGGAAAATAAAGGCTGTGTCAGTATTTGTTGTTTGTCAAGTAATCTAGTGGCTTGGCAGCGGATATAATATAAAGCTTTTTACCCTTTTGTATTCAATTTAAACTCGGAATAATACTAGCTTTATGTTTATGAATTTGTGGCTTTCTTTTTCTCACAGGAATTTGCATTCCTTTTCTGTTGTGCACTGGATAGTATTTCCGCCATATCGTCTTTGTTCTCGAGCCCTACTCCGTGGTATTATCCCCTGCTTCTTCCCATGTTTTTCTAATTGGTTTGGTGGCTGGATGTCATCCAGCACACATTGAGTATTGCCTGAAGGCGTACAAATGCAGATAGGCCGATGAGGATCTACCACGTTCCCTTTGGCCTCGTGGCCATAGGCCCAACGCTCCCACGTCAGGGAGGACTCTGCTGCTAAGCCCACCAGCCAGGGTGCCGGTTCCTTGGCTGCCGGTGCAGCAAGCAGGCAGGTTCAGGGGCTGTGTGTTTTGGGGTCCTGCTGTATAACAGATCCACAAGCTCCGTCATGGCCAGTTGTACATTAACATGTCTGTGTTTGACAGTTTTCTTCCTTATTCTGGAAACCAAGGGTTATATTTAGAAGCAAGAAGTCCATCATTTCTTTGTACGTCATTAGGGTGAGTCGCTGACTGTCTTCTTAAGCAACTGCTGTCTCAATCTTTTTTTTTTTTTTTTTTTTAAGTCTAGACTGAGCACTTTGACTCACTTCAGCTTTGCATTGTCTTGGACCATAGAAAGGGAACAGACACTATTGCAAATGCTACTGCTGTCCTCAGGTTTGGTGCTCAGGCTGGCAGTGCTAGTAAAGAATCAAAGAACCGAATAGAACAAAATCCAGAATCAACCCTCTCAACCTCTGAACCTGGGCAGAATGTAATTCCTGGCACTTGGCTCGTGAAACAAATCAGATGTTTCCATTGCCACTATGTACATAATGGGGCTTAGTTTTACAGCCTTGAGAAGCCTGGTACAGCTGTGCACTGTCCTAAAGGGATCAGAAAGAACCCAGTTGTTTAACCAAAAGATGTGCCTGTGGATGCAGTAGTGATTCTCTTACCCTTTTCTACCTTACTTTTTGTGTTTGTGTCAACAAGTAGCATAGAACTACTAACGATCAGCAGTAAAACACATAATTCCTAATTTGTGTGATATGGCTGAAGAAAAACACTGAACAAAACCCCTCCAGATGTAGCCGGCAGCCATCTGTGCATTCTGAGCAGCATTCACGGAGGAGTCGTCCTCTTCTGGGGAGGAGTGGCAAGATTTTTTTTTCTGCCACACCAACCTGTGTGCTGCAGGTTAGAAGCTAATGGCCAGAGCCTGCTGAGTACCCAGAAAAAAGCTGTCTGTCTTAATATTTACAAATGCCATTAAGGCATCAGAATTCTTCTCTGGTGGACGGTGACATTTTCTAAAGCACCATACACCAGCGTATCTGCTCTGGCAGGAGAGCGCGCGTACGCTTGTAAATAGCATTGCACCCACGTTGCTTAAAGCATTTTGACATTTATTTGACATTTGACAAGTGGAACATATGTGCAATGGGTTTTTACCAGGAAGTTATTTTTGTATTCTGTGTATTTCTGAGAAATGAGTAAAATTTCTGTCTCTTTGAGTTTCTCTGATTTTTGCAGAAAACTTTTTAGTTCTCTTCAAAGAGACTTTTCCTATCTGTGCGATGATCAGAGGGAGTCTTGGTAAAAGCCATTGAGATAGGTTGGGCTGCCCTGTGTTTAAATAAAAATTGACAAGAGGGTGGTCAGGAATTTTGCTCTCAAGGCTGTTTTCAACCACCTCTGTGACCTTGGCTGTTTTGCATAATGCCATTGCATTAATTTCCTTGGCTGTTAAAATATAGATCATCTTATCTCAACGGATAGATGAGTTTCAGTAAGATTTGGAAAGATAACTGATAAAAGGGTAATACTGAGGATTTTAATTACTGAAAATACAAGTTTGAAATTACAAGATATTCCAAATTCTTTTCCAGAATCATTTTTTTTTTGTCTTCTAAATAAAAACACTTACAGTCCAGTGGGTACACGCAGTTTCTCTATGTCCCAGCTGAAGCCAGGGTTGGGTCTGGAAGATAAATCTAGCAGCTCAATCATGGCATGTTGGGAGTAATCAGTTTAATTACTAATGTGCAAGTCTCCTTCACAGAGATGCCGATTCATAAACGTGCTTCTTCAGCGTCGCCAACTAACCTGATGCAAATTCTACCTTTTTCACACAAGGGGCTTTATCCTGTAAATAAACACAAGTCTTTTGATTGGAGGGATAAATTAAATGCCCATGCAGCTCTCTCATGCGTAACTTTCTATCCTGCTGGGTAATTTTAAAAATAGCATTTACATTCTATCCATCCCAAAGTCCAAGACGCTTTCCTCGTGTTGCCTGGATGCAACGACAATCAGGGAAAACACTGAATTGATTGGTCACCAGCTGGAACAGCTCCAAACTATGAATTTAACTGGGAGAGCGCTGAGCCCTGCTGCCTCTTCCGTGAGTATTCTTTACCGTTGAGACCTCTCCCTAAGTTGTCCCCGTCCTTTGCCGTGAGCCTGCCTTCCTCTGCAGCTCACCCCTCTTCCCAGGAACTCCAGGACGTGGCTAAGCTCTGAGCTATCCCCACGGATAATTAGAAATAACTGTTGGAGCCGTCGCTGTGGTCATTAGCGATTCTGTGCCAGGGCTCCAGGCAGGAAGTAGCTAAGCTGCTGTCTTGGACACAGAGGGGAGCTTGTCCCTCCCTCTGCTCCCTCCCTTCTTCCCCAGAATATCTGTGTGGTCCTCGGAGCTGTGCCGCTGCGTCTTCCCTCTTGCAAAAATAAGAAGTCGTCAACGATTTGATGGGATTGTGACGTGAGGAGAAGCAGCTAGTTCCTGGCCTCGCTGTGGCACCCACCTCTGCCTCTCCAGACATAACGAACACGTTTTGTCCAACTTGCTGAATGGAATGGTAGTGTCAGTTACAAAAGTACCACCCACACTTGATATATATCTCTGAGAACTGTTGCTTCACCCCTGAAATGGCCCAGAGGTGTTTATAAAAATGGTTTTGCTTCTGCCAGCTCTCATTTGGTCCTGTATGTTTCTATAATAAAAAGCTAGCTCACTGTGAGCTCAGCATTCGCTTCTTTCTCTCTGCCCCCCTCCTTAGAAGCTGGGGTGCAAAGTGATAACTAAGGCCCAAAATGAGAAATATGTACAAAAACCTGCTACTTTACTAGCCGCTAGAGAGATCTTTGAAGTAGGTGACTTTTAGTAATGAGAATGTTTTCATAGGGTAATTAGTATTCAAAAGAGCTTGTGCTGCTTGCTAGGAAAAGTTCACATGCATTGTGTGTGTTACGAGCACTGTGCCAGCACCGGCGCTCAAGCTTTTCCCTGGTTTATCAGAATTCGTTTTCGTTTTTAAAAGTTGGCTTTTATATATATATTCCAATCAAAAAATAAATAAATGTGGACAAAGTATGGTGAAATATTTACCCGTCCACACCATGCTGGGAGCACCAGACCTGCTGGCCATGAGCAGTTGCTTGGCTTATTAAGGCGGTTACTTGTATGTATAGTTACAGTGATGATTTCCATGTCAGTAGCAACTGTATTCTGCCTTGCAAGCAAAGGAAATGGGAGGTCACATAATTGCATTATCACATATTACCATAAATATCTCCCGTTCGGTGCCACTTCCTTTTTTTTATTCTTATGACAATTTTAGTTATAGCAGCACCACATCTCTTGTAATCAAAATGACGGAACCAAGGTGCCTCAGAGAGGTCATGGGCCTCCTCAAGTACCTCAGGAAGGAAATGCTGAGCTTGAAGAGCACACGGATTATTTTATATAAGCTTTACAGTCTACTCTGAATGATGTTTCTAAGACAACTCATGTCAGATTAGGTTTTTTTGAGTGCAGAGCTTTAGAGAGCATCGTATTACCTGTTCTTGCCAGTCTGACCAAATGAGGAAAGGTAAGGAAGAACATGGGACGTGCCTGACTTGCCGCTGTTTTCTCAGAACTCTGGCTGTTGGGAGCTGAAAAGTCTGTGTGGAGTGCATGACAATAAGCTTGTTAAATGTCCTCTTTAAATGTCCCTGCTCCCTGTGACTGTTCTAGTCAAGTGATGCTTCTGCCAAAAAAAATGTCATGAACTCAGTTTCATCTTAGCCTTGGCTATGCTAAAAAGGCTCATTAATGCACACTTGCTAGAGCAAATGGTAAGCAGTAACGCTGAAGCAACACCCAGCAACAACCAGCGGTGAAGAAAGGAGCGAAGAGAACCTAGGAATGTGGCAGGAAATGGGGTTTCTTTATAAAAAGGAAGGTACTAGATGGGATAACCTTTAAAGAGCTGACACCACTTCCTTATTTCATTGTGCTGGGATTATGCAATTTAACAGCATTTTCACGTGGCATTTTATGTTATCTGGAGTTGTTTCATCCATGTGCAATCAATAAGATGCATGACACTGCCCGGTAGAAGCGTTAGAAATACGGACGGTGGGGATAGAAGCACAAAGTTTCAAAGAGAGGTTAAAAACAATCGTTATGGAGACTGCAGCTGCCTGAACCATTTGAACTGGGGATATTAATATAGCCTGGAGGATAGAAGGTCATTTGGCTTCCTTCCCAATCTTGGCTAGCCACTTAATCTCTATACAATAAACACTATTGCTGTTCCACAGATTATGCTGGATTTATTTTTATTTTTTAATCAAGAGACATTAGTTTATTTTGTCTGCCATTTCAGAGAAAAAGGTTCGTAAGGGAATTCGGAAAGTTTCCTGGTAATAGATGGACTAAATGTGATATGCAAATCGCTTTAGACTTGCCGCTACCCATTGAAAATAGCTGAGTGCAATTGTCCAAGTCATCTGGGTGCACCCTGTAATTACGCAAGAATCCAGGCAGTCTTTAATTTTAGGCATTCATGCCTTTCATCCATGTTAACTGGACCCGACCACACTTCTAATTCACCCACATTTCCAGTAGATTGCCTAAATGTTTCATATCTTTGGCGGAGCATTTCAGATGATCTGGAGTGCTTTGTTTGCTCAGGTTAGGTCGTGTTATCAGGAGCCCCGCTTCTCTTGGATTTCTTCCTAGGAAGGATTTCCAGCTTGCCCAACCAGAGCTCACAGTTTACATGCTTCCTCTGCTAGAACCTCTCTGGCTGTAGCCCACCAACACGTCCCCCACTAATTAGGGTGTGATGAATCCAGATGAGATTAGCAGTTTTGCGCAGCTATTGTTGAGGATGGATGGGTGGAGGTGCTCCTGGGGAGTTGCCTCTCAAGGTACCTCGATCAGATTTTACGCTAGAAAGGTCAGCGTTCAGCTTTGCAGAGATGTAGCTCGTGAAAGAGAGGTTCCTGTCCAGACACCTGTGTCTAAATATAACCACTAAAAGCTGCTGAACTGTAAGGCTTCTGCTCTGTGAGGACATCAGGGTCTTAAAGCTTAAAAACTTGAAGCTGAGCTGGTTGAGGGGGAGCTGCTGTTAAAAACAAGGCAATTCCCTTTGGTTTTCTTTATTCTGTATATTCTGCTTATTCTATTATTCTGTATATTTATTTTAACCAGTTCTCTCCTCACTGTTAAAGTTCCTATTCTCTGTGGGCTGAAACTCAACGTTGAGCCACTCCAGCGTGTTCCCAGCCTGCTGCCCTGTAGCAGTGACTCCAAGAGGCACGCTGTGTGCTGGGGAGGGGGGGGAGAATGATGCTAAGCGTGTAGTTACTGCAGCCTTTCTTCCACAGAGATCCTTCCAGCCTGGCTTCGAGCTGACTCATGTCTATAATTTATAATTCTGGGTCTTACAAGAGAAAATTGCAACTCGGAGAGCCACTGCTGCAGGCGCAGGAACGTCTGCCGAGCGCCAATATCTGGGGTCAGTGTTTTAACGAAGAGCCTGTGATGTTGTTGCTTTGTGCTGAAGGCTCGGAGTCAAAGATCTAGTGAAATCTAATGGGGTGGTTGTTTTTTCCTCGGGTAAACAAGAAGTTGTTTTTAGTGAGAACAGACCACACGAATTTCCCTGTGGGCCTTCACTGTGGTGCTCTCAGCGCTGTTATCTGCAAGCAAAGGTCCTGCTCCTGGGGAGGGGGCTGAGGTTAATGACTTGCAGGTGTTTGGTGTCTTTTTAGACTTGGCCTGTCACTGATGTTATAGGTAATGTATTTGCTCTCTAAATAACATGGATTATTATTATTTTTAACTTTGCTTAATGTCAGATACTTTAATATGCATAGAAACAAACCATGAAACCTTGCACTCTCACATCCTTCCATGTAACTCCACAGGGCACACAAAGATTCTTATGTCATCTTTCTAAGAAAAACCACACCTCTTGAGGCCTGCAGTGAGACTTCCATATTCCTCCCAGGTTTTCACACCCAAAAAATGACTTTCTTAGGAGCACTGCAGAAGACCCAGGTCAGGCGCTGCACTACATGGATACGGCGTGCCCGCTCCAAAGGAAGCTGGCAACCCTGAGCGGTGCAGACCTGAGCTGCTCAGCATCCTTGGCCCATGGGTCAGGAGCTGATCTCTGGTGTAAATGCTTTTAGGAGCGTGAAGCCACCGATGGCATGCTAAGGATTGGGACACTAGTGGCACCAGATATTCTGTGACCGTAAGGTGGCAAATTTTTCATCCTGGTTTATGAGCGCTGTAACTCAATCTGCAGCACCCGTTCCATTTTCCTGTTTCTTCCTACATTCATTCTGTGTACACTGTGATGTTGCATCTTCTTCCGAAAGCGTGCTGTCCTACAGGGTTTAACTTTCAGGTCTCCCATGAGAAGCCAGGTGCATTTTTCAGAGCTTGGGGTAGGATTTCTGCTGTAGGATTTCACACGGAGCGAGAAAGAAATCCCCGAGCTCTCCAGCCTGCAGTTTGGAAGTGTGCATTAACAACCACCACATACACAAATAGCTCTTGCACATCCATGGGATGTGTGCTGAGGAGTAGAGAGGTGTGGCAGAAACGCTGGGATGGGTTCCGTTGCCAAAATAATCAAGAGCAGTGAATAGTTTCCAAGGTGTTCATTCCCTAAATTGTTTTCCTTTTTTTAATGGCTTCAGTGGAGCCAGTGATCTTCTGAGCAATCTGAGTGCCTCTCGTTTGAGTTAATGCCTCTCGGTGTGGTGTGATGGGAGGTATTGCAAATAAAGCTTCAGTGCAGCAAAACACAGAAGATCACTTTTCCTTTGTCATATCCTCATATCCCCAAATGAAAGGTAGTTAACACAGAATCAAAGGTGAGATGCCAGAGGGGCATGTATGAAACAGAAACGCATTTGTAGAGGGGAAAAAACACAACTCACTGATGCTTTTTGGATGTGAGAATGGCAGTTAGGCACTTTTGGTTATGCCTAAGTGTCTGTTGTTGTGTTATTAACGGAACAGTTGAGCTGAACCTTCAGATACTCATTTCGACTCTGTATTTACATGTATTTTGGGTGTTCATTTAGGACAAAAACTCAGATTTGTGTTCATTTTCCCTGCTGTTGATGGCATACCACTTTGCTGTAGATTTCATCTGTGGTTTAAATGTTGTCAGCAGAACCCGATCTTTGTACTCCTGCTTGTTTGTAAGACACGGATCCAAGAATCACTGAAGATAACTGGCTGGACAGTGCTGTTGGAGACATGAGGATTTTTGGACCTCGTTCTCATTTTACTGCTGATTTTAGCACTTCTCTCGGTATTGTTACGAGGGAAGAGGAGAAGGGTTTTAGGTATAGTTAAGACCACAAAGATGTGTAAAATTACCAAACTGACGCTGGGCTGGTGAAGTACTGTAGGATGGAGCAGTTTTGTCGTGTCTCATCGTAGCATCACGAAAATGAGGATGGGATGTAACGTTCCCACACAAACCTGACATCTTTCTATTTAGTCCTGCTGCTTAATTAAGGCTTTGTTTGTTCCTGCCTCTATGGCCTTTGGCACAGCGAGTTAAACTCCCCCCCCCCCCCCATTTTCTTTTTTATTATACGGTATAAAATCAGAATATTGGCATTTGCTGATAGGCGAGTTGCTGTTAAGATTCATTGCCCTCAGGAAATTCAACACTTGGGTAATGTGCCTGTCAATCCTTTCTCACTAACAGAAGATCAATAAATAGTAAGTCACTTTTTAAATCTGAAGCTTGTCTTCCCGGGGCAAATTTATGGCTCAGGCCAAGACAGTGTTCAGAGTAAAATAGTTTTCTCTTGTGATGGTATTCAGGTATTTTTATCTCCACTGACAGATGTTTATAGCCCAAAATGCAGGGCGGTGCTCACGCAGTGCAGCAGTGACCACTGCTCATGCTTTCTAACCTCATTACATTTGTTGATTTATTACAGCCAAAATATTTTACCCTGAACTATTCTGTACTCGTTCAGTTTGAGTCCTATTTTGTTGTAGACATTTACTACTAAGCTGAAATCCTGTCTGGCTGGACAAAGTCCGCGTTGGACAACCAGTCAATGAGGCATAAGTGAAGAGCATGCGCCGAAAAGCTTCCTGCCTGGCTTTTAGTGCGCCTGCATGAGGTTTGGTAGGAGACGCAGCAAAAGCTTTGGGGGAATCTTGAAAGAAAGGGGAAAACAGCTAAATAAAGGAGGGTAAGCAACAGAATGAGAGCTGAAACGCTGCACCATGAAGGTACAGCTAACAAGTGGTGTGAGGGTAGCTCCATGCCTGCCACGGCGTGAGGGACGGTGTGGTACTGTCGTGTCCTGGAGCTGTCCGTGCTCTGCAGCGAACGTTTGGAGCTGTTGCTTTTCCAACCCCTGCCCCTTAGTTTGCTGTTTTGTTTTTAGCTGCTATTTGGAACTAGGACACCAAATCTTAGCCACAAGAATGCCTGAGCGTGCTGGCATGGCTACATCCGTGTGTACGGGGAAGTTAGAAGGGTCACCTTGCTTCCACAGAACCAGAGCTGGGCCACAAGTGCATGGCGAACCACAGCTCTGCCTCACCGGGATCCCTGTGGAGAGCCCTGGCTGCAGTGTGTATCCCGTGATCTTTGTCTTTTAAAGTGTTCTTTTCAGATTGGCTGACTTTACAGAAACAGAAAGGGATGTTTTAATCACTCTAATCCACCTGCTGACTATATCATGTTCTGAACTTCACTCTAGCCACAAAAAAAATTTAAAATCCTTTGGTTGTCTTGAGTAGGAAATGTGGGTTTTCTCTGTACACCTGCATGCACCCTTGCAGCGAGTTATGCGACTAGCAAAGAAGAACCCCACCATCTGGCGACAAGGGAAGAGAAGACGTTGTTGACCATTTAAACTTGCAACCATATTAGATTATTTCTTCCAAAATGTTTTTTCTGCACTTCTGTTGGAGCTGGCAGAGGTGGGAGTGTTGCTCCTGACCAGACAGATTTTTCTGGCTTCACTCTGGGGTTTCAACGGAGTGCTCATTAATACACCCATGCCCTCTAAATCATTGCTTCCACAGCAAACTCAGAATTGTTGTCATTAGGAAATGTGTGTAGGTAATGCTTAAGGGTTTCTGTTTGTTTCTGTTCTGTCAGGGTTTTACCAGAAGCTGCCACCCCTTTTTTGTCATTGGCTATGGAGAGTGAGCATCAGGAAACTTCTGTTCTCTCTTCAACTGTTTAGGGCTTATTCTGTGAATTTGGGTAGATGATTAAATTCTGTATCTCAAACTTCCCATTCTGTATCTGCCTTTTTTTTTTTTAAAGTTCTATGTGATGTGCAAACGAAAGATGCTGCATTGATGAGGAATAGGAGAATGCAAACACGCGTTCATGTAAGTGGCTGTGCAAATCGGGCACGTATGGCCAGCTCTTGGAAAGCTGCCCGTTCAGCTGTTGGTGTTGCCAAGTTTAAGCCTCCCTATCATACAAACAAGTGCATTATTTGGGTCTTGAGTACGAGGTTTTTACCGGTTCAGCTTGGCTTTTGATAAGGGGCTGGATCAGGTCATAAATGTTGATTACCCATTCTCGTTAAAGCATGTAATCTGCTGTGTAATATCAGAAAGGCAACACTGGTCAAATACACAGAATCACTGAATGGTTAAAGTCGGAAAGGACCTCGGGAAGTCATCTGGTCCTACCCATGTGCTCAAGCAGGTTGCCCAGGACCATGTCTGGATGGCGTTTGAAACAGATCACACTACCACATTGTTCTGCAAGTCCATCCCTCAGATATGCTAAGACAAGGCAGCATGGAATTGATTAGTAAATACCATTTTCTAGTATCAATTACTTTGTTCTGAGTGCTGGAGGAATTGTATTTATGCTGTGCTATGATAGAAAGGGAGCAGATAAAATCCTTTCTCTTGCCAGCAAAGGAAAACTGCAGCATGTGCTGCATGTGGTGTTTCTCACTATCTAGAAAGCATTGCAGAGCATCTCCCCGCTTGGGACCTAGTGTGAAAAACATTTAACTTCTTAATAATCCCTTATCTATGATTTCAAAACTTTTCATACTACTTGGTGTCTTTTTACTTGCCATGGAAAAGAAGGGGAGAAAGGAAAATGTAAACCTATGTTTCTCTAATACTCCTGAGTTTTCATTCCACGATTGCATAAAATCTGTTATTTGAAGGTTTCTTTTTTTTTTCTTCCTTTTTTTTTTTTTTTTGGTCATGTAACACTATTCAGGACTGCTCTGTGTTTCCTCTTTCAGAATATTGATATTACCAACTTCAGCAGCAGCTGGAGTGATGGGCTCGCCTTCTGTGCTCTGCTGCACACGTATTTGCCTGCACATATTCCTTACCAGGAGCTCAACAGCCAGGATAAAGTAAGTTTTGTCGTACCTGTCCCTAAACAATCCACGGAATTCACAGTGAGCATTATCCATTTTGGTGGGCATGCGGTAAAGACGCAGTGCTGCGGGATCTTGGTATTGATTCATTCAGAATAAAAAGGTGGAAATAACACTAAGAGGCAAGTGGCTTTTAAGAACTCAGCAAGCAGACTGGATTAAAAGGGAAGGAAACCAACAGTGAGCTTCTAGGGGGAAATGCAGGGACTACTGAATAAAGAGTCTGAGTCTAGTGACTGCTGCATATTAATATGAAGACAGCATCTCTTTTGAAAGGCTGCATCAGATGTTTCCTGCTGCTCCCACTGTCCTAAGAACACAGCTTTCTGGGGGTGGCTTCGTTTCCTCTTTAACAAATACCACAGGCAGAAGCGTAGTGAAAGACTTGGATCACTGTCTGTATTGATGCTGCAGGTTCTTCAGTCAGGTTTCAGTTTCAGTGTGTGACAATCAATGGCTTACCAACTAAACTTAATAAGTTTAATTTTGTGATGATTTCTAGATCTGCCTTGCATTTCTTTTGGAGGTAGGCAGCACAAATTCAAGTGCTGGATCACTGGGTAGACAGGTCATTTATTGAACTACTTGGACAGCAGAGTCAAACCATGTCAGTACATTCCAGGCAGGTTATTAAGACCCTCACAAACAGGCGAAAACTATTTACTGGATTTACTTCAGACAGCTAGAATCTATTACAATATTAATTATGCCGTGTATGGGAATGCTGTGTTATGCCATGTGTAGGAATGCCTCGTTAGTTAGCACCTCTCAGTCATAATAAAGACAAGCTCAGAGTTGTCGTGGTTTTTTGTCCTGTTTATTTGGTTTCACAAGAACCTATTTGTGAAAAGCAGGACTAGCTTAGGCAAAAGTGGATGAGCTGTTCAAAGACAAAGAGGTTCTTTGTAAGTATAGCTCACTTATACAAAAAAAAAAAAGTGGGGGAATGCCATAGTCACAGAAAAAATATTTTGAGTTTGGCAGCTTCTTAAGGAAATCATTCTGAAAAGCCTTTGCAAACTTTGACAAAACACACTTAGAACCCTGAGTTTTAGTTGGACAGGAGATTTATTGCACCTCACGTTCCTAGCTTTTCTTAACCTGGGACCTAGATCTAGCTGTTTGTCCATGTGAAAATACTGAATCTAGTGTTCTTCAGGTTTGAAATACACCTGCTCATTTAAACTCCATGATTAGCCAGATGCAAGATAGGATTCAGGAATCATACTTTGATAATCTTTTTGAACCTTTGTTTCATTTTTACAGAAGAGGAATCTGCTGTTAGCATTTCAAGCTGCTGAAAGTGTAGGCATCAAACCCAGCCTGGTGAGTAAGCTATGTTAAACAAGGGACAACTGCTGCCTGCACCTTTCCAAAACCTTCATTGTCACGTGGCCAGTCAGTGAACTTGCACTGAAATGTTCATGTGGTCCTAGGGAGGGCTGCAGCATCACCTCTGAAACTTCACACTGTTCTGAGAACTTCCAGCAGACTAAATGCGTAGAATCATAAAATTGATATAATTTGAAGTAACTTCTGGAAATCATCTGGTGTTGAAATGACAGTATCAATCATGTCTTCCATTCGGAAGCTTATTCTAGAAGATGACTCCTGTTTTCATGGGCAGAGCCCTGTATCTGCCTGTTCGATCATTTTTTTCCTTTTTAGTGTTTTAAGAAACAGAAGGATAATTTTCTTGTTAAACTGTTTGAAAAGCATTTGCTAAAATCGACAATATGATGGCAAGAAATATAAGATTAATATGAAGGAGGAAATATTACGGGGTTCCTGAGCTCAATTACAGAACCAAAGACATGCAAAGAAGCAGTAATTTAAATAAAATGAAATTACTTAGAGAATTAATCTTTGATTACAGCTGGAAGAGGTCTTTTCAGGATGTACACTACATACGGCTGTTTAAGCCTTTGTTCTTTGGCATGAGTTTTACAATTGCAGTAGGCCAGTAGTTTGCTCCCCTGAGCCTCTATCTTGAATGTGGCTTTAGGATGCTCTGGTATGGAAGTAGCGGTGTTCAATAACCACAGCTGCTCAGAGGATCACGTGATGTTCCTACTGGTGGTGCCTGACTAAATCTCGACAATTTGTCCTATGCAGGAACTCAGTGAGATGATGTACACAGACCGGCCAGACTGGCAGAGCGTGATGCAGTACGTCGCCCAGATTTACAAGTACTTTGAGACCTGAGACACAGAGCAAGAGGTGGACACAAGTGGGGAAGAGAACAAAGAATGCCACAGATGCACTCGATCACTTTAAAAATCCCCTTGCTCCTCTTCCACAACCAACCTAAGCTCTTAGTTTGAAAGGAAGCTTTTCCATAATTTTGATTACATCTGGGACTACAACCAAATAAATAACCATTGTCCATCTCTACAAACCAAATTCATCTGCGATTTTATTCCCACATGAAAATTGCAAGATGTTTTCAAAGAAGCCTGGGTTATTTCTGAAGAAGATTCCTTGTGCTAAACAATGTTTGCCTCAAACCAGGCTCTACCAACAGGAGACCTGCCACGAAATGAAGTTTTAAGTCAATGTGGACTATGCTGGCACTCAAGGAAAGCTGGGAAGTTAACACAAAAGCTCACAAAACTGCTCTTCTTGCCAAAATATGTTTAACTCATCCCAAATATGTTTTTTTTTTTCCCCCTCCATATATTTTATACGACATAATGACAAACCTGTGTGTGTAAAACCTTAATCTGAGTTATTCTCACGCATCTGACCAAGTCTGCTAGGTTGCTTGCCGTAGCTTATCCAGCAGGATAATACCACAGTCATCTGTAACTTGGAAACCACGCTGTGTTCAAGCACCAGTTAGCGAGAGAACTCTAGAAGAACAAGTTAGGCTGGGACTCCGTTTCAGATCAAACTGAAGTAATCTCAGAGAAAAATAGCCTTAGTCCCGCAGTTCCATTACCATAGCTTGACTGTTAAAGGAAGCGAGAGCTCTGTTACCCAGCTGGCCGTACAGACACTTACCATAGGAATATTGCAAACGTAAGTTACTAGCTTCAGTTCTACAAGGTGCCAGTGATCAGGCGGTGCCTCTCTGAGCAATACAGTGGCATCTCAGTAGTTCATATTCGGTGGAGTAACTTCTCTTCTGTGTTAAACTCTTAAATGCTTAGAAGTGATGTTACCTGTAAAGGAACACAGTACTAGACTGGTAACAATGACAGCTGAATCTTCACTCTGCAAGCTGCCATGTAGTACTGTGTTCTCCTCTCTGCATCACGGAAATCTCCAAGGCGCCAGAGAATAGCTTTTCAGCTCAATAATGCTGTTAGTAAAATGTCTGAAAGATACTGTTTAATTTACATTAGACCATTTCTCTTATTTCACCCCGTGAAGTTAAATGTTCTGTTTGTCTCCAGCAGGAGCAGGATCAAGCAGGCTACTTAATTTGTGCTAGGAGCAGGTCTTAGGATTCTGTACAGGATGTTATAGAAGGCTGCCTAGCTGCTTTAGATTATGCTGGTAGGAGAAGTGAGTTGTTTAGTTAGGTTGTTTAACCCTAGGACCCTGACCAAATGCATTGTGGAAGTTAATCATAGGCAGCTAGGGATCTTGAAGAAGAAAATAATAGTGTGTGCTTACTGCTCTCAGCACCTGAACAGAAAGCTCATGAAACATTTTGCAGAGGAAACTTGTTGTTTCAGGTTTTCTGGGGCTTTGCAGGTGGCTGATCTCAGCCTCTGGCTTCCCCATAGTACTTTGGTGGGGGGATATTGTGTTATTTTTTTTTTTCTTCTATACCATTTAATTAGTAAACAACTTATTTCAAACTTTGGTTTTCTCACAGCAAAACAGAGAATTAGGGGATAGATAACAGCAGCAAAGGTTAGTGAGTGCCTTGAGCAGGAAGGAAGCTGGAGGAATACAGCGTATGCCTTTCTCACAGAAGGATAAAAGCATCCCTTACTCCTGAGTCTGACATTTATTCCAATCCACCATGCCAGGAAGGTCTGATTCCAATCCTTTGAGAGTCCATGTGATAAAAAGTGGCACGCACTTAGCGCTCTTGCGCTCTTTGGTGTCATCCTATACTTTGAGAAAGCAGTTGTAAATGCTGGCTAGAGTTATTTCCTTGCAAGAGAGTGCTTTCTAGATTAAATTAAGTCCCCAGTAATTTTTGGTGTACACTCTGGCATCCCTAGAGAACATAGGATGCGTTGCTCTAAGTGTTCTCAAATATAACTTTCCCATTATGGGATAAGAGGGAAGAGAAAAAGAGTTGCTAAGCAGAGCTCGTTTAGGAAGGGAGCCACGCTGCACAGCTCCTTTGCCTTGTGGATGCAGCAGGCTCTTTTCCCTTGAGGTATCCGTTGGCAGAGATCCTAACTCTCCAACGGGCTCCAGTTCAAAGCGTGGTGAAGTCAACACAGAAAATTCCATATTCCTCAGTGGGCTTTGGATTGGACACTTGGAGAGATGAGAAAAACTGTTTTCATTCCCAGAGTCTGGAAAACATTTCAAAGTCAGAGGGCTCCACATGGTCTAAAAAATAAATATAACCTTAACCCTTTGTTGCTGGAAATGCCTGTGTTCCCGATGCCTGTCCAGATGTACGCTGTGTACACACCTTAGCTGTCAATTGCTTATGCTTTGAGCACTGACATCTATTCTCATCAGTTTCTCCAAGACTGATGTTAGCCTTACAAACCATTCCACCACTCGATCTAGCAGCTTTTGATTTTTTAAAATCAGTTTTGCAAAGCACTGTTCCTGTCGTCTCTTTGCAGCTTTTCTCATACCCCCAGACAGCCCAAACACTAATTCTACCCAATTCTAATGGTATATTATTAAAAATAATCTTACTTACCTGGGACTTAGAACAAGTTGTCCTCTGTCAGCAGGAACAAAGCTATTCTGTTTCACCAGTTGCTCAGTGTTACTTTCCAGCGTTCAAAACTCCAAAGCATCTCACTTTGAAATGCTGGTGATTTGAGGTTGAGATGCTCTTCCAGGTTATTTTTTGAGATGAAGGACTGTGTTATTTGTTCGTTTAGCTGTTACTATATTGTGTGTTACTTCTTTCTTTTGAATCTTGCACAGTTACGTTTCTAGACCCAGATTTTCAGAAATAAGTGTTGGTTTTTGATGCTGCCTAAAAATTTGAATAAGAATTTGTCCTGTACAAGATGCTGCAGACCAGCCTGGTTTTCAGAAAATGCCAGGCGTCTGCAGGCTCTTGGTAGATGTCTCCAATTGGAGCTACAATATGACAGTTCTAGCTGACTTTGATATTAAAAAGCTTGTTAATTAAGATAAGCTACAGTGTATAGGAATAATCTTCATAGAAGTTTTAAGAATCCTCTGAAAATGTGCTAGAGTGGAATATGTGATGATAGGACGTGGATAGTACGACGTGTGGTATTACTGACAGCTTGCCTCGTAGGAGTAATGGATCTTTCCCTGATGCAGGCTGATGAAATCTTTTCACCACGTGCTCCCTAAATACACCCGACCTCTCCAACGTCCCTGCACACACCTGTGTGTGTGCTTGGGTAGTCCATCAGACTGCAGGAAACCATGAAGCTGCTTTGGGATGAGCACGTGAGAAGGATGTTTAAGATGAGGATTTCAGTGGAGTTCCAAGGAGGGCTATTGCATCATGTAGCTGTTGTACTAGAGCTGCTAGAGAGGGAAGGAAATTAGAAGTATGAAAAGTGTATGATCTGACCCCCAAAATTTCTGGTGGTTCGTAGAAGGTGCGAAGTATTTAATGGCTTGGGAAGGTACAGGGGAGTTGAGAAGCGAGCCCAGAGCCAGCTCTCTAAGAAGGTTTTCTAGAAAGGCTGATGAGCTGTTCCCGAAAGTACGCAGTGAAACTGAATGGAGTGAAAGTCCGGTATGTGAGGAGAGGGAGCACATATGGGAATTATATGCCTGCGCCTTTGTGGGCAGTTAAGGATGCGGGTGTCTGTAGGTTTTCAGCTTGAGAGTCCTTGCTGATTGTCATCCTGAGTGGCGTTTCTCCTAAGAGTGCAGCCTGGGATGGAGCTTGGAAGATGAGGAGGGAAGAGAGCACACAGCTTGCTGCCTTTACTAGGTTTGCCCTCCTGTGCCTGTGATATTCAAGGAAATGCACAGGAGCCAAAGACTTCCCTCTTTTTCCTGTGCTGCAGCAAGGCAGCCGTACGAAGCAGACTGATTTCTGACTTATGCAGCTTCTCCAGTTTCTTCTCCGTGAAGCACATTCTCTTCCTTGAGTCTTGGCAGGTTTTCATAATTACTTTTTTCTTCAGGTTTTCAGTGTGATTGTTCTTGTTTTATGTGTGCAAACAGTACGTGCAAGTTTTCTGTCCAAACCAAATAGGTGCACGCTGGCAGAGTGATTGCATCTGCCCCGTGTGATTCCTGACCTGGAGCTCTTCAAAATCTCGCTTTTGGCTTGGGTGACTTTTCTGTCTCACTTCCTTGGCAATGAAAATGAGAGCGTTGGCTCATCAGGTTGTAGGTTGTTTGTACCTCCCTCATCTTTCTCTGCTTAGGATACCAGGTCTTCCAGCAGGAAGGATCTGACGGGGCCAGCTGTTTGCAAAGCTGTGCCTCGTGTATCTGATCAGATGCAGAGTCTGTATGGGATGAGATTATGCATTTTCCTGTCAGAAGAGGGCTTTTGCCTAAAAAGACTCAGGGCACTGAGCATTAAGACATATTTTTAAACCCAGCAATAACTTCTACTATGCTAGACTAGATGTTTTTTTATCAACTCCAGTGCCATTTAGACTCACCCACCAACGTGGTGTAGAATCAAGCTTGTAACTTAACCACGGTTAACATTTTTCACAACTGACGGTCTCTACGTTTTTAACTTGCACGTGTGCCAAGTTCCGTTGGGCAGGGCTGGACACAATGCTTTTATTGATTATTGGTCCAGGCTCGAGTTTGTCGTGTAGGAGGATAACCATCTCTAAACTGTCGAGTTCTTTTAGCTTTCTCTATTGGATACAGATGTTACATCGTAATCTAATTTATACGAAGAGCACATTAGAATGTACATACTAGGCATTGCCAAATTTGGACATGCTAATATTTAAAGATTAACATTATTAAAATGTATGATGCAAAAATCTGTGTAATATTTCTAATAAATCTTTTTCTGTTTCTGATGTTTTGCCGTAATGGTTCAAATGTCTACATGCAAAGCTGATTCTTCTGCAGACTGCTGGGAAGCAGGACTCCCAGGAGAGGTTTTAAAAGGTCCTCGTGGTTCATTGTTTCTCCTACACTGGTAGCAGAGAAAATTTTGTCAGAATCTTCTTTTCATAAATACATCAATTTCAATTTTTTTTTTTTTAAGTAACAGATGCATTTGGATGCCTTTCAGAAGATTGTCTTGGGGATAAAGGAGTGTCACTTTCTGAAACAAACCATATTGACGACACAGTAGGAAACCATCCTGCTGCAAAGGCAAGGAAGGATCCAGGAGACGCTAGCATGTTTCTGCAGTAGGAGCTCTTAAATGACTAGAGGATTAAGAAAGAAGTAGTCAAAGAGTGGAAACAAGGCCTCATGACTGGAATAAGCATAAATGCACGTCCCCAGAAAGTTAGGAGGCAAAATGAGAGCTTGCAAAGTACCCTCCACCTGGTAGGTAGTGACAGGATGTTAGGGGTGGTGCTAAGTGCATAGTGCTGGAAAGATGCATTCTTCTGCTCATCCGTAAAACAAATACTAGGAATGGGAGACTGGAATCCTACTGGCATGCCAGTGACTGGACCTGTCGCTATTCTTTTTCCCACAACAGAGACGACTTAGCAGTTGCTGATCTTTTGAAAGGAAGCCGCATCTTGCAGATCCAACATCACCATCTGGCTAGTGACACAGAGAGGGAAAAGGAAGCTTGTTTGGGAACTTCAGGTAGGGCTGAGTTATGGAAAAAAAAGGGCAAAAATAATGACTTTCTGTAAGAACTGGAATGCCAAGCAACGATGCTTGTGGTGACGTTTATTGTAAACATTCACCACGAAGTAAAGGAGGGCTTCCTGAGTGCTAGACTGTCTCCCTAGATAAAATTCTTTTTTCCACCCTGCACAAACAAAGAGGGCTGTGGAGGTCTGCCTTACTGCTGAGGAGTTCAGCCCCATGGATTGCTGTGTGGCAGCCCATATCCAATCTCTGACCTTTCAGAGATGCTGGGATCTGGTTTGTTACAAACATGTCTGAAGTGCCTCAGAATGTATGTAATTCACTTGGGAAACAGATAAAGCTATGTCCAGTACATTCAAATTCCGGCATACTTCTCACAGAAGCTGCTTTTTATCTCACAGTGGTAGTGACAATATTCGAAAAAGGTAATTGTTGAATTAGCAAAGAAAATGAGAAAATGAAAGAACTGGTTGGGCATTTAAATCTCTTCCAGCCTCTCAGGTACATTTGTGTCCAGCTGTGTAGATGAAACCTTGTAGGAAAAAGTTCCCATTTACATAATCCAAACTACTTTGCCTTTCCCTACCTAAATATCATGTTTCAGCCCTGAATTTTTAATGCTGTTCTGGTCTGTCCTTGTGGCAATGTCACAGGGAAAACAGCGTTGTTTTGATTTGTTTTACTTTGGACAGCTTTACCTCCGGGACACAGTATGACCACACGAAATGGCAAGCTAGTGTTCCTAGTTTGTTTCAAGCTGCCACTACGCTTGATTTTGAAGACTTGCCATAGCTCACTTAGAAAGCACCAGACTCAATCTTCACATCTCAGTCATCTTCTGGAAAGGAGTTCTCAGAACCAGCCCCGTCTTGCTCTCTGGAAATCTCCCTGTCACCAGGAACGCAGGCTGGTGTTATGCTTAATGTGGAAAGAACAGGACTGTGAGCGTTCGCATTCATGGCTGGATGACCAGTGATTCAAAGCTCTGTGTGGCTGACTTCCCCGTTTCCATCTTACGTAAAGTTAGCAGTTTGTGTCTGCATGTTACAGTAACTGCAATAAGCAAGGGGTTTAGGGGCAGTTTTTTGTTTGCTTGTTTCGTAAGTCACCCTGTTAAATGTGCTGGTAGGATATTATCCTTCATGTCTATTAGCCAATCATTTTTTGATGGGCATGGATTTAAGTCCTGGGATGTGGAAAGGCAGAAATCCTTTCTGCATTACACACCGGGAGCAAAAAATGCAACCACGTAATGAGCCTCAATCCCATTCTCTGTCTATAAAGAGATACGAACTTCCTGATACCTTCTTGTCAGACTTAATCCACTCTTTGTACAGTTTGGAGGTACCAGTGGGTATCAAGATATATATTATTGCAGCCACTTCTGTTCATGTTTGCTTTGTTTTTAAACAAGGGATCAAACAAGCTACCTCTATTTGTTAGCTTTTTAAAAATCTGTTGCCATATTACATACTTGAACTGGAATTGCTACAAAGCACAAAATCATGAAATTACAGATTGTGTGTCAAAGCTTAAACCAAACAACCACGCACAAATAATATTTATGTTAAAATGGAGACAACTCCTTGCCACTTGACTTCAGCAGGTCAACTAAACTGGGGTCAGTGCCTTCGCCAGGTAAGCATCTGCTGGGAATCCAGCAAAAGCCTTCAGCTGGGGAGGATGTAAGATGAAGATGTAAGAAGGTTCTTATTTTTGTCAGAACTTACTATATTCAGCTACGTATTATTTGCAGATATTAATGTCTGCAAATTCCCTTGTTATCTTTCAGAAAATAGATCCAGCATAGGAGCAATTGATGCTGAAGCCCTGCTGTCTTTACTGCCAGACTTGGTACTTCTGTCACTGAAGTAAGCCGTTGATGCTCTGCTGCCTCAGCTCTTTTCACAATGTTCTCCAGTTGCTTTGATTTATTTGTTGGAAAAAGCTGGATTCTCTGTGGAGAATGTCAGTGAGTAATCCGTGCTGCTGTGCTTGCAAGTGGTTCAGAGACTGAAAACGAGAGTTCAGGCCAATGTTTTCCCAGGATTGTTTGTGGCTGGTTATAGATGGGGCGAGCTGACAAGATTTAGGACTGCTCTGCTGCTAAGTTTGGTTTCGCTGCCAAGTGTCTCCTAGTGCTTAGAGAGCTGCGACTGGGGTGGAAGGAAAAAGTCCCTTCCTGACTGGTGCGTGTTCGTCTATGTGAGATGGAGCAGTCTGGGTTTGTTTGTGTCACCACGGTTCCATGAATCTGCACCTCCCTGCAAGCGGAGACCTGCTCCAAGCCTGGCTTCCAGCAGACTAAGGTTCATATCCAGCTGCAGCTCCTGGCACAGGCAGATGAAAGTGAAATGCTATGACCTGATCTGTATCTGAAGCTGAAGCTAGCACACTCAGTGTAGCCTGAAGTTTAAAGACTGTCATGAGCACTAGAGCCTTGGTTTGCACTCCCCAGCTGCTCAGAGACCTCCCATGGGAACTGAGGCAGGTGTTCTGCTCACAAACAGGGTCTGAACCTTTGTGAACCCATTTGTGCTGCCATGAGATGTGATGAAAAGGAAACTCTTGGTTTCAGGAAAAGCTTATTGGCATGTTTTTCAGTCTCTCCCGCCTCTGAGCCAATGCTTTCATGTCTCCCTTAGACATTAATAACGCAAATTTTACCTAAAATTTCCAGGCTCCTGCTGGCTAAATGGACAGAACCTCAGTCCGTGGTTCTGGTACAAGTTCTGAACCATCCTGCCTGCTCACTTTGATTAACCATTCTGTTTCCCTGAGACACTGGGCCTCAAAATCTTCAGAGACACCTTGCCGTGCAGAGCCTGTCACCAGAAACGTTCCTGGAGGAGCAGGAGTTTCAGCAGTGCTGCAGTTCAGGAGGGCCATGCTTTCTCTTTGGCTTTGTAAGGGGCATGTAGGTGGGGAGAAAGGAAATGAGAAGTGAGCTGCAGTACACAGGAAGCAGTTCCTTCCTGGCCCCTATCGTGACCAGCTCCTAGAATCAGGTTAAGTGTCACACTGCATCTTCTTGGTGTGGATATAGAATAATTACTCAGTATCTGTCCTCTTTTTAGGCTGCAATAGGTGTAGAGATGCTTGGGCAGGCAGGCAGTGCAGGTGAACGCTAGCTGAGAAATTGTCCTGGTTATCCATTTGCTTGAGAGATCCAAGCCATAAACAGGTGAGAGAAACACAAGCAATACAAATAGCATGAGAAGTCTTCCAGTTGGGGAGTTGGTGGGCTGCAAGGGTTGGAGCCAGGTGGCTCCAGTCTCGTAGGTACAGCTTTGCATTAGTGATGCTGAAAAATGACTGGCACAAACCGTGGGTAGCAGGACCCTGAAGTAAATGTCACCCAGAAATGATGGCAGTCAGACCGTGGGGACAAGCAGTGTCTTTTATTGAGCACAGCAGGAAGAAAACGAAAGCTGTAAAATGCCAATGTGGGTAAACATTATTCACGTTTCTAGAATACGAACTTCCGTCCCTTCTTAAGTACATAGCAATGACCGAGGCTTTATCCTTACCCGCACATCGTGAGCTTAAGCAGGTTAAAGAGAAAGCAACAAGATTAGAGAATTAAAATGGGAGCGAGTGCTTTTCCTAACCTGCTGTACACAGACAGCCGTACGTCTTCAGTGCAAAGGTCTGTTTTGCCACTTCTCCTGACTTAAAAAAAAGGCATATTAGCAGCACAAACCCTAGCTCCACCTTGATGTGCTGTAGCTTTTATCTTCTCAGACAGCTCATCCTTTCTCTCCGAACAAAAGCTGTTCCCGCACTCTAATCACGGAAGGCAACAACTGCTGGGGCTGGTGGTCCTGTGGGACACATGCTCCCAGCGGGGTCAGCCTCCTGGGGAGCCAGGCGACCAGCAGCAGGCATCGCTCTGCTTGGCCTTTTCAGGTACATGTATTTCAGTATATTTCAAGCAGTTCAGTTTTTCAGTTATACTTAAAATGCCTGTTTTTTTTCCTCGCCAAAATGAAAACCACAGCAAACAGCCTGGCACAGAGGAACCTATGGTAATACCACTGTGACTGCAATGTCACCTTCGCTAGAGTGACCTGCAGGTCACAGGACCCAGCAGAAATCATCCCCCAGGGAGGTGGCTCTGCGGGAACACTGCTGCCCAACCCTGCTCTTTGCAGGAACCCGCAAAAATCCAGACTCCACATGTGCCCTCCTGCCCTGGAGGGCATTACAGTGAAAGCCATGAGCATAATCTGTTGCTTATTTGTAAGGCAGCTACTGGGATTTGGCTCGCACAACCCGACGTGCCTGAATAGCACAACTATCATAGCGGAGCTCGGCCCTTGAGAGCAGTTGTGCTGCCAAGGCCCTGGAGAGCCATTCTGGGCAGGAAGAGTTCAGCCTGAAGCTTGCAAAGGGACTCATAACATCAGTAATAAATAACACGCCACCAGTCCATGCGGTCCAGGTTCTCCCTTTCATTTGGGATTAAGACTCCTGGCAGCTAAACTAGGGAGGGTCTGAAAAAGTGGCAAGGGTGGAAACCACACCAAGAAAGTCCTTGGGCTTTAAAGGTGGTTAGCAGCAGGTTTGCATGGCACTGCTGCCAGTACTTACAGAGAACGGACAAAACTGGATTGAGGCAATAGGCAGTGAGGTTTCTGGGTGCTGGTCTCTGAAAGAAGCTGGTGTTCAAAGTGTCACCATCCTGGGCTGGGCAGCAGGCAGGTTCCAGATCTCCTCTCTTTGTGATGGAGAAGTTCAACAGGGGCTGTAATGATGACACTTGGGTTCAAATAGCCTTGGAGTGCAAATTCAGTGTTTGCCGGAAGCTGAGTGTGGCGACACGGGGGCAGGAAGGCTGGCACCTTCCTCTGAAAGCCTGACCTCTTTTTTGGGGTGTATTCTGCAGCTTTTGTCAGAGCTCAGCTGCCCTTTAACCCCTTAGTGGCCTGCACAGGTCTGCCTGCGAAATGAGGCTAAGAATTAGGGGCAAAGATGCCTCAAGCTCCAGCTGGGATGTAGGACACCACGGCTTTCTCTGTGTGCTATAGCTCTCCTCTGAAAGCCGGAGATAATGGTAGTAGCAGTAATAACAGTTACATTTCTTGGCTCCATCTTGCACAGAGAAATGTCTGCATTCAGAATAGCTGCATTGCAACCAGTTCACGTCTCCTTGCTCTTAATGATACTATGATTTGGAACTCAAAGCATCTCATTTTTGCGTAACAGCGCGTTTCTCTGCCCTGTCAGGATCTGGCACGGCGCAGAATCACTTCTCCTTACTGCTGCTGAGAAGCGTTGATGGGGAGTGAACTTCTGAGTCACACGTGTGGAGCAGACGTTTAGCAAGCCTGTTTTCTTAGGGGCATAAAGTTGTGAAGGTTCTGCCCAGGAAGCCGCTCTAGCTGTGAATGAAGCAATCGCAGGGTGTTTGGCTTGCAAGCGGCGTCGCTGCCCGTCTGGCTTCACCCCGGGCTTTCCACTCCTGGTGTTGGCCTGGAAACACACCACCACTTCCTATTGATTGCTCTGGGGAAATTGCCTCTACCTGCTCCCCCAGCAGAGCTGACGCAGCCGGCCCCTGCGCTCACCAGACCCGGGTGAGCACCGCGTGGCTTTGTGCAGTCTGGCTGCAGCTGCGGCTCTCCTGTAAAGACACTGCTGGAAGAGGTACTTGGCTTTTCATCGTAGAGGGTGGTTAGTAAATAAAATCAGAGAAGCATTAAGAATTTCTTCAAAATGCTATCCTCGTTGCCTTGCCCTCCATTCAGCCAAAAGCCTTCCTTTTTAATTTCACTGCTGTTTATAGTTTGGGTTTTTTTTTTCGATCCTGCGGTGTTTTTTATTTTCTAATGAAAGGTGTAAGGTACAACCCACAACGCACAAAGAATTCGCACACCTGCATTGTTACAAGATGAGTTCTTGCAGCTGGTTTAGGCACCATACTAAACATTTCTTGTCTGGCAGTGACCCCAGGACTAGGAAAATCCAAGTTAGTTGATCTGCAGTTTACGACCTCACCATAATTTTTCTGTTTTGTTTTCCAGGCATTTTTCGGACTTAGTGAAGTCTCCAGTACGGAAACAGTTTTCTCTGGAATTTCACTCTCTGCTTTCCTTTCCCCAGCTCTTCCAGAAAAAACGCCTCCAGCAATGCAGCCGCAAACCCTGCCTCGCACCACTCACCTCCACAGTTGTTTACTCCAGAGCTGCCTGCAATCTTTGACATGCTAATGCTCAGCACTGGATGCAGGTGATGAATATTCCGATGAATATTCCGGCAGCGCTGGGTACTTCTTTCACCTGCCCGCATACCAAATCGGCCTCAAAAATCGTGCTGCCTTCGCCCGGCTTGTGCAGACAGCGTGCATTTCAGACCATCATTGCAAGCACCACTTTGAAGAGGGCTTTTGTACCTGCTGCATGGTTTGCAGGTTGTGTTGTGTCTTGGGAACCCTTTCGTGGAGTCAGGTTCACGACAAGCTCTGTCTTGTCCTGCAAAACAACTCCGAAGTGCTAGTGAGGACTTGAGCAGTAATGGGGATTCAGTTCCCCAGGCTGTGCTAGCTCTGCCAGGCCAGTGGCTCCTATTTAGCACGGTCGGGCTGAGGTCTGCTGCAGAGGCAGCCACAGACACACAGGAGCGGGTTCTTGGGCCAGCTCCTCTCGTCCGCCCTGCAAAGCCCAGCCATCGTTCGTCCTTCCTGCAGCCAACAACCCTTGCCGAGGAGATGAACAGTGAGAAGAGGTTAGACGTGGAAGGGAGAGACATGCCGGGGGAATTGTGCTGAAGGTGGCAAGGTCTGTGGGAAGAGAGAACTGGCTGGAGGACCAGCGAGAGCATCTCAGCCCTCACCAGCTCAGGAGCATCTTGTGGCAGCTGCAGCCTGGCCCCGAGGGCTGGCTGGGCCCTGGCTCGGTGTGTGCTGGGGTGGGAGGGGGCTCTCGCTGCTTCTTTGTGGCTGGGCCAAGAGAACCGAAGGTGTCAAGGCAGAGCTGGCCGGGGAAGTCCCAGCGAAGCCTAAGCCTGCGCAGAGGCAGAGAGGCCTCACACAAAAGATCACAGAGGGCTGCAGGAAGCGCGCTGCCTCCAAAGCGGCAGCTCTGTTCCCCCAGGGACTGCAGCGACAGAGGAACAGCACGTACAAGGTTGGAGGGCTTCTGCCAAAGCAGAGCTGCGGGCTACGGCCGCGCCAGGGTGCCGATCCTGCCCCCCACCGTATCGCCGTCCACCACGTGGGAGCTGTTTAAATCTGTTTCCCTCCGAACAAAGGAGCCAGATGAGTCCTTACACTTAAAAGAAGCAGGTCGGGGCTGGTGTTGTTTCCTCCAAGAGTGCTGAGAGGCAAATCCCTAGCGTAACATAAAAACCCGGAAAATAATGGTAATGATGACTCATTTGTCACCGTATGTGACATCTTTGCACCAAACAGTGCTCCGGTGACCTGTTGCTGTGTTATTATTGTGCTCCACTTCTTGAATGGATTCCACGAGCCGCTTTGGGCTATATTTACCTTGCTGAGCGCATGACGTCCTTTACAGCCAGCAGAATACAGCCACGCACGTTGTCACCTCAGGACTCAGCATCCTCAGAGCCGCAAGGACTGCAGGGTTTCACAATGCCTGCCCTGATGATTGCTTTACAAGGCCGGAACATCCAGGTGATGTTTAATGGCACACGATTTAAAGCAGGGCTCAAAGAACACAGCTGGAGGGCAGGGTCTGGAGGCTCCGTATCTCTGGCTGGGACCTGGGACCGCGCTCGTCCTGCTCTAACTGCCGGCAGGTTTTAACCACACGTGGGACAGCAGAGCGAGCACACTGCTCCTCGGCTACACTGGCAGCTAAGTCAGATTCGGAATGAGTTCAGCTGCTTCAGTTAATGCCAAAATAAACCACCGGACCTTGGCAAAGGTGCCTGTGCTTTGCAGAGCCATGAATCTCAGCATAATGCAAAATCCATAGTGTTTGCGGTGCCCTACTGCCCGTGTCAGAGACAGACCTTGTCCAGAATGAGCTATTCATCAAGAGCTGACATAGATAATTCCTCTGCTTGTGTCTGACTTGATAAACCAAAATTTCCATGGGCTCAGCCTGTAAAAACTACTTCCGTGATCACACCAGCAGCTTCTTCTCAAATGCATCCTCTGCAAAGTTCATTCACATTTTGCCGAAGTGCCATAAAGCAGCAAAAGGCTTCTGTTGGCACATGTTTTAGACCTAGGAAAACAATGTGTAAAAACCCTGATGTAAATCCATCGCTTTGGGGTAAAAAGTGCCTTTCCATCATTGTTTACCTTCGCTTACACGATCCTAACAGGCTCTGCGCAAGGGGAGCTCCGCTCATCCCAAAATAATAAATAAACCAAACCAGTGCAGGCAAGTCGAAGATCCAGGCAGGGCTGAGAAGGCAGGAGCAGCTGCCCCGGGGCTCCTCGGAGCTCCGCCGTTGCCTCCCCGTGTGGCACCGGGCAGGCACCGGGGCTGGGGGCACCGCAGCGTGTGCGTGCCCCGGGTGCTGCAGTGCGAGGCCATCCCCTCCCTGCGGGCAGCTCGCAGGGTGTGAAGTGCTCAGGTGGGGCGGCAAGGGGCAGCGACAGCCCCAAACGCAGATCCTTTTACCAAAGAGGAGCGAAGGGAACCTTGCTGTATGTTTATATTGAATTAAATGTGCCCCGACATGGCTATCCGTTAGCATCCCAGTGGTCCCGAAGCATTCTGCTTCTGAGCTGCCCACCCTGGAGAAAATGGCTTCACTCGGTACAAACCAGCAGTCTGCCCTCCCAACAGCCTGATCCAAAGCATTTCTAGTCCTGGGAGTGTTTCGGTTTACTCCAGGCCCACAAAAAGCATTTATAAATTATTTTTCCCATGTGTTTTTACTCTGCTTTAGCTTTGGCTCCCCAGAAACCTTTCCCTTGCGCAGGTTTTTAATTCAAAGTTTGTTCTAAAAAGCAACAGCAGTTTCTTTTACTTTCTGTTTGCTGCAGGAAGGGGGGATTGTTAGCATGCCTGTCCGGGATACTTTCCAGTTTCTGTCCTGGATTATTTAGCACTGCTGGATGCCACAAAACCGCTGTGATCTGCTCGGCTTTGGGTGGCGAACACAACGTAATGCACGAAAGGTGTGACCAAAAGGTAAGTAGCTATTGAATTACAATACAGTTCCATGTTCACTGCTGGTTTTAAGATCCCCCGCTGCAGAACCCCCTTTTTTAGTGTCTGCATCAGGGTTTAATTCTTTCCAGACGCCGTAGCACTGACCCTGACCACGCTAGCCCCGTGGCTAGCAGCCAGCTTGTGCCGATCCACGGCGTTTGGCCATCTCGTCCCACCGGGAAACGTTACGCGGTGCCACGGGTGGCCGTCAGGATTTGATGAAACAGCCTCTTCGCTTTCGTGGGCCGGTCCGGGGGGGACTTTTCTCGGTGTGGCAATTCCCCCCCCCTCACCCCCTCCCTCCCGGGCGGTGTCCCAACGCTCTGTGGCAATCCCCAGCCCTCGCTGGGGGCCGGGACCAGCTCCGCGCTCGCCTCTCCCCGAACCCCAAAACCGGGACCGGGGCTTCGGGGAGGGTTCGGGGAACCGGGGACGGTTTTGCGGGGGGAGGTTGCGGGCACCGGGACCGTTCCTCCCCGTCCAATCGCGGCCGCGCCGAGCACTCCCCGCCCCGCTCGCCCCACGGGCACAAAAAGCCGGCGCTCGCCGCGCGGAGCGGCCGGGCTGCGGAGCATCCCCCGGCGGGCAGCGGGGGCCGCTCCCGTCTGCTCGGTGCCGGTCCAAGCCCCGTCCCCGCCGAAGGGGGATGGCCTCGGGGGCGGGCGGGAGCTGAGCGCGTCCCCGCGGAGCTCCCCGGAGACCGCGGATGCCCCCCCGGGGCCGGGCGCTGCGGGGGGCTGCGGGCCGGGGCTCGCCGCGCCCCTCCGGCCCCCCGGGACCCGGGGGGAGGCTGCGGGGAGGCCCCCGATGGGTGGTTCTCTGCGGGAAGCGCTGCCCCGTGGCCTCTCGGTAGCCGCGAGCCCCGGGGCGAGCACCTCGTCGCGGTGAAGGGTCGCGGCTCCTCGCCATGGACACTCTGAAAACCACCTACATCGTGCTGGAGCTCATCATCGCCGTGCTGTCCATCGCCGGCAACGTGCTCGTGTGCTGGGCCGTGGCCATCAACAGCACGTTGAAGAACGCCACCAACTATTTCCTGGTGTCGCTGGCCGTGGCCGATATCGCCGTGGGCTTGCTGGCCATCCCCTTCGCCATCACCATCAGCATCGGCTTCCAGGTGGATTTTCACAGCTGCCTCTTCTTTGCCTGCTTCGTGCTGGTGCTGACCCAAAGCTCCATCTTCAGCTTGCTGGCGGTGGCCATCGACAGGTACCTGGCCATCAAGATCCCGCTGAGGTAAGAGACACGAGGCAGCCCCGTCCCCTGACCGCCGGGGCCGTGCCTTTCCCTGCAACGTCCCGTCTCCAGCGGTGCCGTGAGGTTTGCTGCTCGCGGGTGGCAATAATGAAAATATCAGCAGTTTTGTACTCGCTGCAGGACTGGGATCAGGTTCCCAGCGTCCTGCCTCTTCCTTAAAGACCTACTTGGGAGCTCAATGTCTTGAGGCTATTTGTCTTGGGAGGGTCAGTGGCTTCCTGCGGAGGGTACGCGGTGATGCAGGAGCGAGCCTGGGACAGGTCGAGCTAATCTATGTAGGTATTTATACAGCCCCCGTTACTGGGGCTCGGGGCACATCCCAGGTAATGGAATAGAAGAGCAAGCACTCTTTCTCCTACTTCCCAGCCCACGAGAGAAAGAGTTGTGTAGGCTGTTCTGTGAGAGCCCTTGTCCCGCTGAGCTCAGGTCACGATGCTTTCAGGGAGGCTGAAAGTCATCTTAAAGGGGTTTTAATGTGACATTGGGCATAATTCAGGTTTTTGACTCAGAGAAGAGCCTGTCTAGGCTGCTCTGCAGTTTATGGTTATAATAAATGTGCGTTTTGTTGCATTTACAAGTGCTGCATTTCTGAGCTTGCACGCGCACTTTTTCCTTCTGTGTGCGTGCCACGAGCGGCTGCGTGCCTCGGTAAATGTCAGGTGTCAGCTCACACGGTGACAGGGGGAGAGGGAAGGAGAAAGGATTCACTCCTCAGTTTGCGGAAGTTTACAGTTCAGGCTTTCATCCAAGACATGAGCTGCCTTCCGTCTAATTCACGGGACGCTGCATTACGCTGGGATGAATGCATTAAATACATTTTACAGGCACTTAACAACGAGTAGGTGCAGCAGCTTCCTGAAGTGCACCAAACCACCAGGTTTTGCATTACAAATGACCTGAATCTGCTAACCTGGTCTCCTCCTGCCTCTGATGGCCCTCCCCGGGAACTGGGCATCGATGGAGCCCCCGGAGGGGTCTGGCACTGCCAGGAGCAGCCACAAGCAGAGTCGGGGGGGAGCAGGGCAGCCTCGGAGTGGGGACCCCGGCTGAACCGCGGTGGCTGCAGCTTCCCCAGGTTCTGTTTGGCTCTGGCGTCTCCTTGCATAAGCAACAAATTCTTCCTAAAACGACTTTAAAACCCCACACGCTCACCCTATCCCGGCACCCTGTAAGTCCCATGCACTGGGCAGATAGTGCTCAGGCACCGGGCAGATGATACAGCCGGGGAATGGAAACGCGCGGTGCCGAGCGGGGCGAGCGTCGTGGGACCTGGGAACTCCTCGGGGCACGGAGCAAGGGGGAGCGGGGCTGAGCCCTGTGCCGGGTGGGCAGCAGCAGGCAATATCTAAGCGGCTGCTGTCCTATAAATCCTTCGAGCCACCGACTGTGGCTTGGATAATTCCCCTCCTCCTGCTCCGTTTGTGTGCCCTGGGGCTTTCTCGGGATGGGGTCCAGCGGCACAGCAGCAGCTCCGGAGCAGTTCAGATTTTTTAATTCTCAGTTTAATCACACCACCCGCCGCCGGCACGGTGTCGGGCTCGGGCCGTTAGCTGTGCCTCCCCTCCTTTGTACCACAAACGCTTTTTTCAGTGCTCAGCTTGAGGCAGCGGAGCCCTGCGAGCGGGGTTTGTGCTCCGCTGGAATCTGTACGAGAGCGGCAGCTCAGGGCGCTTTGAGGGATCGCTCGAACGGACGCAGAGGGGAAGCGGTTTGACAACCGACAAAGCAGCGTTTCCCCCACTCTTTGGACACGGCTTTCGGGCAGGTTTGCTGGACTCTGCATGAGGTCAGTCCGTGCACCTGCGTGGGATGAAGCCCCAGGGGGATTGCCTTGCTCAGATACTTTCCCAGCGCTGTTTTTTCACCCCGTCTTAGGCTAAATCCTCTATTCCCTTGGCACGGACATCTGCTCCGTGCATCTATATATATTCCTGTGACTGCCTCCCAGCCGCGCACGTCCAGCCCTTCGGCTGTAAATCACCATCCAGGACTCCCGGCCGAGCCTGCTCTGAGGTGTGAGCTTCGGATTAAGCTTCTCCTTGGCACTGAGGTGCGTTTCGTTGCTCCTGGGGTGACAGCAAGGAAAACCTCTTGGAAAGGCCGGGGCAGGCCGTTGCTTCAGCAGCGGGAGGCTTAGGGACTGGCACCGACAGGCTTCTCGTTTGTACAGCCAGCATCACAAGAGGACACGGAAGGCTGGGGGGAGGATGTTATAAAACTCTGCTGGCCGAATGCTTCTCTGCCACGCTCGGGTTTTCCAGCCCGGGATTCTTGGGGCAGCCTTGGCAGCAGCCCCGTGCCCAGCCTGCCCCAGCACTGCCCGTGGTGTGGGCAGGATCCGGCCCCTGCTGCCCTCAGAGGCTGCAGGCGCTGTTCCCAGCGGGAGACTTGGGCTGTGGGAGCGATGGCTGTAGGAAAAGTTTCATTTGCACTAAAAAATTCCTTCTGGACAGCAGTGCAGGGGCTGGTACCGGGCCACACGGCCCCAAAAGTTGAAGGATTTGTACCCAGCGGTCCTGTGCACCGTGGCTCCCTCTGGAAACCAGTGCAGGGACACCGAGGATGGAGCCTGCCATATCGTTTGTGTTATGTAGGGGATATTTCAGCACACGGGCAGGGCAGGCCTGCAGGCCGTGCAGCAGTTTGCATTGCAGCCAGGCTAATAATGGATTTTTCAGTTCTGTGGCTGAACCCCAAAAATCCCACGGGGGAAGAGGCAAATTGTTTCAGTCAAATCGAAGCAGCGAGGTTTGGAGGCTTCAGTGAAACAACAGCGGTCCCGACCAGCCCGGCAGGTTGCTGCTGAGCCGCTTAACCCTTCCTGCAGCTGCTGGAGGCATCCTGGCTGGGAAGGCAGAACAAATCTTGTATAAAATCTCAAAGTGGCGTTTTGGAACCCTCCCTCGCCTGGCTAAAAATATTTGCTGGATTTGGCCACGAAGTCGTGAATTCTTTCTGTCCCTTGAAACACGCTTGCTTGTTTGGGTTTGGGTTTGACAAATTTACTATTTGCTGGGGCACCCCCCTCCTGCCCACTCCTGCCCAGGTCCAGCCTGTGCCTGCGGCTCCCAGCCCCTTCCCGGCCCCTTCCTGGCTCCAGGGCACAGCTCCTGGCCGCATCCTGCCCACACCTCGCTGCCCTGCACCCGTCCTGGGGCAAAAATCTTGTGGCTTTTTTTTTTAATTGGTTAGAAACAAAAGTGCCGAGGTACCAACAGGCCAAGTCCTGTTCTTAGCCCTGCCATCAGAGTGGTTCCAAAGGGTGTTTGTCTTTGATAGGCATGTTATAAGTATAAATAATATGAATATGAATATAAATATAATTATAACTATAAATATGCTCCCACCTCAGCCCCTGAGCAAACTTTCCCTTCCCCGCCGTGCTTGCTGCGAGCAGCGTATCGGGGCCAGGCAGCAGTGTCCCAGCAGCAGCAAATCCACCCCGCAGAGCATCTGGCACAGGTGTAGGGCTAAGGTTTTTCTCTGCAGCGCTCTCCAGGGCTGGATTCCACCCCACAGCCCCGCCGCTGCGAGCCAAAGAAGATTTGTAGGTGGAATAAAACCGGTCCCTTCGACCGCAATCCTTTGGCGCGGCTCGTTGTTGGAGGTAGGGGTAGGAGCCTGGAACAAAGGGGCAAGGAATTGGGGTAACACGGGGGAGTATCTGCATTCGGAGTGCCGAAGCAGAGCGAAAAACCCTGCCCAGCATCACGCTGGGCGCCCTCGCCTCGCCTCCTGCCACCGGGGCATCCTCGCCTCAATGGTGGGTGCCCTGTGCCGCTGCGCTGCGCGGCGTCTGGCGCTGCAAGAGGCCAGCTCCCCCCCGAGCTGCTGCCCTCGGGAAGGCTGCTGCCCTGCAGGAATTGTTCCCCGGGTCCCTTCAGCTTGTTCCTCAGAAAGCAAACCGGTGAGCGGTTTGGAGAGGAGAGAAAATCCTCTGCAGAGCCTCGGCCTGCCTCTGCTGTTTTCTGTGCGCCAGCCGGGCATCGGCAACAGAACTGCAGCCGCTCTTCCTTCTGCCCTCGCTTCGTTTCCTTTCTGGGGGGGAAATCCACGCGCCGCCCTTTGTCTGGACCCCTGCGTGTCCTGCTGTTTGCCTGCGGCTCACACGCGTGGTGCCTGACCCCGAGGCCCCGGGCAGCACCATCGGCACGAGGTTAGCACCGATTTATAAACCCAGTGCGCAGCAAACCCAGCGAACGTGCCCAGCACCGTGGGCAGGGCTGGCGTCTGCCTAAGCAATGAGCCTGGCGTGACTTTTGGGAGATTTTATAGCTCCTGAGGCAGAGCATTGGGGTTTGGGGCTGGGGCAGGCAGCGCTGGGCATGGCAGCTGCCTCCAGATGCAGCCTCTGTGCGTCCAAAAACATCGGTGCTGATCGCTCTTACGGTCGTAAACTGGAAGCGGGAAGCAGCAGTTATTTTTAGGTGTCAGCAGTCCGATTTCCTAAATACGCATGTCCCAAATCTTTATACTTTTCCCATATCTCAGGGGCCGCTTCCCTCCCTGGCAAAGAGCAAAAATCCCGGCAGGATGTTAATTGTCCCCGGGAGCTCTGCAGCTCCTGCCGGGGCAGTGGGGATGTCGGGGAGAGGAGCACGCAGCTGCTTCCAGGGGTCAGCTCGGGGCACGGACCTTGGGCTGAGCCAGGCCCCAGAGCTCTGGGGTTCGGGGCTTTTTTCTGGTTCGGTCAGGTCAACCTGTAAAAAAGAAGAAAAAAAAAGTATGTTAATTTTTAAATGGAAAAAAAAAAACAGGTTTTGAAATCCAGCAGGTTTTTTTCTGCAGACGTCAGACCTCTTTTGGTATGAACTTGCAGTTTGTCGTGGCAATGAGCACCGACTGCAGAACTGAGTCTTTTAGGGCCATCTTGGCCTGGCCCTTGGAGGGTGCTGAGGCTGCTGCTGCCGTGGCTTGGCCCAGCTTCGGCAGGATGCCAGGGTCGGTGCCCCCCGCTGTGCCTGCAGACCTGCAGTGCTGCCCCCTCCCCGTCTGCTCTCGCGGCTTGGCTCAGGGAATTCGCACACGCCGAGGAGGGGATTAGCTCCTTAAGCCTCCCGAGGACATCAGGCCTGGCATGAGCCACAAATAACCCACGAGTACATCCCTGGGGTGTGCCCGTGCTGCCACCCGTGTGCCCTTCGGTGCTCTGTGAGCACCGGTTTGGTGCTGGGAAAGCGCTCGGGTGCTGAGCACCACAACCAGGTCCAGCTGGACCCGCATGGCCCTGGCTCTGGGACGGACGAGGTGATGTGCGGGACCGGGCGATGGCCACATCCTCTCTCCCTCCCATCACATTTATGCCTCGTGCTGTCCTGCCAGGGCTGCGGGGGCTCTGCAGGGTGGTTTGGGGGACTTTTGGAGGGGCTTGCAGCGATTCGTGAAGAGCGATTTGGGGATCTGGCCCTCCTCTGAGAGCACAAAGCCCAGAGGGTGGCAGCCAGGAACGGCTGATACCGCGACACCTCCAGCCCCGCCGGGTGCCCACCGGGCTCACCTTCGCCATGCCCCCGGCAGGAAGGGCAGGAGGCCGGGAGCACCCGGGGGCCGCTGCCTCCTTCCCATGCACACAACGGGGGCAGATGCAGGGAGGAAGCGATTTGTCTGCGACTGGCCGCGGCCGCACGCAGATGCCCTGCTTCCTCGGCCCGCGCTGTAGCCGCTAATCAGATTTCTCACTCTCGCCGCCAACTCCTTCCTGGGGAGACGGCGCAGCTCTTGCTTTTGCTTTCTTATTTTTTTTTTCCCTTCCTTTCTTTCTTTCTCTCTAAGGTGCAATTTGTGATTCATTTAAAATGTCCTGCCAGGATATTTCGTCTAATATGCGATGTCTGCTCCGCGGCTGTGCGTGGAGCAAACGGAGCGGCGGCGGCGGGGCGCAGCTTGTGTTCTTGCACTGAAATGAAAGAAAAAAAGAAAGGGAAAAAAAAAAAAAGGAGCGTGATGAAAAGTACAGCTGCAAGTAGATGACAAGGATACAATGCTTGGCAGCCGACTGGCTCTCTCCCCTTGTGAATGGAGGTGTCTGTGTTTTTTTTTTTTGCCTTCACCCTTAAAATAGAAACCTATAAATTATCGCTGCTTGTTTGTAGCGGAGCACCTGCGGAGTGCGAGCGCTGTGAGCTCCCCGCCTGCTCGGATCCCTGCGTCCGGCATGCTGGGCATGGGGCGAAATGGGGAGGGAGCCAGGGCCTGCCTGCCCCAAAATACAACCCCGGAGGTGTTGAAGGTGCCAGGACACGGCTGGGACGCTGCTGGCTCCCCCAGGTGAGCTCCAGCAGGTTCTGGAGCTCATTCCGTGGCTCCAGTAGCGGAGGGTAGGGAAAGGCAGTGACACCACGGCTTCCTGACCTCCTCCTGGGCTGGGGATGGCCCCTTTGGGACCGTTCCCCCAAGTTGCTGTGCCTTGTGCCCCCAATCTAACGCCCCCAAATGCTGAATTCTGCCCGTGTTGGACAGCAGCGGCGCCGCCTGGGTGATCTCGGGGTGGGGACACCGCAGGAGCTCACGGGGAGATGCCAGGTACGTGCAGGACAGGACTGGGTGCCTCCGCGCAGCAGCCAAACCCCATCCCTGCCGCCCAGCCGCGCTCGGCAGTGCCTGCAGGGGTGTCCTGGCGTGGGCAGCTCTAGCAAACAGCCGTGGGAGTGCAGTGAGAGCTGCTGGGGGGGAGAAACCCCGCGAAACCCCGAGCATCCTACCAAGCAGAGGCGGCGCCGGGGGAAGGCTGTCACCTCCAGCCCGCGGCCAGCTCTGGGGGCCTCTCCTCCAGCCTCCCTGGGAAATATTTGGCCCAGCGCAGCGTGGGCTGCGTGGCTGTTAGCTGCCAGCCGGTGCATCGCTATTTTGGTCGGAAAAACAGAAACCTGACCCGCTTTGTGATCGCAGCACAGCGCCGGTGGCTGGGGAGGGCATCGGTGCTTCTGCAGCCTCTGCACTGGGCGGGAGCTGAGATAATTAGCTGTTTGGTGATGATTAGGACAGTGAAGAGACCTTGCCAGGCTGTGTAAAAGGAACTAATGCATCGCCAAGTTATTTCATCTCAATAAATCATTTTTAAATATTCAGCTGTTGTTTACACTAAAGCAGCATTTGAAGCCTCTAAGCAGAAACACAGAGGAGATTCAATATTTGTCGTGCATTAATTGAGCGGACTTAGGTGAGTAAATTTACTTTAACGCTTTCTTGCCTGATAATATTAAGCCTGAAAGAGTGAAGGGGTGGTTTCCTGGCGCGTTGTGAGCTCTGACAATGTGCTGGTCCCTCGCATCTCCGCGTGCTCAGGGAGGTTTTACTTTGCTGCTGCTTTGTGGCGGCGGCTCCGCGCGGTGGCTTTGCACGCCTTTGTGTGTGCTCAGCTTCGGCTAACGCAATGCGGGCGGTTTCTCACCACATAGCTGTAATAAGAGGGCAATCAGCCAACTCTTTTAGAACACCGAACCGTCCCCGGCTTCACGGGGGCCTCCTCTCAGCGAGCAGCTTTTTCAGGGCCTTCGCCACCCCCAGCAGCCTCCGCGGTGGCCGTGATCCACCTGTGATGGCCCCGCTGCTGGAGGCGGTGAGGCACAGGGCTCCATCTCTTCCTTCTTACCAAGGGGGCTTCACCTCGATCCCAGCTCACTCCTCTCGTGAGCGCGAGGGAAGAGCGAGCAGCGACAATGAAAAAGCCTTGCTGGGGCCATGTGTTTTCAGCAAGAGGCGGCACCGGTGTCAGCAGTGCAGGACGTGGCTGAGCCGTGGCTGCTCTGCGCCGTGCTGCCCACACGGGGCTGCGCCGCTCGGTTCGGCCGCGCAGAGCCTCTGGGGAGACAAAGCCTCAGCTCCTTCGCTTTCTCTTTCTGAGCTGGGCTCAGAAATGCTTTTGCGTTTTCCACGGCTGCTGCAATGGTTCGTGTGATGTGATGGGACTGAGGCTGCGGAGCAGCAACAAAAGCGGTCAGCTAAGAGTCAACAGCACAAGCTGAGGAGCCCGAGATGGCCTGTGGGCTCCCGTGGGCGCGTTTCTTTTCTTCCCACGTGCAGAGCCGTAAAGGTCAGGAGCGGCCCCTGGTCCTCCCTGCAGCACTGACTCAGCCTGGCCAGCGCCAGCAGTAGCTCGAGGCTCCGACTTTGCCAAGATTGCTGGGATCCTGCTCCAGATCCCATCTTAAAGTTTCCAGGTTCCACAGCCCCAGAGCAGCTCAGGCTCCTGACAGCAGGCACGGCGTTCTGAAAGCGAAGGGCTTGGCCTCGCTGATGCCCCGACCGATAATTGCTCATCCGAGGCAGCGAGGCTCGGTAATAACGAGAGAGAAGTGCAGGAGCAAACCTGCGCCTTGGGCTGCTGCCTCCGCCGGGTGCTCGGAGCCGTCCCGAGCCCCCCGGCCGCTCCTCCCGGCCTGGCCCTGCCGTCTCTGCAGCTTCCAGGAGGAGACGGCCGCGCGCGCACGGAGGCGACACCAGCGTGATTCAGATGCACAGCTGCGGTTCTGTGGGAATAAAAACCCTCCCCTGCCTCACGGGCCGGAAGAAAATCTGAACAAACGTTTTTAGGAAAGGAGGAGCAGGGTAGCAAAGCCAGAGTAAACAAGCAGTGAAAGGAGGTTGTGGGAAGGGGGAACACGACTGTGGGCCAGTGGACGCTAACTGGCCTCGGGCAAGACGGGAATGGGTTTCTCATCTTGTCTTTCTGGCAATCGCTGGGTTCTTCGTATCTCCAAAACGAGAGCCAAGTGGTGTTTTGATGCTGGCATCCGTTCTCATCGCACCCAGAGCAGCTTGTCCCTTCCCGATCTAGGTGCCTGCACCCGCTGCTTCTCTGGGCAGCTGGGGGCTGGGGGCACCTGGGCTTTCCTGGCCATGCAGGCACCCAGTGCTTGGGGTTCGGAGAGGTGTGGGGCCTCCTGTAACTGCATCAGCTTGGCCTTTGTCCGTGGCTCAAATTCTTCATAACCAGTGAGAGCAGCCCAAGGAAAGCATTTGCTCAAAATCTGGGTCTTTACACCCAGCTGCGGTGTCACGTACTCAAGCAGCGGAGGCTGATGGCAGCCCTGGGAGCTAAGGGAAGCTGTCCCCATCAGCACTGTCAGAGGGCGCACAGAGCTGGGAAGGTGAAAGGAGGGAGAAGAGCACAGAGTTTCTGGCATTCCACTCGGAGGGGAGACACAAACCCGAGCTTGTAAATCTCCTGAGCAACCTGAGCAATCCATCATTAGCAGATGCTGGCTCAGAGTTCTGCCAGGGTGTTTGTTATCCAGCCACAACAAGCTCGCGTGGGCTGCAGTCTGGCATGTGTGAGCCAGCAGTCGCGCTGTTTGGGAAACTGGTAGGCTCCATGGTTTCCACACACATGTGTACTTCCCACGTCGGTGTACGAGGTAGCACGGGGAAGGGCAGCACGTTACCGACCGCTGCTATCTGCAGTAAAAGCCAGCATTGCTGCAGGCGCGAGAGCAGCCCAAGTTGAAGCAAGCAGCCTGCGGTGGAGGGGCTGTAGGAGCGTGGGGCGATGCTGGGTAAGCCTTTGGCTGCCCATCACAGCGTTCCAGTGGGAGCCAGCACTGGCTGGGCTGGGATCGGTCAGCCCAGAAGTTCCCGTAGCCCAGCAGCGCGCCGTGGCGTGCCCGGCGGTGGGTGCTGTGCCAGGAGAGCCAGGTGCCGGTTGCGGGGTGAGCCTTCCACGGTCGTGTGCTGGCCGTCCGTGTAGTCAGTGGTTTAGGCTCATGCAATGGTAAAGCCTTTTTTAAGACTCTGTGCCCTTACCTCCTACTGAAGTCTCACCGGGCTGATGCTCGCGGGCCTGGGCAGTGCCTGGCAGCCCACGGGAATAGTACGTGACTCAGCTCCCCAAATCACCTTGTGTAGGCGTGGAGCAGAGGTGAGATTTTTTTACCCCTCGGGGCTCACTGAGGTGAGGTTCCCATGGGGGTGTGGGTGGGGATTTTGTGGCGTTGGCCAAAATGCCGATGACTTGAACTGCAGGGAAGTCACGAGCGCTCATGTAATTAATGCCCCTATCTCGGCTCTCATCTCGATGCTGCAGGTATAACAGTCTGGTGACTGGGAAGAGGGCGAGAGGCCTCATCGCTGTGCTGTGGCTCCTGTCCTTCGCAATCGGGCTGACTCCGCTTATGGGCTGGAATAAAGCCATGAGCGGTTGTCCCAACTCCACCAACGAGACGGGGCCTGACACTGGGGCAGAACACCATGGCTGCTTCATCTCCTGCCTCTTTGAGAACGTGGTGACTATGAGCTACATGGTGTACTTCAACTTCTTTGGCTGCGTGCTGCTTCCACTCGTCATCATGCTGGGAATCTACATTAAGATATTTATTGTTGCCTGCAAACAGCTGCATCAGATCGAGCTGATGGGCAACTCCCGGACCACACTGCAGAAGGAGGTCCACGCAGCCAAGTCTCTGGCCATCATCGTGGGACTTTTTGCCTTCTGTTGGCTGCCCCTGCACATCTTGAACTGCATCACTCACTTCCATGAGGAATTCTCCAGATCCAAGCCCGAGTGGGTGATGTACATGGCCATCATCCTCTCGCATGCCAACTCTGTCATCAACCCCATCATCTATGCCTACAGGATCAGGGACTTCCGCTACACCTTCCGCAAAATCATTTCCAAGATCCTCTGTAAGAAGGACGACTTCCCCAAGTGCACCACTGACAACAAGCAGCACCTGACTGTCACCAACGCTAACACTCCAGCGGCCCCTGGGACCCTCTGACCTCGCACAGCCTGCTCCCGGGGCCTCGCAGCCTGTCCCTGACACTACTCCTCCCTGTGCCTACGTGACAGTTACAGCCAGCTCCTCCGGGAGTGCTCACCAATGACCACTATGCAGTTACGCAGCTGTATTTTTTTTATTTTTGTAATTAACATAGTGCCTCCTAGAGGGATAACCTGACTGGGGAGAGTGAGTGCAGTTCACCCTCTACTGTAAAGGCAGGTTGCGTGAGCGCTGCTGGTGGCGTTGTACTTCCTTTCCAGGTCAGACGCTGACTGTGGAGGCCCCACCTGCTGGGGGTGTTTCCCCGGTCATGCTGCTCATGTCAAGTCCTCGGATTTTTTTATTTTAATTATTTTTATTGTTTTTTAATCTCTTTATTGATATGGGAGTAATAATGTCGTGTGTTTTTGGGTTGTTCATACTTGACAGCACTTTGGTAATACCCTAATTATTCCATCAATTGTTTGATGCAGCTAGTATTCTCCGATGGGAAAAAGTCTTTCTTAGCCCAGTTGCTGGTGTGAAACTGAATCCGTGTTCCAGGCTCTGAGAGACGCGGCCGTGCTGATGGGGAAACAAGATCAGACCTGGCCGTGTATTTCGGCCCCGTTATCGAAGCCCTACTTACTAAAAGAGAAAACTTCAGAAAAGGGTTGACTGAAGCTGTAGAACAGCACTTTTATTGCCTTTAAATGACTTTGTTCTGCAGGACATACTAACGCATGCAGCCCAACGCTTCAGGTTTTGTTTCAAATCTGTTTCCTGCTGTCAAAATGCAGAAGGCAGATGTGCCCTGGCCGTCATGGTCCAAACTCTCCAAGAGCTGTGGCAACACTCCCCCCATGCCCCCCCATTTTATTTTTTTTGCTTCCACATCAACACTTGACAGACTTGCAGTGTATCAGAAGTGTGGGTTTGAGCTGTGATAGCTGGGTGCTGCAGCTCGCCTCGTTCCTAAAAGCCCCAGAAGCTGTGAGTGCTCTGATCATCATTTTTCATTTTTTAATCTTTAATCTTGACCTGCATCAGTAGCAGAAGAGACTGGAAGGGAACCAACATGCTTGAGAGAATGCGTTGACTCGCGGCCTGGTGTTGGCCAGGCTCTGCGGGGCCGGAGCTGGCCTGGCACTGCGGGGCCCTGACGCCGCAGCCAGCCGTGGAGCCCCGGCCTGCCAGAGCGCGAGGCCCTCAGCAGCAGAGCGGTCTTAGTCTGGGCTGGAAGTTAATAACTCTGCAGCCACAGCTCGGTAATTACTGCAGCTGATTTAATTAATATGTAACCGTGGTACACAAAGCTACACAAAGGTGGGAAGGAGAGCGCCGTATTTTCCAAAGTACCTGCGCCACGTCTCCAGTGTGCTGCCAGCAACCCGGTGTTTCTGGGAGGCCTTTTATTTAGCGGAGCATTTCCATTCCACAGCAGGGGAATGGGGTGAGGGAAGGAGTCCGAAATCACCAAACAGAAGCTGGAGTTTTCAGTGGTAACCCAGAACACCAGCCTTCCTCAGCCATGCAGGGAGCCAGAGGTGGGAAGCAGCCCTTTCAGAGCCAGGTGGCAGGGAAGGAAATTTAAACACATCCGGTTCCTGAAGAACAGGCCCAGTGGATGGGCTGTGATGCCTGGAGCAGTTTGTCCCTGATAAACTGTACTTGAATCATACAGAAATTGGCTATTTTTTCAACTGTGTTGCACTAGAAGGAGGGAGGGGGCAATATAAGACCCAAGTTCCATTTCTCTGGCATATGTGGATGACAAATACCGCTTCAAATAAGCCAAAAAGCAGCTCTGAAAATCTGATCTGAAGAAATCCTGCTCCTGAAGCATCTGCAGTGGCAGCTGTGTGACCTGCAGGCTGCAGGTATGCCCTAGGGCCCACCACACACAGGTTGCTGGAAGTGGTGGGGTTTGCTGCTGTGTGCAGCAGCCGAGCCGTTAGAGCCAGCCCCAGGCCTTGGTGAAGCACCAATGAGCTCCGGTGGGGTTAGCACATGCTTAGGCAATGCCCAAGTTCAGCCTCAGCTCAGTATCTCAGATCCTGACATTTCCAAGATGAATCTGAACAAAGTTACTGTCCAGAGGGTTTCTCCTTTAACATCCCCGCTCAGCTTTGCTGCATCTGCCTTGGTCGTGGTCCAGCTAACACATGTAGCCGCCGCCCACCATTTAGGCAGGGTTTGGCTCTCCTTTCATTCCTTCCCTTCTGTATTATCTTTGGCCATGTTCCTTCTGTTAATCATGGCTGGAAACAAGCAGGGTTTCACCTGCAGGTCTGGCAGTGTTGCAAAGTGGTTGCAAGCCACATTTATCCTTACAACAAAGAAGGCAATCCCTCCCCTCCTGCTTGCTGAAAATGAACCGAACTCTGGACAGCACAGAACAGACTGAAGCGCACAGCACCACCACACAGAGCTGGTCCCAGAACACTCGCCTGTGTGTGGCAGCAGTGCAGAGCAGCATCCACGACTGCTACCTTCCATAAGCCTCTCATGAGCCAGAATCCCTCTAATACAGACGAGGTATTTCCTTTGTGGGAACGTGCCATCAGATCGTTAGCCAGTAACTATGGCCTGAGTCACCGTGGCATTTAGGCACATTAAGTGCCTTCGTGGATCTGAGCCAAAGTCATTTCAAGGCAAAATAAAAAGAGGACACGCCCTCACCCCTCCTCAAAAAAAAGCTCTGAAAGTTTCTATAAAAATGTGAAGTGCAAATGGCAGAGGAACTTTCTGTAGAGTGCAGCTGGGGATGTTCAGCTGTCACTCATTACTGCTCTGATGTACATAGGATGGATGTGTTTTCCTCATGTTGCTCAGATTTTATATTTGCAGTAACTTTGTTATTTACATACAAAATGCTTAATTTACCACCTACACAACCTGGCTCTGCCTGTGCCCCATCATTTTGTGCGGTGTTGTGTTCACACGGTGTATCACACAAACCTACACACCGGGCATGGGGAGGAGGCCAGCCTCAGAGCATGGAAGTCACGGAGCTGGAAGGAGCCGGTTCCTGGCTCACTCTTTCAAGGCCAAGGCCCCAAAACCTTGTGGCACTGGACAGGGGTTGGGAGCAGTCACAGTGAGAGCAGTTAATGAGGCTCTGTGGTCACCCAGAGATCTGCCAGACTGATTGTGTCTCCACATTGCCACAGATCAGTTCAAACATCTTCAGAAACCCCCAGGAATAGCTTAAATAAATGAAACTGAAGTCAGCACAAGCTTCTTAATGTTTATTAATTAATTAATCAGTGCAAAGCTGCTAATTAATGCCACATTTGGCTACAGCACAGGAAGAAACCTAGCAGCTGCAATGGCAGCCTCGTAAACACGCTGGCTATGCAGCCAGGAGGGTACACAACAAGCACATTTGCATGTGATCCAAGTCCTTCATCCTTCATCCTCTTCCTCAGCCAGTAAGATGTTTGTGAGCTGCTCCTCAGAGACTGTTACCTCCTGACAGGCTCCCATGGCCTGGCTGAGGTAGACAGCAAGTATATGTTTGCACTGCAAATAAAAGCATGGAAAAGTTAACAGCAGGAGCAATGCAGGAATGCCATGCTCCATCTGACAGCCACAAAAAAGCACCCACACCAGAATGTGTCCAAGGAAGTTCTCACCCCCCCCAGGAATGTGTTTCCCCCTTGCCACACCAGGACACAAGCCTGGAGCTCGAGCTGCCCCAGGTCTCTGCAATAGGACACATACAGGGGGCTGACACACGGCAAAGTGCTACTGGATCGTGCTGCCCTCCCCACCAGCATGCCAGGTGCAGGTAGGTCCAGGCTACAGAGAGCAAGAGTTGGCTTTGTGCTGTCTGGCAGCCCTCACACACCCCGCACCGCTCTAGGAAGTGAGAGCATTAGGCCCAGCTCACAGAGCTCCTGGAACAGGTGGGCTTCCCATGAGGGAGGGATGGTTGGCACGGGGCTGGGCAGACAGACCCGGTAGTGACCCTGAGCCCTTCCTCACTGGCACCAGGTGAACCCCACTGCATCAGCCAGCCTCCACGTGGCAGTCATACATGCAGCAGTGGCCCTTGTTCCAAGAGACCAGGAATTCATCTCTTGAAAAGTAACATGGAATTAAGAACAAAAGCCCTTCCTGGCCCTGGTAGGCCTAGCTCCATCTAAACGTTGTGACTCCTGGAGGCCAGGTTATGCACTGGGTCAGGCACAGCCTGCACAGCCAAGTCCCCGCTCACATATTTGCTCCCTTGGAAACTTCAGGCTGCTGTGGTTCGGGGAGGAGAAATCAGCACAGCCTTCTCCTTCACACCCTGTCCTGGCCCCAAGTTAAGGCAGACAACTTACCAGCAGGCTCTCGCTCTTCTGCAGTACAGTAAAACCAAAAGCAGGACACGTACAGAAGTGGCAGGAGCTGTAGCAGGTGTAGAGTTTACCCGAGGTCCCGAGGACCTGAAACAAAGTTATTCAGAGGGTGTGGGAGTCAGAGAGATCATTCACTTTCAATTTCTTTAACTCCTGGCCTGTATTTGGCCTGACATCCTCTCCACAGTGACTCACAGCGTGCAGCAGGCGAGCAGATGCTGCAGTACAAAAGGGGCCCCAAATACTGCAGTGACACACAATGAGTTTGAAACTCCTCAGCTTTCTGCATCTCTACATCCTTTCCTCCCTACAGGAGAAGAAAGCTCCTGTATGTACACTGTGTTTGCAGCAGACGTTGGCTGCAGTGACCCGTCTGCTGCTGAGAGATCAGGAAAAGGGCTGAGGCATTGAGCACAGCGCCCCAGCTCAGTCTCCCAAATTCCCTACAGCCAGGCCCCATACTGGCAGACCATGTTGAAGATGACCCAAAGTCTTGCCACAGAAAGCACACTGATGAATCCAGGGCTACCACTGACCTGCGGATGGAAGGAGAGCAGCAGTAAGCACTTGTAGTGAGGCCGTTTCTATCCAGCACCAAGGGCTGGAGGCTGCAAAGGCTCTTGCTGTTCTGCTGTCAAAAACAGCTGCAGCTATTGGAATCCAGTTTTGCCTGAATAAACAAAGTTCAAGTCTCCAGAGAAGAAGCCTCCCCACTTCACCTCTGGTTTGGGAACAGCACTGCCTCCTTTTCCCATGTGCTGCTCCTCTGCAAGGCGGGCACTGAGTCATATTCCTGCTCGGGCACAGGACGTGGGCAGCCAGGTGAGGGAAGCGCTCGTTCCAGCGTGAAGCTGACAGGCAAACTGCTGGAGCTGGTTGCCTGACACAGGAAAGCCATCCTGGGGATTATTTCTCTTCTGCCTTCTTCAAGACTGGAAAGTAGCTTTTAGAAAGTTATTTTAAGAGCAATCTGCTCTGCCCTCCTCCTGTTGCAAGAATACACCCGCAGACTAGGAGCCGAAATCTGCACTGAACAGTGTGGACTTCCCTGATGCTCTGAGGCTTAAACTGAGCCCATGCCATGGCCAAAATGTGGTTACAACAGACGACGTGCCACGATGTGTGCTGTATTTGCCACAGCGAGAGCAAGTGGCTGGCACTAACTCGTAGAGGGCATTCCAGAGGACGGTGGGGCTTTACATGGGTGTCATCACAGCAGAGCTCTCTTCTGTGCACGAGCTCCAGGCTCTGATGGCACACCACGCTCCTCTCACAGCAGGCTTTAGATTCCGGTTGGATTCATGACACAGGTACAATTAAATGTAAAGATTCCTCAAAAAAGGAAAAAGACAGTGGAGGTCTGCAGAGTGTTGCTCTCCCAGGAGGTCCTTGGCGCTCTGAAGTCCCTCCAGAAGAACATCATCCCTCACCGTCCAGAGCTGTACCTACAAAAGGACACTTACCCCGTCCCCTGCAGCTCTCTGCAGCCCCTGCCTGGTGGGTGAGCCCTGCAGGTTTGAGCTCTCCCCAAGACGTGCTGCACCTCTTATCCCTCATCTCTCCCCGCAGATTCAGGACACAAGATCCACATTCTTATTTCAGGGGAAATCAGACTTTTTTCAGAGTCTGGCCTTTACCCCGGCCCCTCTTATACTCCAGGCTGTTTGTTTCACTTGTGATAAGTTTGTTTTTCTCTAGCCCCTTTGATTGTTTTTTCCAAGATGAAGTATTCCGATGGTGCCTTTCTTTCCGAAGTGTTTTCCTTTGAGGAGGGGGGGAAGTCACGGACTGCCAGATTTGGGCTGAGCTTAGAGATCCCCCATCCTGACCTAGATGGCAAGAATGCAGCTTCTGCCTAATAAGGCAGGATCTGAACTCCAAAGACCAAGAGAAAAAGGTGCCTCCATTTCTGGGCAGCTGCAGCCACGCCAGGCTCAGGGGTGCTTTCTTGGCCCTGAGATGCTCTGAGATTTCCTTCCGCTGCCCTTGTTGCCAGGCGCTTGTTGGCAGCACCGAGAGGAAAAATAACGCTGGTGGTGGTGTCCCTGCCAGCGTGCAGGGACACGGAAGAGCTCTGGCACCAGCGTACTGCTAGGCAGCACCAGCCTGCGCCAGGACCGGGTGCTCTCATCCTCAAGGTGGGACAGGCTGCCAGAGTTCTAGGAAATTACTTTAAAAAGACTTATAAAAGAAGAAAGCAATAAAAATGCAGGACGTGAGCGACGGAAGTGACGGCTGGTGGCAGGACTAGAGCACTGTCCCTTCCCCCTGCCAGCTGCCTGCACTCCTGCAGCTCGCAGCTTTTCTGCAAGTCAGGCACAGCTAAAGGAGGTGCCCCAGCCACTCACCACTCACCATCCAGCAAGCTCCACCACCAGCGAGCATCTGCCACCTCTGCAGCAGGTAGGACTTATCCCTGACCTGGAATTACCAGGGCTGGCTATGGCCTGCAGTGTGGGCAGGTATTACACAAGCTCTTTGGGGATGATTTACAACCCTAAGGTAACACTAGCCCTTGAACACCCTGTCAGTGCCACCCCTGTATTCAGTAGCAAAGGCATTAATGCCTGGGCATTAGAAGATAACTCATGGTTTTCACTTGACTGAGGGCTCCTTCTTCTCCCATCTCGGGTCCTGAGGGCACAAGCTGTCTGCACAATGAGCTGCAGTCCTAAGGCCTGCCTGAGCAGAGCCATTGTCCCCCAAAGCAGTGCCCAAGATGTGCTGAGTGATAGGGAACACAGACAGCGTTTTAGCCTGGGAAGTATCAACAGCTCAGCTTTGGCTACGAGGACCCAGAGGAGTTTCACAACAGGACCAACCTCATGGCCTCACCAACAAGAGCTCTCCAGATCCAACTGTTGAGTGAAAGCACCACTTCACATTCCAGCTCACCCACATCTGTGTGCGAATGGCAGGGCAGAGCTGACCTGGGGAGTGAGGGATGTCTGAGCCTGCGTCCAGATGCTCACAGATGACCCCTGCCCCCTGCACTGGGCGTGCTTCTCTGCTGCAGAAGCGCACACAGCTGGGACTTCTGCACCACACACAGGCATGAATCAAGAGCCAGTGACACTACCCAGCCACCCTGCGTGCAGTGTCCCCGCTCAGCACTTTGGTTTCTGCAGCCCCAGCTCGTGTTCCCGTCAAGGCTCCAGCCGGTGGCCTCGAGAGAGGCTCTGCTCTGTTTCTGCCTCAGACAGCTGTGCTGAGGAAGAATTTCGCAATGGGACCGGCCTCACGCCCCCAGGGAAAATAACTCTGTAAATGAACTCATCAGCATGGCCTTAATGAGCAACGGAGCTGCACTACCAAGGAATGCTGCTCAGGACACGTGCGGCTGTGGGCAGGGACTTCCTGCAGGCTGCCTGTCAGTGGGAGGACACCGACACATGCTGCTGGAGCAGCAAACATCGTCCCATCAGCTACCATCAGCTACACGGCACCCGGCTGAATGCTGGGCCTGTCCCACATTACCTCCTGATGGCCAGCCCTGACCAACATGTCCAGGGGTTCCTTCCCTGCAGCAGCAAAACCCTCCTGTCATGCTTCTGATTTCTTCTCCATCTCACTAGGCTTCCTCTAAGCGATGAATATCAAGCCTCTTGAGATGCAGATAGCTCCACCACACCGCAGATAAACTGTCAGAGTGTGAGCACACATTCAGGCACCGGGGGCTGCCCAGAGGCTCTGACTGTCCCCTTCATCCTTCACAAAAAAAGGGGGGCAAGTGAAGTGCATTCCGGCCTGCAATGCTCTGTCCTAGCCCACGAGGCCTGACAAAGCTCTGCAAGGACAATGTGACCACTCTCTGCCCAGTGACATATTCAAATGAGCAACAGTAAAAAAGGAAAAGCCTTTAAGCATTCAATTAGTGAGGCAGCTGCTGTCTAAAGGTCCTGGAAGCAGAGCTTCTTACGCTGTACCAAATACCCAGCAGCAAGCCCTCACCTCAAATTGGAGCCTGTGCTCTTGAGCCCTTCATGTTTATGAATCATGCCTCTTCGGAGGGGCAGAATTCCTCTCCAAGGCCCCAGAAGCGAGGAAGATTCCATGTGCAAACCAAGCAATGCAAGCTCTAAACACGTGAAAAATGTTTGTGTCTCTACCCAGGCCTGGTTCCCCAGCAGTTCTCTTACCCTAGGTGACCCCAAAGCATCTCAGCACCTCCAGAAAAGGAGGGAAGGCCCCTTGCAGGGACAGTATTTAGAAATGTTCCTCTTGGCTGCTGCAACAGCGAGCTTGTAAGACACTGATATCGCCTCTGTGTTTATCCAAGTGCACTTCCACATTCTGCAGGTTAGGAGGATATTGGGTCAGGTGTCAACTGGAAACCATCAGACAGTGAAACAGGAGGAGACAAACAACGCCCATACCTGGTATGCTGTCCTTCCACTGGGGGACACGACTCGGGTGACAGAACGGTGATCCACCAGATCCAAGGCTGGGACAGCAGCTGGGCCAAATATGAACTTCAGCCTGAAAGAGAAAGTGTCTCTAGTTAGGTCACATCACAAAAGGGCTGGCTTAGATTTAATCCACAGGAGGCCTGTAGCCAAAAATTCCCTTTGCACCTCAAAAGCCCACCAGTTACAGCTCCATTACCTACGCTACCAAGCAACGTGTCCATCTGGCTTTCTCAGCTTTGATGACTTTCACAATCAGGACATGAAGCGGTTCCTGTCCCCAACTAAAATGAGACAAAGTGCATGAGAGACTCAGAAGGGGGATTTTTACGTCAGCCTCTGTGGCTGTGAGGCAGCGTTGACATGTAGGTGAGGAGTTATTCTGGGGCAGCATATCTGGCTGAGCTCCCCTGGATCAGCTGAGTGATCAGTTGAATCCCACCTCCAGTCACAGCCACACGTCATGCCTCAGAGCAAAGAGCACCGATGATACGTAACTCCTCGAGTAACAGGACTCCTTCCTGACCCCCGGAAAACTGGTGTACACCCTGCAGAATGAATGAGCCATTCGGTAGTGGCTGTGTCTGACTGATCACAGTCACAACTGGGGTACAAATTGTTCTTTTTCTACCTAAAATTGCAGCAATAGGAAGCTAAGGACTGTCTGGAAAATACTTAAGGCATTACACTGCAAGTGGGGCCACTGGGTAGCAGTAGTTTTAAGTCGATAATCCAGCTACCAGCAAGGCCCAGGGACAATTTCATTCCTGATACACGCCCAGGAACAGCACATGCCTTATGTCATTCCATGCTCCCTAAAAATCTTTCCCTTTCCTTCCCTTCCAAGCAGGACACATCAGCATGCCGGGACGCACCACTGCGTGGCATTTACAGATTGCAGCTTGCTGGGACGGGGAAGAGACTCGGTTAGCCAGATTCGCTCAGGTACACAATTGCTTCCAGAAAAGCCGTGCCTCTGCACAACTCCCTCCTCCGTCTCAGCGCTGCAAGGCAGCACCACTGGAGCACGTGCTGGGGTCTGGCTGCTGCTGCGCTTGGTGCTGTAAAATTCTTCACCAGCAAGTGGAAAAATAAAGAGCTGCGACTCCTGAGGGCACAGCAGGTTCCATCACCATAGTGTCTGCAGAGTTAGTGCCATTCAGGGAGGATTTTCTCTCCTGCTGATGCCGTGTGAGGGTTTATGATAAGCCATACGTCAGACCTGGAGAGCTGTACCTCTAGGCCATTGTCCAGACAGCTCATGAGCTTACAAGTTATTCTAGACCTGTACATCCGGCCACTCTGAACGAGTTCCAAAGAGCTCAGGGGCAACTGAGCTAATCTGTACAGACCTTTTATCCACTGAGAAAAATCTGTGTAGTCTAGATCAGTTGCAAGGGTAAGCGGGAAGAAAATCAGCAGTGATGAAAAGATAGCACAGAACACGAGCAGGAGAACAGGAGAAAGCAGAGGAACGTTTGTGAAGACACAAAGAGCCAAGGCAGAGCCCTGGCGTCTCAGCAGCACGGCTGACCTACGCGTCTGAGTCAATCTCATTGATAACAAGCCAAGAAGACAGATTTATTCCAGGAAGACCAAAACTTCAGTTGCACAAACTCAAGGCAGTAAGGATTGATTTCATCTGACAGACCGAAAGGAGGTGGGTGGGGGAACGCTCAACGTAAGGCATTCCTTAATGATTAGATTTGGAACTATAATAGGCCTGAGTTTAATGAGTTTCAGTAACTCTTTCAAATTTGGGGAATTCTTTTTTCATGTACATAATTTGATCAGTCTAACAGGAAATAAGTAAGGGGAATGCCCAAAGGAAATTGAAGTTCTTCAGATATTTGGAAGAGATTCAGAAATTAAATCAGAATACTTCAGAGCCCTTGGTCACAGGGAACTGATGGAAATCCGACTGCCAAGAGTTACCACCCAAGTGTTATTAAACTTAACAAGGGAATTTCTCTCCTCTTTTCTTTTTTGACAAGAAGGAAGCAAAAGAGAGACTTTTCAAATACAATCCTACCCTTCAAAGGCCATTGTGGTCCAGAAGGAGTCAGCAAGCATACCTTTCACAGGTGTTGCGTTAGGTAACTTTAGACCCAAAGCCATCAAGGCCTGAAGGGTTCCTGGTAGTGTCCTCTCCTGGCTCAACTACAGGCAGGCAAGGACACAAAGTTAAATATGAATCTGAAAAAAGTCTTTCTCACTGCGATGGTGCCTTTGGTCTACCTTCATCACCAGTCTGTGAGGACTGCAGAACTTGGATCTCTTAGGAGGCTTCTTGCGTATTGCTTCAGTCAATGCAAGGGTCGTAAAGCTGACCCGATGGATCCCCTGAACAGAAGGAAACTCTCAGAATAATTTTCCAGGGAATCGTTACCTGGTTGGTGCAGAGAGAGAGGTTCAGCTCTCCCTTCCCAGCACACATGCATGACTCAAGCAGAAGAAGGGATCTCAGGACGCCGTTGTGCTCACACTGCTAGGAACGCAGTGGAGCGCAGCGTTCCAGTGGCATGAATCACTGAAACACAGTCCACTCTCACAGAAAACTCATTCTGGATCTGAGGGCGGACTCAGCACAGGTTAAACATTCTGGGTTTCTGCATGTTTTATCCACCCAAATTAGTGCAAGTCATCACAGGAGATTCAGCGATACAGAGATAATTTCATGAATTTGGAAAAACCCTTGAGACAAGAACCGTCGTTCCCACTACCAGCGCGCACATTTAGTTAGCAACTGTGCCTGAGAAATATGCACTGGTCAAAGGCAGAAGAAAACCAGCAGCACTACGATGACAGGAAGTTATCAACTGCCCTTTAACAGGGCACTTGGAGAGGAAGCAAAGCAAAAGATACTCACCCCAGCAACAGGTCATCAGGGACTGCAACAAAAAGAAAACGAAGGGTGATTTTTGCTGAACTCTCCCACTGCATAAAATAACAGCACAGGCTAGGACGCTGATCACAGACCGGCCCAGGGAGGGGAGGGTCTTCCTCATCTACCCCAGAGGCCAAACAAGACTCTAGCCATCCTTTCTCGTCACCAAAAAGAAACAAGGAGCAGCAAAATGATCTGCCATGGTAGAAAATTTTAGTGGTGACAGTGTGAGGGGACAGGAGATGTGAAAGTGGGTGGGAGTTTGCCTTCCCCACCTCTCACGTCTGCTCTGGCTGAGCACACCAGGGCAAACAGCTCAAGTTCCACAAAACCCACCAGCACGCAGAACCGACAGTCAGGCAACGCTGTCATTGTCAGTCTTAGTTCCTTGCTGCGTGAAACACACTATAATTGAAAACAACCAAGTGCCATGCTGTTCCCACCATACTGCTCTCCCCTCTGTTCCAGTCCTGAGCCTCCCACGTCCCGTTCTGGGCCTGGGCCCTCTTCACAGCAGTGCTGCCTCTCCCCACACCAGGCCTGATGCACCCCACCGGGCTCCAGCCCCCTCCTTTCCACCACCTCCACTCCAACGTGCACCTGCTCCCAGGGCAAAGCTGGGTTCTACCTAATTAATGCAAGTGCTGAAGTTTCCTCAGTCCCGTTCAAGAAACTCATCAATCCCACTTGTTCCAAGAGCCACAACCCTTGCACTTTCAGTGCAACTCCTTGTTGTGCATTTATCAAGCACAGCAACTAAATACAATTACACATACATTCAGACCACGGGCATTAATTTTAAAAAGAAATGCGGAAGTCCAAATACACTGACTTTTACAATATCCTACTTTTACAAGCACACACCTTCAACATCTTGCTCTGCCTCTTTAAGAAGCTGGTTAAAAATACAAATATTGGTTTCCCTGAAACTCTCTTGGCGTGAGTAGAGAACTTTGTGGCATCGAAACTTTGACAATGTTGTTCTTTTCCCAGCATAGTCTTTCAGGGCACCACTAGTTTATGGCTTTTAAAACAGTACACACGCAAAAAAACATCTTCACTTATTAGAACTTCTTGTTAAGACGGAAAATTACACTTCGGAAAAGGAGTCTGTTTGTTTTAGCTGACAGCTGAGGCTCTGATCACCCAATCTGATCTTTCTGTTATCGCTAATGGGACACAGTGTACTAAGCCTTGTTATTCCACTGGAAAATTAGGTCTTCTGACTTTAAAGTCCTTTGTTCCAACAACTCAAAATATTCCCTCTGCCTGTTACACTGTTGGTCTGACTTTTCCAACTTTCCTCTAGTTTAGTTCTCTGAAGTGATTGATCAGTTTCTTTTCACAGTTTTGTCCCAGCACACTGTTTTGGTGGTTTAGGGATAAGTTTTATATAAAGCTTATATAAGCTATCCATTTAGAAAGCTCTTTAAAAGTCACATGTACATTTTGGATCTACTCTAACCTGACAGGAGCCATACAAGTAAGCCAAAAAGCTATCCAGGTGGTCACTCGGTTTAGATATTAAGTCTTTGTCCATGTCCCACTCAAAAGGAGCACTCAGACTTCTCTGAATGTTTTTTGGGTTGGTTTCAGTGCAGGTAGCAATATTCCTTACATAGACATCGCTTTGCAAGAACCATTCTGCACTTCCTATCCAGTAAACACAAGCGGTAACATCCTCTTGGACAGATTTTTGCACACATCACAGAACTGCGTTAGTAATGCAGAGTGCAATGAGTGCGATTGTTTTTGACTAGCTGCTAGAATTGCCCAGGATTTCACTGCTAGTTTCTGCCTTCTGCACTTAAGCAATGGAAAGCGGCTCTTTGCCACGGGATGGCTAACACGACACCCTCTGCTGGTCAGGGGTGAAACGTTCATTTTGATGAAGAATTCCCTTTTAACTCTGGTTAAAAAATATAAAATGCTCTATAAAAGGAGTGGTACAGTAGGTGTAACAAAAAAAACTATAGAAAAGTGTGGAAATTATCATCCCTCAGAGGCAGCCACTTGCACTACAAGCAAGCAGAATTCCTCTAGGTCCCCAAAGTGTCCAACTCGGTCTCAGGTTGAAAAGGGCTTGGCTTTTAGAAGGGGGCTGCTCCTCAGTATCTGTGCTTTAAAGCCATGTGTGAAACAGAGGAGCTGGAAACAACCCGCACAGCGTGCCTCATGATACTGAAGGCCACCAGCTGTGTGACAGCCTGCAGAAGGTGCAGCCCAGGGGCCAACACCAACCCCTGCTGCTCCCTGATGGTTTGACAGCACCGCTGGCGGCCCACCACCCGCCGGGACGGTGCCGTTTCCGATACGTACCGTGCGCCGTCTCCTGAAAAACCCTTTTGATCTCCTTCAGAAGCTCCTCCGCCACAGCCGGCAGGGTGCTGCCCATCCCCTGGGCGCCCGCCTCGGAGCTGGGGGAATACGGGAGAGACCGGGATGCAGCGGGAAGTCCTTCAGGTCACGGCGGACATCGCAACCCGGGCCTGTTCACCTGGGCAGCGCCTGAACGGCAAGCCTGGAATCGGCCCGAGGGAGCCGCCTCGGGGCCGTGCGGGGCGGCCGGGGCTGAGGCGGCGACCTCGCGGCCTAGCGGGGCCTACCTAGGCCTCACCGGGCCTACCTTCTGCCTCGTCGCCATGGCAACAGGTGACGCGCAGCCCCGCGTCACGTGGCGAGGGCGAGCTCTTAAAGGGCCCGCGTGTGGTGGGGGGATGAGGGCGATGCTGGCGGCGGGGCTGCGGCGGGCCCTGGGCGTGCGGCGCTGCCCCGCGGGGCTCCCCCGGGCCCGGCCCTCGGGGACCCGGCAGGAGCGGGGCGGAGGCACGGGGACGGGACCGGGACCGGGACCCGCCCGGTGGCGGTGGGCCCGGCCGGGCCCGGCCCTGGGCCTCCTAGGAGGTGAGGGGAGGGGAAGGGGGGCGGCGGGGAGCGGGGGGCGGCGAGCCTCGCCCCGCAGCCCTCTCGCTCTTCCCCAGGGACGCTGAGGAGGACGGCGAGGCCGCCATCGTCCTGCTGCTGAAGAGAGCCAAGGTGAGGGGGGACACGGCGGCTGGGGGCCGAGGCCGGGGCGTTTCACCCCTGTTATCCCTCCTTTTCTCTCGTTTTCCCCCCTTTCTGGTGTCCCTCTGCAGCTCAGCACGATGAAGGGCGAGCTGGGGGAGGCCGAGAAGTTTCTGCACCAAGCCCTGCGCCTGGCGCACCAGTCGGACGACAGGAGGGCCATCGTCTACACCTACAGCATGGTAACGTCCCGGCGGGGTGAGCGGGGCTGGTGGCGGCCTCCCGCTCTTGGCAGGGCCGCGCTGGAGGGCACGGGCACAGCGTGGCGCTGGGAAGCCGCGTGTGGAAGGAAAGGAGGTGGTGGTGAGCCTGGGCCCAGCAGTGGAGCTTCAGCGCGACTGTCTCTTCCAGATGGCAAACGTGGCCTTCATGCAGGGGCAACTGGACAACGTGAGTAACCCGGGTGTTTTGTTTTTCTTTCCTTGCAAGAGTCTGACACCTAACGTGAGGTGTTGTCAAAGATCTTGAAGGTGCGATGTGCCGCTGACTTGCTGCATCCCGAGAGTTGTGAGGCAGGGATCTCACATGCTAAAGCAAATAATCCACCTTGGGACTGCGATCCCATGCTGCTAAGAGTAGTGCTTTCACAACTGGATTGTGAGCTCCAACATGGTGAGCAAGGGGAAGATCCATGTCTTACTGTCAAAAGCCATGGTCAAACATTTAGAGGACTATCCCAAGGAGAACCCAGGAAAGCAGTGAAGAGGCACAGATGTGATAAATCCATGGTTGGTGCAGGAGTCCTGAAGTAACACTAGCATCAGGTTCTGGTTGGCCTTTCACTTTCCACTGGTCTTGACAGCAATGGTACCATGAAGTTTGAGACAGTTTTCTCTCAACGGTCTCCTGTAGAGAGTAGGGATGTTTCAAGTGTCATTGTTCCTCAATGTTCTCTTCAAAATTCTCATTTCAGGCAGAAAAGCTCTACAAAGCAGCTATGAGCTTTTTGCTAGCAGGAGACACAAAAGAGGTAGGTTCTTTTGATAAAGGCTTTCCAGCAGAAATATTAAGTGTTGTGCACGGTTCTTTGGTCTATTTGCGGTGCTGTAATACTTCTGGAACTGGCAGCTATGAGCTGGTGGGCTTCTTAGGAACTTGCTTTAACGGATGGCAGCTCTGGTCACAACAGAATGGGCAATTTCAAGGTGTAAACTTGTTCTGTGGCAAAGTAATGATTCTACTGGGAAGATGTTAGAAGAGTAACAGTTGCGTTGTGTCCTCCTGGCAGGATGACAATGCAGTCCTTGAGATGTCCCTCAAGCTGGCCAGTATCTATGCTGCTCAGAAACAGTGAGTTTTCTGCTAAAGGCATCTTTTACTTTAATCTCGACTTCAACTTCACAGTGGCGGTGGTGGCCAAGCAGAAGCTCTTGCCTCTGAGAATAGAGTGCCTGGGGAAGCTTTGATGTGACACGATACTACCAACATAAAAGCGCCCCAAGGCGTGCTCTTTGCTCACTGTCATGCAGCGCAGTGATTGCTGTTATGATCTGTCTGGCTTAGGGCAGAAGCAGCTATAGAGGATGTAGCTCTCTAGCCTTAAATCCACAGCTCACAAGATGTGCATTCAGGAGAAAATGCTTTGGACTGCAGTTGGTGGTTGGTAACTTGTAGCTTCATTTTTCTTAAGAGACGGAGCATTGGCATGGGTGGCCATAGCTGGCCTTGTCTGGGGGAAGGGGGCTCTCTCCATCTCTTGGATTCTTTCATGCATGGGTCAAGAAAAGGGTCTAGAACATGATCAAGGATAGAGCGCTGAAGGCAAGATTGGTCTGGTGGAGAGGAAATGTTTCCTTACAGGCCACCTAGAGTAGGGGAGCGAAGGTATTCACATCCATCCCTTCAGGGATGGAAGAAGCCTCACATTGCTGAGTTTTTGCACTTTGCAGGCACAAGTTAGCCCTGGCTGGCTATGAGTTCTGCATCCTGACCTTAGAGGAGAAGATTGCCAAGCAAAAGGACTTGCCTGAGGATGTCTTGTCAGGTGGGAGTGCCTTAACTGCCAAAGGCTTCTCTCCATGTCTCTGTTTCTTTGTCCTTGCTGTTGTCTTCCATATTGCCTAAGCCTCATCTTCATATCAATCCATTGTTTTCACATTGCATGGGTTTCCTGTTCTTGTAGGATGTGAACTCAGTGCTTGATCTTATGAAGTGATCACTGTTCTCTATTTGCAGCTGAAGAAAAAGCCAACACCCGTCTCTTGCTGGGGATGAGCCTAGACTCCTATGCTCGCTATCTCCTAAACATCAACCAGCTCCCAGTGGCCCAAAAGATGTACGAGAAGGCTCTGCAGATCTCAAAGGATGTTCAGGGAGAGACTCATCCACAGGTGATGTGTACAATCATAGTTGGACTACTGGGGAAAGAAAGGCTGACTGATCTCAGGGGGAAGGACATAGCCATAAAAGCTGCTTTGCTGGCTTTGAACATGCACAGCACTAAATTGGGTTCTGTTTTCCTGCCGGGAAGAATTGAGCATGTAGCATGTTGATACATAAGGCATGTTGATAGATAAGGCACTTTCTTAATAAAAGATTCTCTGGGAAATATTTTTAATAGTGTGACAGGGCTACGAATGTGGGGCTACAGTTGGCTGAAGTTCCGTATGAGTCTTGCTCTGAGGATTCCTTTTCTGTCCTTGTGCAGACTGTGGTCATCATGAATGACTTGGCAACTGTGCTGGATGCTCAGGGGCACTATGATGAAGCATACTCCTGTGTGAAGAGGGCAGCTGAACTAGCAAAGGAGACTCAGCATCCTGAGGAGCACATGGTGCTGAACAACCTGGCAGCAATTCTGATGCACAAAAGTAAGTGAACGTGCCGTCTATGTCACTATGCATTAGTTTTTAGTTTAATTAGTGGTTCTGATGACTTGGTGTAGGCAACTTGTGTTGTATTCAAACCAAATTCAGCTGCTGCAGGATCTTGTCCAAGACGAATGCAGTACTGGTGCATCTGCATCTTGCTTCCCTTGTCCTGTACATAAATAGCTGTTCCAAAAGGACAGAGGATACTGCTTGTGACTTGTTTTGATGAGATTGTGATGCTGAAGCAGCACCTTGTCATGTTGTCATAGCTCCTTTCTAGCTCTCAGTTAGCACTTTATGCTGAATGCTTCTGAAGCTCCCTAGTTCTTAACGTGTTCTAAGTAGTCCTTTGCTTGTCCTGTGCCTGTGGTCACCTTCAGGAGAGGATTCTGAAAATGGGTGGTGTAATTGGCTAGCCATGCCCCTTTTTCCTCTTGCTACAGAAGACTTTCTGCAAGCAAGACAAGTGTATGAAGAAGCTCTGAAGCAGGCAGAACAGAAGGGAGATGTTGCTTCTGTCCGGCACATCCAGGAAGAACTAGCTGAACTGGCCAAGAGGAGAAAGGACTCCACCTGAGTCTGGCCAGAGTCCAAGCTGCAGGTGTCTGACAGCAGCAAGGGTGGGTCAATACAAACAGGCTGGGACTGGTGCAATTCTCCAGAGGAAGAGCAATCAGGAACTTAAGGACTGCTTAACAAGAAGGGCTGCTATTGCCTATATAGTCCAAAATAAAGTTGTGAAATCATAACTGTATTTCAGTTTGTGGTCTAGTCTATGGTTATAGTGATCTACTGTGCTAACGAGTGAACTTAGTCTTGACTGCCAGCAAAATGCAAGCCTAGCCTGTTATTAATTTGTGTAGTCACTTGCTATTCCTGACTTCAGAGTATTCTGTTTCAAAACATGGCTATCCTAAAGCTGGGTCATGAAAAACTGAACAGCCTGCCATTAGGTAGCACTGCCTAAACTTCAGATTAAGGAAGGAGGATTCAAAGTAAGGCAGGAATTGTCTTGCTCTTTACATGCTGGCTAGCACAACAGGGTGTACGTGTCAGATGCAGTTCAGTATGCATTAGCTTCAGTAGAACACCTCACAGAATGTACCTGTACTATGACAGGGCTGCAGCCATGTGTCATTTTCAAACAAGTTGCCAAAGATCAAGTGTGGCTTCAAAATGTCTATCCAAAGATAGAACACCTCTCCTCAAAGGAGGGGTAAGGCTATGTTACTAAACAGAGCTGCTGTCAGAAATAAAACCCTCTGCTACCTTACCCCAGTCAGAGCACACTAAATACCAAAGCTGTCTTCCTTTCTTGGACAGGTCATGATCTGTCAGTGCTAGAATGCTGAGGCTTCCTGTTGGAAAAAGATAGAGTATGTGACGAACTATCAGCTTTGTAAGTTACTAAATTCACTTAAAGGCATGTATGAACAGCCTGCTTGTACAACAAAAAATTTTCAGTTTTTCCCTACAAGGAAGCCTAACACTAAAGACAAAGATTTTAAACCAGAAATTATCAAATGCATGTTTCTCCATGAGAGTAGAACTAGATGTAACTGTCACTAATCAAGCATTATTTTAACTGCGCATCTGTAAGAACTTCAGGTGTTTAGTACATCTCTCAATGTTAATTGCATTATTAGTTTACTTACAGTAGCAGCATTAATAGTGGCTTAAGCTCTTTGTTACTTTGAGCTAAGAAGAGGCACATGCAGATTTCCTAGAGTTAGATGTTCATTGAAGCTAGAAACTGACACACACAAAGCTTCGTTCTCAGCAAGCTAGGAATTAAAGATAGGGCTCATACAGGCACACTTGTACCAACAAAAAGGCTCTAACAACTTAGAACCAATCTTTATTTGAGTTTTGGTGTGTTTTTTTTTTTTTTTTTTCATTTGGGTTTTAAGTGGCAGACTGGAGACACCAGCAGTGTCAATTAGGAACCCTGCAGCACCCCCTAAGGGAAGTGTTTTGCTTGTTCTCATGAACATAGCATGATGCTGCAAAACAAGAGGGAGACACAGGAAAAGCAAATGGAGAACTGATCCCCTTTATTGATTGGTCTGAATCCAGAAGTCACTATCTACACTGAAGACATTGTGTGGGGAAAAAACTGAGTAATGATGCATGGGGTTTTCAAGTCTTGAATCAGAATCATGAAACAAAGATGACAGCATTGTGAAAGCGCTGATCAGAAATCATTAAAAATCTGTAGTAACCTATACTTTGTAAATGTGATTTATAAACACCTTCCTGTTTGAAACAGGTCAGATGTAGCTCCATACTTGAGGAGTACTGGAATTGTGGTAAACCCTAACTTAGGCTCTGGAGAGGTTTTTACACGGGAGAAGTTAGAACTTAGATAACAAACAAAAGCAGCAGCAACATTTTACATGCAAATGCCACTCACGCTGCATCTTAGGAGAAGGTAACTATCCTACTACTTTGGGTATCTTGCTGCTGCAACAGCAGTAACATGAAGCTTTGCAATGAACATGCTATACTTACAGTACAGTTAGCAAAGACTTTTGTCTGTACATGCCTCTTTTTTATATTAATAATTGACTTTTAGAAAGAAACTTAACTGTCCACTGCAAACTAAAAGCTACAAAAAGGGCAGATGAACTTGTTTTCCAGTATGTGTTGCACAGGAACAAAAAAAAGTTACAAATAAGAGCACATGCCTAAAAACAGGATGAAAAAAAAAACCAAACATTAAGCTAGAAGGTTAAAGGACAGGAAGGTGAGAACGTCTTTCTTAGAGAAAGACTGCAGGCAGCTTTAAGACTGCCAAGTACTCTATGCTGACAATGTTTTTTTTTTTTTAGAAAAAAGGTAGCAAAGTAATTCTGTATTTACAACACACTGTCAAATTTCCAAATAAGTTCCCTTATCATTTCTTTCCTTCACTTAGGGTAAAAAGGCTTTTCTCTATCAAGTATTCAGAAGTATGTTTGCTATTGATAAATAATTCTGTACTACTGGACCATCACAGTTCTTTTGTAAAATGTAGAGCTTACATGGACTCAAGGTTACATAGCTACATTATACCTTCCATACAATGTATTGCAAACAGTGTTAAATTTAAAAGATTTTGACTGGAAAGTAACCTCTAGGCAAGGATTGTTCAATTAGATGCAAAAGCAGTATGGAATCTGACAGACCATCCTACCCCCCCAGCTCAGTGCTATCTGTAAATCAGTCCTACCCCAGAGATTTAGATTCACTTTCCTGAGGCTAGTGCAGCAAAAAATAAGATGCTCCTGAAGATAGATGGCAGGAGCCCCTGTGATACTGTTAACCAGAGGCACATACACGTGAGCTACAAGCACATCATAGCAGGCATTGATGGATGAATGATTAAGATGACTCTAGTACCATATACAATTAAAAGAAAATTTCACCCTAATAGGTATTGCACACTTTAGGAGTTAAGCCAAGCATTTTTCAGGACTTCTACCAAAAGGTTTCTGATAAGATTAGGGATTGGTATGTGGACACAGGCTTTAAAATAATTATTACATAAAGACTTTAAAATCAGACTAAGGAAAGTAAAAACTGCAGTACCTATTTCAAACTGGTTATAACAGAAGCCAAGTAGTTGACTCGTGCTGGTCAATTATTCTATAAAAGCATCTTGTTTTTATTTAAACTCAGGATGTAGAGGTTTTTCTTCTTAAAGGACTTATCAACCCACCCAGAGCCTCTGTTCAGATAAGCCATTTGCTGTGGTTAACCATGACAATAAAATTTAGTAGCCTATTTCAACTGCATACAATGCAGAAACAGAAAACACTACGATAGGCGTTTGGGGCACAGTTGAAATTCCCAGTGTGCGTAACAGTGAGGTATGCCTCCAGAAGCTGTTCTTTCTGTTTTGTTTTGATTTTTTTTTATCCTTTTTAAAATGAACCATAACATACCCATGCAATAATATTTCTGCAGTGTTGCTAAATAAAACCAACTGCACCAAAAAATTTACAATGTGGCAGAATTCAAAATTCAAAGAAATATATCATCTTATTCCAGCGAACTGGCTATGTTAATGTACACAATTCAGTAAGGGGTCAGTCAAAAAAAAAAATCAACATTTTCACAAGAGTTGAACACCACTGAGAAATATCTAGGGGAAAAAATATATATAAAAGCACAATGCCTGCAAGAAGTGGCATGGCATTAAACAGGCAATGATGCTAGGCTGATTGGGAGGCTAGGGGTACGGTTAGGCTAGGCTGGTAGGGAGGCTGGGGTTATGAAGAGTACTCTACACTGGAGAAAATGCTTAAAAAAATTACAAAATGACCCCCAAAGTTTAGGCAATGATTTGAACATAAGTACACCAGATACTATAGCAAGGGAAAAAACACTGCAAAAAGTACTCTCTATTTACAGAAGAATGATTTAAAGACATTATGGTTTTCTTTACAAATAGATGTAGAACAGGAATAGTCCACATTTTTAAAAACTCTTTACATATTTATCTTTAGTAAGTCAACCTTCTTGATCACAATCCTCCAACACACGGCCTGTGCAGAAGGCATTTAACGGACTCTCCATTAATTCTTCATTGTGTGGCCCTTGCTCTCTTGGAAAGTCTCTCTGGGCACAAGTCAAAAATAACTTTTTTATTTTGACCCGCAAATTAAAAAAAAAAAAAAAAGAATCTGCATAGTTCAGTCATCACTGTCAGACAGAGTCTCATATTGTGCTGAAAGCAGTGGTGCAGGCTCTCGCTCCCATATCCTGTTCTGTTGGTGAGTGGTTGCTTGGCTCATGGACGGTGGGGCACACGCGATTGATGTTGGCGGTGTACTGCTGAGCATCCTCATTGTCAAGGGGTTATAAGGAAACTGTGTTGAACCTGAATGAAAGAGTTTCTCGAAGTCAAAAATGTGCCGTTCTAAGAGGTTATAAGAGATCTATAGTAAAGATAGTATGGTTTTGGTTGTGACAACTAGCAGAAAATCCCTTTCAGGAAATCCTTGCACCACAGATCTAGATGATGTAATCTTTTGATAATTGCCAGTGTTATATGTCTGCATCTGACCTTTCCGCAAATAACACATCTAATTCATTAAGTTGGAAAGAGAACCCCCATTTCTCACCTGTTGATGAAGGCCTATCTTCCCAGGCCCACACTGGAGTCTGTCTGTGGTAGTCCCCTTCTGAATGTACAGATGAGACAGAAGAAGGTCTTTCAGTTCCTAAATATCCCTGTCCTGGAATTGGAGACTTAGACTTCCTACTATTTGATTTGCCAATTAACTTCTGCTTGCTGACTCCCCCTCCTGGAAATAGAAGGGACAGGTTTTCCAAAAATATTACACTACACTTTAGCCTCTAGGTTTGTTTCTAGAAGTTATTGCTTAGCACCAAACAAGGGTTTGACTTGATGCTTTCTGCAATGCTGATTTACTACAATTAGAAGACTAGCCTATACAGTCACTAATGACACTATTGCTAGAAAATCCCTATTCTTACCATGAGAGTTATTTTTTCCAACCTTAGAAAGGGAGCTGTTTTCAGTTCAAGCTAGTTCCCATCACTGCATGTTCCCTACAGGTGATGTACTACACATGTATTTTTCATTAAGCCACTGAGCCAACCCATCATCTCTTCCCTGTTTCATCCGTGTTGTCACTCTCCAAGAAATATTGGCCAGTGCACCTGAAATCACCAGCACCATTTTGAAAGCCAGGACCAATACTGGGAACAGAAACACCATCTCTGTCACTTCCAGAGGAAAGGGAATGACTTTCAGTGACACTGAATTTATTCAAGCCCTTCGTTTATTTATTTTATTTAAACCATGAAATATTTGGGAGCTGAAATACCTCACCTGAATTAGGCGATGGATTAGCTTCTTCCCTACGCGTCTCACTACTTGCAGATACTGCCGCGTTGGAACTGCCAGATGCTACTGCAATGGACTGTGATATTACAACTCCATGATCCTCGCTCTTGTCATCAAAGTTTCCCATCAATGCTTTCCTAATAATGTCTTCTAGACCAAGATTACTGGCAGGATCTGCAAAGGAATGACCCCTAGAACTGACTGCACCTGGGAGATAAAAGAAAACATACGTGGAAAGGTGGGAAGGGAAGCAAAAAACATATCTCAGATGAATTACAAAGGGATGCGGACAAAGATTTTAGAGATAGCAGAAAGTTGGGGGAAAAAAAGATGATGGCTTTTTTTTTAAATGCAAAGCTACATGCTCCAAAGCAGCTCACAGTAGCTGTAAGTTATATGTGCCAGCAAACACTAAATGTCAGACTCTGCAATAGAGTAAATTTTATATTAAGCAAAAAAAAAGACAAAGGAAGCTGAACATGCTGATTGTGATAGTATTAAGTAAAATCTGCTGCTACTCATCAGTTGTAAGAGAAGAGACCAGAAGAATACTTCTCATATTAATGATCCATACTAATTCATCTTACAAAGTATGATATGTGGCAAATACTCATTCCAAAAACCTACCCTTCCTTCTCATCTGATGGAGATCACTACTTTCTCCAATTAAAGTCAGAAGCATTGTATCAGAAGGGGAGGCAACTTGCTAAAACCATGTTAAAGGCCATCTACAGTACAACTCAGATTCAGATTTAGAAGTTATCTTCCATATTTGACTTAATTTCTCTGCCTCATTCACCTTTATCGTTAGAACGTATGGGTTTTGTTTAATTTCCTCCTCTGACAGGAAATTGGGATTTTTTTTAAATGTTATTTATCATAAAAAAAACAGGAAGTATTTTAAATAACCCAGTTTATAAAGTAAATTGCATTTGATGAACTGAGATCTAGTTTTGTTGAACTACACTATATTTAAATTCTATGGAAGTGAGATGCTAACCAGTTTCACGACTTCTACCTCTAAGATTTGCAGATACCAGAGAAATAAAACAATTCTTGCTTCAGTTCCCATTTAAATATTATCTGAAGTTTTCTTTGATCATTTTGCTTTTCTTTAGGACAAAGGAAACAATCTTCTTTGTTGGGTGTTACTTTTCAAATTTTACATCATCTTCCTCACCGACTGCTCTGCCCAAAGCACATACATTAAATATATTGCATTAGTTTAACTTTTCTGAAGTATGCATAGTTCCTTTTACTGAAAAACTTACCTGACGTAGTAACTGCTGGCAGATTGAATATTTCAGTCCCTGGCTGAGCAGTCGCTGCAATTAAAACATAACATTTAAGTGAGTTTTCCATGGTACCGATGATCATTAGAAGTGAACCCTACTAGTCTTAATACATATGATGGAATTACCCTGAACTATTTCCTGTACTTTGTTCAACATAGCAAAATGTATTGTGCACACAATGGAGATCCAATAAAAAGAATACTGCAACCCTTATTAATAGAGCTTTGTTTCTCAGAATGAAATCTGCAAAAGCATTCACTTTCAAACAAATACCATTAGGTACTGAATTCACAAACAGCTCAAACTCTTACTACTGAAAATTTTGAAACAAATTTATGTTAATATATCCATGAGAAAAAAAAATACAGTTCTAGTATCATATTCCACTGGGACAGTATCCATTACTGAGACTGCATTAAAATATCCAGAATGTGTCCTTTTAATAGTCATAATCATATGGTCCAAGAAAAAAAGTAATGCAGCTTAAAAGATGCCTTTTTCAAAAAGGAAAAGGTATAATAGTTGTTAAAACCTGTGGCACTACTCTAGTTAACTTTTTGTCTGTAGTTAACGTTGACATGAAGCAAACCATCTCATTAATTACATGCTTCTTCTAAACATCTCTCAAATTAAATATTAGAATGCTTAAATGCAACGGTTTACATACATCAGCATAAAAAAATAAATCTTACAGCTATTCAGTCGTATATGTTTTTACATTAATAGATTAATATTCAGTCATGCTATTTGTAATATTTAGGTTAGAACATCTATGGATAACAGTCACATACAGCTTAAGTTGCAAAAATTCATTGAAAAGTCCTACATACCCATGTCCGAGTCGCCTCCACCAGATGAGTTCAGCTTTCGAAATATCTCCTGTTTCTTGGACTTTACCATTGGTGACGTATTCTCAAGCTTGGTGAAAAACGAAGGCAGGTAGCTTATGCTACCTGGAGAGCGAGAGTCAGTCCTGCCAAGACCAACATGTGTCAAAGTAAGAGAACATTTTTCACACTGTACCTTTAAACCTTTCAAAAAGCACATAAACCTTTCAAAAATGGCACATACTGCCAACATTCATATGCTTTAAGATCATCTTTCCTCAACCTGTTTTTTAGGAACCAGAACAATATAATGACTGTCCCGAAACACCTGCGTTTTCGGGATTTAAGATTCTAAAGCTCACAGAAAAAGCAACAGTCATTGCCTGTGCTGGAGAGTGGTACAGAGAGGATGCACTCAAACATTTCAGGGGTGTCTATTTCTGCCTTGCAACATGCATGCTGGCTAAAGTTCTAACTATGTATTGGTGGGTGACTACATTTTTAAGCTAGAAGCCCAAATAGTCATCCCAGCTGTTCCTCCAATTTCATCCTCCTTATTGTGAACAGCAATTAAAAACTTGCCTCTGATAACAGAGGAAGATCGCTTAAATGATTTTTTTAATAAAGATACGGTTTGCACACAAGTGATCCAGAATAATGCTTTTAAACTTCACTTTTACACATACCTCTGTTCAGTAGGCTCAGTTCTTTGGGAAAGCAATAGAACGTTTTCCTGTTTCTCATGTACAACTGGGACCTGAGGTGGCGAGATTGGCTCATAGGGCTCTGAAGAAACATGACTCCTCTCCGGAGATTTTCCAGGTCTACATTTAGAATTCAGAGACAGGTAAGTACTCTTAATGCACGTAACAGAGCAGTTAACACATATACTTGCATTCCAGTGGTTATAAAACTGTATTTCTAGTTATGTTTATTATGTGTTTTAGTATGTTTGATCATCCTAAAAAGATAGCATTGATTTGTCCACAATGATTCTGTGAATTCCTTCCACAAAGTTCCAAGTGATTAAAATTTTTTAACTCCTCTAAGGATTGGAAATTAAGCATTAATAGTGTATACTATGGAACTAAGCAATTGTCAAAACCAGTGCAAGTCACTGTCTAAAAAAAGACCAAAGGATACTGCTATTTCTGATCTACATAAAGATTACTGCACTAGCTTTTGTAAATATTGTACTTGTGAATTAATTAAATTTACAGTTAAACCAAATACATGCATTACCTTCCCCGGGACTTGTCAGACAGATTTTCAGGTGACACTCTAGCACCTGGCCGCTGATGGTGGACAGACTGCGACTGTGACTCAGGGCTGTAGCGATTTGATGTCTTTGCTCGGGTAGAAACAGGCGCTGGAGCAGGGGTGGAGTTCTGGAATGTAGTGGTGGGAGGCTGCAAAGGGGCCTGAGAAGCTGCTTGGTTGCGAGCGAAGTCTTGTGTAATAATTTGCTGATTGTGGTCAAAAAAAGAGAAAGGAAACTTTGGTCAGACATTGGCTACAGCATAGTGTTCAGTATTTGTGAACTAGATGAATATGAGACTAATTGCAACAAATGAGAAAATAAGTTCAGACATTATTGTATAATATCCCCAATACCAACTCTGTAATTATTATTTTTATTAATGTTCCAGACCTTGTTTTCATAATCAAAGCATAACTTTTCACATCTGAAAAGATGTACACAGATAAACCTACACAGATGTGATCAGCAAGGGTGATAAGTCGATGGGTTCTGGGGACATGTGCCATCCCTTCTGCTTGGGAGGAAGGAGGTGGAGGTTGTTGGGGTGAAGGAGGTTCCTGTTGTGTCCTATAACGGTGAATCGGCCCCTCATATTGCCTGTTTGGGTCATCTAGTTGAAGAACAAAAGGCCAGTTTGTTACAAAGGTATTACTGAAGCTTCAAGGTTTTAAAGTTCTGTGCTTACAAATTTAAAACAATAGGTATTTAAATAATAGATTTTAGGCATCATGTGTAATAAACACCTTTTCCCCTCCACATTCAGGCCCTGGACTTTCGAAGGCATAAACCTTCATTCCACAGTGCTGGGGAATTCCAGCTCATTTCTCATCTGCAAACTGTACTGTAGTAGTCTGGGCTTTACTAAGAGATTAAAAAAAAAATATGGACATCAACACCAACACGCAGTAATTTTAAATAATACATTCAAAATAAATCTGTTATTGTATCAGCTAGGCTGTAATGTAAAGGAGCTGTTCAATGCCAAGTGACAGTTCTAATACATTTGCTCAAGCTTTTCCACAGATCTCTGCAACCACATAACTCCAGCAAAAGTTTCTGAAAAGTTAAGAATGTGACTTAAAGACTCCCGACATATTTTAACTATATTTTGAGTTCATGGTAAATATAAACAGGATAATTTTCAGCACATTTGCTTAAGATCAACTTACTCTCTGCCTGGCTTGGTTTAGGTGTCTCTTGTTGATAGGACTGTAGCTTTTCTTGAGTAGGTATAGGTGAATTTGCAGGGCTAATCACCTCAATGGCATCTCCAGGAGCTTCATACCGGTGGGAAGATACTGTATATAAGGCAAAGATTGTGGAATAAAGATTGAATATCACTTAAGATTTTGGTTGCCTATATGTAGCAACACTAGTTTTCCATTAAAATGACATCAGTGAAATGGAAGTCAAAACTGTCTCATGAGAACCACAGTGAAACAAATATTTCCATAAAACAGTGTTCCAATGTAAATTCAGTAATTTTACATCTCCTGACTTCTGATATAGTTTGTTTTATTATCCTGCATTTCACAATGCAGCATGGAACCTAAACAGAGCAATCAACTAATTTTACAAGAATCTTCAGTCACTGCACTATATTCAAAAACTGTATTTGCCTATCAAGCATCTGATTTGTGCAGAGCTGAGTACTTTACCATTAAACATCAGAATCATTTCACATTTTATTATCTCCCTAAAAGGCTAAGACAGCAAAGAAGTAGGTAGTTACTAAGATACGTACAACTACTGGAAGAATCTGAACTTTGAGAGCCCCTATCTCGTGCATCCTTGTCTGAAGCAATCTGTCGAGTGATGATCACATCTATGAAGTTAGCAGCAGTAATTGTGGTCTTTCCTCGAGTTCTCAGCTCTTCCTCGTACCTGGATTTAGGAGGAGGTCCTTTTTCTTTACCAGCCTCTGAATAGACTACTGATGAAGACTGTCCTTGGGACTTGCCACCAGAAAAATTTGCAGATGTATAGGGGCACTGGACAGGCCTCTTTTCTACCTCCAGTGTTTTCTGTTCCATCTGCGTCTGCTCAGTAACCACAGCTGACCTGCGTCCCATATTCTCTTCTATCCTGGTTCCTTCATGCTTGTTCTCTTTTGCTTTGGCAACTTCCATCTGAGGAGCAGAGGCTGCAGCATCTACTAGCGCCGCAAGGGCATCAGCAGCAGTATTGTAGCGCGAAGCAGGCAACCCTTGAGTTATGGAGGGAGCTCCAGGAGTGAGCTGCCTGTTGGCAAATATTGAATATTCCAAATTATATCACATGAAAAAGGACCAGAGCCATTTATTGAGTAAAACAAAGCAAAGCTTTTGTGATACTAATTTCTATCCAAACAGGACTTGGTACAAATGGACAGGATCATTTTCAATAAATTAAAGAGCCAGACAACTGTGGTATATCCTTGTTTCTTAGGATGTTCCTCAGACTAAACACACCTTTTAATAAGCTCAACAGGTATTTCTGGGACAGTAACATAAGAAACATACATGATACGGAGCTGAGCAGCAGGATCCAAAGGCGTGATTACACTTGTCCCATTGGTTCCTTGAAAAATACTAGGCCTTTGCTGCAGTATGTTTTCCTGGCTTCTAACTGAAGGGGATGGGGACCGAACATATCCATGACTACCAGGTCTGCCAGGCTGCTCTGTACCTGCAGAAAATAAAGCAGAGGAGGGAAAAAAAAACAAATATACATATAAGTCACTCTTATAACAATGCAGAATACATATAACAACGTATCAATACTTTCTCCTCCACATCCTTTTCCAATTGTCTCCATCACTCTATATGCAATTGTATATGCTAAGGATTTAAATAGGAGTAATGTGTTTACAATGCTTTAAATGAGGTGTCAGTAGTGATAGGCGTGACTGGGATTCACACCATTCCCTAGGTATTACATCACTATGACAGAAAGATGAAGAAGCCTGAAACTTGAAGTTTCAATTACGAACAGAACTGCCAGGTGCTAGAAACCTTCCTTAAGTGTAGGCTAAATCAAACAATACTCTGTAACGTGTTAATAAGCTGCATGTTGCTTATGGGCAATACAGAAAATGCAGATATATGTTGGATATAGGTGGATACAGAAAATAGTTACAGTCTACAATGAGACTGTTCCAAATGTAACAATGCGCACTCACCTGGTCGAAGATAAAGTTCAGCAGGGACTGAAGTTATTCTCTCCCTCTCTCGTTCACGTTCTCTTTCCCGCTCTCGTTCTCGTTCCCTCTCCCTCTCCCGTTCCTTCTCCCTCTCTCTCTCCCGTTCCCTTTCAGCATTTACAGCTGCAGAAGCTGCCAAGTGTGTAGGGTGTCCTGGAACATCCACAAGACAAAACATTTGAAGTAACAAAACCAGATACTAAAGTTAAGCATAACTTGATGCAAACACTCTCCAATACATTCTGCCATTCACCTACAACAAATTTCCCAAATCCATTTTCATTCCAGTCAAGTCTATCCACTTACTTAAGGAAGGCAAAAGCTTAACATAGTGTCAGCGGAAGGTTCAACTAGCAGTTTTTTACTCAAGTGGTTTCTATACAGTTAGAAACTAGCTAGCTTATAGACCCAAATTCCAGTCTTTAACACACAGTGTGAGGTTAGTGAACCGATAACTAAATGATTATTAATGAAATTCTGACAGAACGAGGCAAATTCTGAATTTGTCAGTGCTCCTTCAGCTGCTACTGCAACAATACAGATTATAATTTGAAAATAAAACAAAACTTTGCTATCCAAGTGAGAAGTGCAAAGAAATAGCACTTCCTGACAAAACAAGCCATAATGTTAATGACAGCTTAATAAAGAATAAATTGGTCAACTATCTCAGTATGTCAAATGATTAGAGACAAAATCAAATAGTAATAGCTTGTACCTGGCGACAGAGAAGCAGGATTGTAAGGCCTGGGAGGGAACGTAAGCTGAGTACCAGGGATGTAAGTAATCCTCTCCATGGGTGGTGTGCTTGTTCCTCCAGGATGAGGCACTAATATAGTGGGAGCCATATTGTTCAGGTCAATAATTCCTGTTAGGAGATGACACAAAAGAACAACCTTTCAAGGACAGACCAGAGGTCCACACATTATATATTCTGTTCATTAATAAATGCTTAGTGGAAAATGTATCTGGTAGTCAGCAATTTAGGAACACACTAAATCAGAATTTACATTTGTAGCAATCCCTTTAATTGTCCTTCATACAAAGATACACTTAACCTCTTCTGAATAATCCCATCTATTAGCAAAATAGTATTACATACCATCATTCACTCCCTTTTCCAGATCTTTTATATTTATAAAATAAAACGTAACATTGAAATTCACAGGTACCCACTGGTACTCCAATATAACTTCCCCTACTATGAAAAACACAGACTTAACTCTTCTTTTCCAACCAATTAAATGACTAATATCTTATTCTGAAGATAATTAGTCCTACTGGACTAATTTCTTCACTTTTATCATCTTCCTTTCTTCCAATAACTATAAAACTGATTTAAATGACAGAGAGATTATCACATCCAGTAACTAAACTGGTAGCTCAGCTACTTCCTGTTATTCCTGGGAGAATGCCATGTAACCCCAGGGATTCATAACTATTCACTTACATTGCTCTGGACATTTCAATGTGAAACTCTTCAAAATTATGTCCCATTAGAAAGCCCCTTCACAGAAGTCTAAACCACTCCTAAACCTCTCCACAGTGAACAGAGTTGCCTTTTTTTTTTTGGTTGCTGTTTGGATGTGTGGTGTTGGGTTTTTGTTTGTTTGTTTTCCCCAATGGTCTTATCTTTTAAAGTATTACTTCTAAGTTTTGATAATTTATCAGCTCCTTCAGCTTCTCTGCCAAGCCATACCACATTATCTATAATATGCTTTAAAGACTATCAGAAAAACACAGGTATACCTCTTGCTCCCGCATATGGGAGAGCTAAAGTTTGCTCTCTAGGAGATAATCCTCTGGTTACATCAGGACGTAAATTGACTTGCATCTGCTGTGAGGTAATGTAGTCATTTAGGATTGTCTGTCGTGTATTCTCCATTGCGTAAAGCTGATACTGACTTGGGTAGCCTGGGGTAGGTGAGAGCTGCCTTTGGAACAGGTAAGCAGCAGCAGCTGAGGATGAAGGAGGAAAAAGATTTAGTACTCAAGATACAGAACTGAAGTTTCACTGGAAAGTACTATCAGTTCTCTCTAGCCAGCACCAAATGGATCAAAATAGCATTTTAATACTAATATTTTATTTAATTTATGCACTGTACATGGGCAGAAAAATCTAAGCAATCTATTTTCCAAGAGAAGAGAGTTGAATAAAATTGTGAAGTTCTGAAATAAGAAGGTTAAAATACCTTAGATATCAAATCACAACAGTGTATATAAGCCCTGATATCTATCTGCCTATCAACAATTATTTTTAAAGGCATCTTTTCTGTGTAAAGCATACAATATTTCTAAAACCAAACAAACCACAGACAAGACACAAACATATTTACCAGGATCCAAAGCCCTGTGAAATGGTATAGCAGGATCTAAGTGAGGAGGGAGGTGACTCCTATAGACTTCAGGAGTAGCTCCTCTATGATGAGGGTCAAAAGGACTGTGAGCCACTACAGGATCAACACCTGGGACTGGAGATTTTGCTGGCACGCTCTCTCTCTGTGTTGGAGTAAGTGTGTTTTTCCTTTCATGATTTGCTGGCTTCCCAGAAGACATTCCAGCTAACAAAAACAAGGAAAAAAATCTGAAAACACTTATTTTCAATAGAAGATTCAGCGTTAAGTACACACTGGCTCACAAGGCAAGTTCTAAAGGGCCCTGCAATTTGCTACAATGAATCACAGAGAGCATTTTATATCATAAACTCTCTGGTTAAAAATGTAAATCCTAGAACTACAATTGTTTGCACATACTATTTTTCTCTTCTAGAGGCTTATATAACACAGGAATAGCTTCTGCCCTCAAAATATTATGATCTTAGATAACTCTTTCAGTGTGATCCATAACCAAATGCAAATGGAGACTGAACTACATTCCTACCTCCACGTTACGATATGGCAGATTTTAATTTTCTTATTTCAACTAACAGCTAAGGCCTTCTTAAATTCCTTCTAACCACCCTCCAACTCAAGAGGAACCATTAGAGTAAAACATAAGTAGAAGAGATTACAGAAAATGGTTAAAATAATAAGTTTAAAATGAAAGTTTTCAAAGTTCTTGTATTACTCTGGATCAAAATAACATACCCTCACTAACTCTATTCATCATAGGTGAACTCCTGGACATTGGACTCTGATAGTTCACAGGTGTTCTCCGTGCATTGGTATCATCATAAATCCCAGGGCTCAGCTGTGATTTAGGAGTTTCATGAAGAGTTGACCTGAGAACAGAGGGACCAGAGCTGACTACTGATGTGTGACGGGAACGTACTGCATCCCCGGTCTTCACATCTTCATATTTTCCTCGCTCCACCACCTTCACGTTTTCTGGCACCATTTCCAGCTGAGGCATTCCACGGGGTAGTTTACTTGGTCCAGTGATTAATGATTTTACATTGTGTTTGATGGCAGACTGGCCAGAATTGCTTTCATATTTTATGGGTGTACCCTGAAAAATAAAAAAAAAGGAAAAAAGATCAGGTAAGATGTCAATGTTTCACTACTGCTTGAAAATTAATAATAATAAAAATTTAAAATTCACGTTCCTGACTGCTGGTGTAGCTCATTACTGCTATCACATCAGCACAGAATACAACTGGATCTTAGCCACTATTACTTGTCAGTTCTCTCACACGGGTTTGCAAGCGTGTTCCTTACAGGTGAAGTGTCAGGATTTTTCTAATACACAGAAGGTATTTACATTTCATACACTGGTATATTTCTTAAAAAGAAAACAGACAAAACACCCACACATTTAACACTACTCAAATATCTGGAATTGATTCGCTACTGTATATGTAAGCAACTGTATGAGTCTAGCCATGCTTTTAAGGTTTACCTGAGATATGGAGCCTTCTATGATTGGCCTGGCTGTCTGCACCATTTCAGGAGTCTTGCGACTCTCCTGGCTTAACAGGTCCTGTCTTGGGATTTCATGGATGGAACGACCCATTTCTTTTATAGTAGTGACTCCATCATATGGTTTCCCTTTAGTAATGGCTCCTTCAAATGTCCTTATAGGAGGTGACTCTCTCTTAATCTGTTTAGGGTATTTCAAGCCTTCTTCAAAACTTTCAGTTGTTGCTCGTGGTGTGCCTTTTATATGAAGAAAGGATCACATCATTAGTAATCACTAAGTCTCCTTTTTAATAAGCAGAGTAACTAATCACTAGAATACTGTCTTGCAGTAATCTATAGTATAACTATATTAGTAGTGAAGAAATATTCAAGTTACTGAAATTGTCTCAGGTTATTTCAGATGCCAAAATAAAGGCAATAGCATACATTTTCAGAGGTCTGGGAAAGTACTAATATTCGTTTAAAAACAAGAAGTAAAAACATTGCTAATTATCAAGTATTCACATTAAAAAGTATCTATTTTCCAAAAAGAAAAAAAGCTATGTTTACACATTTCACTTTATATACAGTATATCTGAAAGCTGCTTATAGATAATTTATGCTCTGAAAACAGTCTAATAAAACATGCTCTATCCTTAACACAGCTACCATTCTTAATAAATAACAGTTTTAAGGTTCAGAAATCCAGATTTTTATGAATGTAATTAATGCTTGCCTTCTTAACTAGCAAAAATTTACCTTGCATTATAGAACCAGACAACACTGTTCTCTCTTTAAGTTCAGCATGTGGGCTACCCCTAGGCAGTGCACGGCAGATTAAACCTAAATTTAAAATGAGAAAATAGTTTAAAGAACTGAAACAACATGTGCTCAACTCCCCCCCAAACAAAACAAAACCAAACCCACTCTTCTTCTTACATACTTTACAGGTACTATCTGTAGTGCCCAGAGAGCCTTGCCTCATAAGCCCACAAAAGATGTAAGACAAGCCAAATGCACGAGCAACTTCAAAGCAGCACTGAATTTCTATATATGAGTAAGAGGTTTCTAAACTGTATTGTTCCATCTAATGAAATTTTACATAAAATATCCTTTAAGGGCTATCCAAAGGTGGAACAAAATGCACTTTAGGAGTAAGAGTCCAGAGTTTAGGCAAGAAACATCATCTTGATATCTGTATTTTTTTAGTTAATCAGAAAAAAAATGTATAATGGCCCAACTTGACCTTTACAGTCTTAATTTGATTACAGTTTATTAAATCAAAATAATACTAGGGATGCCCTGAAGCAGGATACAGCAGCTATACAAGTCTTCTGCTTGGCATTATCTAGGAGATTTATTGCAGGAATCCAAAAGGTTATACCAAAGTATGTACGTTACTGTGCCATAGCTGAGAAGCAATGTTTAACTCGATGGCTGAGTCCATGGAGTCCATGCTAGCACGACTCAGAGCTACTTGAGCTCTGCAACAATCCACTGGGATTGTGAAGAGTCAGTTACTCCTCTTTGAAGATCTGACACATGTAAGTGCCAGCTGAATCACGTGCAGTTATTGTTACATCCACCAACAAAAGAAACAGGAAAACTAGCGTCTACTCCAGTAATAACCCCAGCATGCTTTTATTGTAGTGGTTATTATAGATTTAAAGATTATTTAAATCTTACTAGATTCGGTTAATGGCATAAGATATAAATCTAATTCCTCTTTTTGTTTGCTCCATAAACAATTCTAGATTATCTTAAAGTAATGCAAGAGACTTCAATAAAATGCAAAACAACTTAGGAGCAGCCATTCTTACCTTCCAGTGGTGCAGACACTGGAGACTCCCGCATTGACATTCCCTGCTTTATATTTCCTTCCATTGTATCGTAACTTCTTTTTAAACTAATTTCGTGAGCAGTTCTTGGACTCCTTGTTCCTTCACGAACGTTTTTAATAGCTGGTAAAATTTACAGGAGTGTGGTTAGAAAATGTGCACAATAAAAAAAAGTCATGAGCATTACATTTAATGAGACCACAAAACTAAAATGCTTTAAATGACAGCTTCAATGTGATATGGAAACATTAAATCTCAACCTTAAAAAGATCTTTCATGGTTTGTTAAATAAAAGATTTGTTCAGTTACTCATGTATCGATATTTCAACTGCAGTTCGAAGTTGAAGGATGTATTTCTTTTGAATTTAATACAGAACATTTTAAACTTGGTTGCTAAACATTTCAAAATAAAATTTTTCCAGGAAAAACTGGAAATAAATGGCACAGAAATTAAATGGTTGAACTGTATTTTAACTACATTGTACAGGATACTCATCAGAACACAGACAATTTCTGGATCACTTTAATTCTTATACCCACAAAAATACAGGTAGGTCAGTACTTCTTCAGGATGGCACCCCAATGACTGAGGTTTACACATTCAGAAGCAGATATACTTCAGCTACAGATTATAAAAGCTAAACCTGCTGCAGTCTTGACTTTAATCAAGTAGAATATGTAAATACTCACTGTCATAAGATAAAATATGCCCACTTTTGCCTTCATAAATAACATGGCCTTTGGCTGAAGCTTCCTCCCGGCACTTTTCTGGACTGCTGTCTTCTGTAGCTAGCCGGGTAATAGTTCCCTTCAATAATGCATCAGCTGCTATACCAGACTGGGACAGAGCTGGTGTACCCTGCATTTAAATCAAATACAATTCAGAACGTAATTATTTGTAAGCAGTTACACACTTTGTAAATAAATAAAGAAAACACTAGTGTTTAAATATGATGAGATGAAACAGCTTTAAACAGGACCTGTGCAAGACTGGTTACGACTCAACATTTGAACTCAGGTGTGATGATATTTTTCAAACAAATTTCTAATAAGCCTTCAGTTAGCTATAACTAAAAGTTTTGTTGGTTTTATTTCAGAAATACAAAAATATTCAAATACATAAAGATGAAATCCTGACAACACTGACTTCAGTGATGATAGGATTTAACCATCTGATTGTACTTCAACTTCTTTGAGGCAGTTCCTATTCTGTGAGGTTAATTTACTGTTTTTAGACGTGCTAATACGTTCACAGTGATAGTGTAAATACATTATTTTGCTACAGCCTTCTCAGTAAGACGAAAAATACCTGAGTTATGGAGCCTCTCAAAGAAGGAATGGTCTCAACAGAAACTTTATTTGTTGGAGTTCCTCGTGTTATACTTCCCTCCTGTATTGTGGTACCTGATTTGAAAAAAAGACATCTGGATAAATAAGGGAATCAAAAAATACAGCTATTTTACTTGACATAGAAACTCTTTTTTAATGAGACCTGTTAGTTTATACTGAAATACAGGGAAACTTTCAGCTTGTTCATAATGCGCATTTGAGACAGCTAAATTATTTCCCCTTTTGACTTAGCCTTTTACATCACACGAAGCCATTAATCCATGGTATTTAGTTTCCTTCCTTTTGATGTATTTATATCTTTCACAAGTATTGCTATGTGTATGCCCAACAATTTAGTTTTGAAACTGGCATGTCTTGAAACAAATGTTTTTAAATGAGACATGCAGACAGGAGGAGCTGTTACAAAAACACATGTACACATGCCTTGGAAAAGAGGGAGCAGATTAATCCTTTAATACTTAATAACAACACTTCAGTAGTTTGGGCTCCAGTTCTCCCAGTTTCATCAGGCTCTGACAAAGTTTCTTTCTTAAGCTGTATGACTGACTTTACCTCGAACCACACCTTCATGTTGTGCCCTGACCAGGAGTCCTTCAGGCTGGGAATTCTGACTTCTGGGAGAGAATTCTTCTTGTTTGATATAGGGCAGGGAAGCTATTCAGAAAAAAAAAAAAACAAACAAACAAACAAAAAACCAAAAAAACCAAACTTCTCCTTAATTATGAGTTATTAAATAGTCTATAAAAAAAATGCACGTCAGCTTTTCTTTTCTTACCAGCTTTGGCTGACTCCTGCTGCCTTGGCAGCCCAAGAGATATAGAGCCCACTGATGGCTTTGCTGTTTCTTGGGTATAGGAAGCTTGACTATGAGATGTTAAGTAAGTGCCAGGTGTCCCCTGAAACAACATATTATGTTAATTCTTGTTTCTGGAATGCAGATTCACTTCTATGTTTAAAGGAGACTGCTAATACTACTACCATCCTAAAATGCTACAGAACACCGCTGCAAAATATCAAAGTGCAAAACAACAGGACTCTAGAGTCACTGTTAGTTCAGAGATGCAGTTCACCTAAACTGGACATCCTCACCTGTGCTACTAAATGTAAACAACTGCAGTGTGTTCTATTTCATAAAGCATCTGTAACTCCTGGACTTTTAGTGGTGACATGTACAGGTCTTAAGTGTTAATGCTGTGAACATATAACTGAGTACAAGATACTGATGGTTGGTGAAACGGCAGAAAAAAAATGTTATAAGCAGAGATTTTCAAGAAGTAGTTCTCTTACTTGAGAGATTGAGCCTCCCATGATAAACGAAGGTTTTTCTGATGGCACACTTGTTTTGGAGGATGGAATGAGTGGTGGTGGTGGTCTGGTAGGCCTGGTTGTTGGAAGGCGGACTCCTTCAGGTATATTGGTTATTACTTGGTGAGGAGCTGGCTGGAGAACTTAGGGAAGAACGTGCATTAAACAAAGTCTGTTTCAGCTCTATTAGTCATTAGAGAGACAAGAAGAACCAAAATAACACAATTCATCTGACAATTTCCAACAGGAATAACCTCACAATAGCCAAAAGCTACCTAGCTATATTTTCAACTCTGAAACTCACTATGTCCAAGTATATGCTGTGCACAGGAACTGATAAGGTAATACCTAACCTTGCACTGAAGTAAAAAAAAATAGTAAAATTGCATTGTAAAATTGCAAACTCAGAAAACTAAACTTTTAAAGCTAACAATATGGGGTACGTTCATTTTCTGTTGTTTTTCTGTTTTTAAATAAAGCATTCTACTTAAAGAATAAGAATAACTGAAGCAAGTATAATCTAAGCTTCACTGATTCTGTCTTTTCTAAGCATGACATTATACTCTGAAGGCAGAAGCAATAATCCAAGTTTCAGAACTAAGATTTGCCAGTTATTTCACTATTTTATAAATCATTCCATATATAACATTACATAATTATTCAGAAACTTATGTAAAGCTTAGCAGCTCTCTTTTTCCTCAATTCTTCCTACATAAGGTAACAGTATTTTCACTGAGCTGAAAAAACTCTGCATGAATTTTTCCCTATGCTGTCCTAACACTTTTTAGATCATCTTAATTACTTAATAAAATGCATGTTAGGCAGCTGATAAAGCAAACAAAACCAAACAAGAATACAGAACATCTATCTACACACACACACACACAAAAAACCATACTCTTTTGTTTGTTCACAAAAATGTTTAGAGAATAATTTGATACTACATTAAGTAACAGAATCTAGCTTCCAATGTCTGTATATTGCTATGCTACTAAAGCAAGTATTTACCTGGTGGGACACTGTAGCGAGCTGCGTTCATGTCAGGCTGGGGAGAGGCTTTATTGACTTCTCTTGGAGACAGCCTGTATGGTGATGCTGACCTCGTTGCTGTATTTTGCACTTGTGCTTCCTGTTCTATTGCTCGTTTGACCTCAGCATAAGGCATATAGGCTACCGGTTTTCCTATGACAGTTAAAGAAAGAAAACCCTAAGATTAGAAATTAGAGTCAAAAGGTCCAGTTTACCATAGCATTTTAACAAAGGGCTTATTACTATATCAGACCATACTCAACAGGTACAGAAGTTTAATTACAAAGACACATTTAGACCAGAAAGGAAAGAAATTCAAAATATTACTTGGCACTGAAGTAACTGAAAAATGCCAAGGTTAGGCATGTAGGCTCTCTCTGAATGAAAGGAATAAACATGTTGTTCTGCATGCTAAGGCATAAGGATAGTCGTTTTTGTACCACTTTCCTCTCTTACAATAGCATGCAGCGCTACCAGAGGAAGGTAACTGTATTTAGTCCTCCTACTCTTTTGAGTAATCCAGATTCATGCATTTGTTTTGAAATCAGTGAATGATTGTGACACACACACACACACACACACATGTAATCGTCCTGGAACACTCTCCTTGGCAAAGACTGCAACTTTTAAAATTATGTTACACGCTTGTATAAACTTATTTGTATAAACTCTCATGCTTTGTTGGTGAAAAACAGTAGCTGGTTCCTTTAACTCCTTTAAGTGAAAGCTCTACTACTGAATAGATTTAAATTAAAGATTTCTTTCTAAATACTGTGCATTGGCCAGGCTTACATGCAAATTCAGCCAGACTTACATGCCAATTCCACCAGACAAAAAGCATTCTTTTCTTGTTTGTTTGCCCACAGAAGCAACAAATCAAAGTTCAAATACAAGTATTGCCCGTCAATTGTGTTGAAAGGGAAAATTTATTTGTATTGATTTTAGAAAACTAAAATCCAGTACCACAACTTCAAATTCCTTCCGTTTGGCAATAGACAATTTAAGTATTAAAAATTACAAGCCAGAACAAGTCTACTGCAGCTGGGAAACTATATCTTTTATCTCCACAGTTAAAGAAAGATGACACTAGTCATTCCATAATAGCTTTGTAAAGAAGCTTTTGACTATTATATTGAATGATGAAATATTTTGTAGCTTGTCAGAAGCCAATCAACAACACGCCCTTCAGTTTGACTAGATGCCCTGCAATACAGTCAATGGATGTGTAATACTCCAACGTATGCAATACCAGATTTTTAAGCAGCCTGTGGGGTCTCTCCTACCTACACGAGTGGATGGACAAGCTGGCACGCACAATGTATGTTAGGAAGTAGCTACTGCAATGATCTGATGGCATGTCAGCCTCTTCAGTTTGCAAATGAAGATGTCCAGACTTGTAGAACCCACTTACATTAACCACATTATCCCCCCTCACTGCTTCAGTAACACCCTTGATTTTTGCTGGCAGAGACTTGATACTAGAACTTTCCCACAGTTCATAATTCAGTACTGTCAATGCCAAGAGTTATTCAGATAGTATTTTAGTTAAACGGTACTTTTAAGCATCCCCAGACTTTCTACCTAAAGAAGCAACTTCCAAAACCAGCAACCGTTACACCCTCCCCCCTCAATCCACAAGTTCCCTTCTCACTATTTTACAGGCAAAAAAAGGATATGTTTCCTTCATTTCACTTTGGTAAAAATAATTAAGATGAAGTGTTTTCACAGCATAATTTTAAAATTGTTGAGCATGTTAAGTACAAAGCACTCAAATTTCAAAGACCATGATAGTTTATACTGCTAACATTGCGGAGCCAACAGACACAATGCACAAGGATATTAAATCAAAGAACACACTGGTTTTATTTCCCAGTTACAGTGTTGTTTCTGGACCTATTCATTTCCAGGAAAGAAAGTTAGGTATCCAGAGGTAACAGTTAAGCAAAGAGCTGGACCAGCCTTCACAGTCTGACAGGCTACAGCATGACAGTTTTAACATTCTTTTGTGCAGTATTCCAGGGCTCAATTCACCAGGCTCTGGTGCAGTAAAACATTCCTCTTCATTGTGCTCATTGTCCATTAGTAATTCTCTCCCAACTTCACCTTTAGTTTCCGAAAACTAAATTCTGATCTCACCCCAATGGAGCCAGTTCTGCTTTATCTAAGGAGACTATAAGGTGGTTCCCCAACACTGTAACTGCAGCAGCATCTGGTATAATAGAGAGGTTCCCTCAATCAAGTCCTATCAGGACATAATCAACAGTATGCTAAATTTTCCTTCTTAAATGTGGCAGACAGTGGAATATGCTGACATAAAATGCAGGGTTACCTCCATGACATGACAGATGTAAAACCACCTACCTTCCCACTCGACATTAGGGCTCTTGGAAGTGCCGCATGGGCTTACAGAACTTCGATACTCCATATCCAGCTGCTCTTGCCTCTGGCGTTGTTCTTCCAGCAGTGCTGACTCATGCATCGCCTTAATGTGCCGTTGATAGAGTGCATAACCACTCACTGGTGTTCCAACAGGAACAGTACAGGGACTGCAAGAAACCTACAAAGAGGGGAAGGTGTTAACATTGGGTACATTAATGCAGGTACTTACTAAAGTAACTGTCTTGTTCAATGGCTCCACTTCAGCAGGTGTATAACATATATATGAGCATTTCAAATGGCCTGTGCCTGTTTTTAGGCCAACACTTGTGTATTTGTTTGTATTTAACTTAATTTACGCTTTAAAAGTATTATGATAACAAAGCAAACAATACATTTATTTTTTCTGCTTTAGTACTAGAACTAGTTCTCAGGACAGCATGTTCCTTCAAACATCACTTAAAACACCCCATACCATTGGTGGTATGACAGCAGCTCGGTGGTGAAGTTGTTGTAGGTCCATCTGCCCTTGCTTTATTGTAGGTGACACCAGTATTGATCCAGTGGGGTTTAACAGTGAGGGCTTTGACTCCCTGAAGATACTGGAATAAGAGAGAGAAGGAAGGGAAAAACATCACCAAAAAGAACAAGATTAAACAACTTAAAAAAATATAGGCAAAAGTAAGCCTCTCAACTTCAAAAAAAGGAAAAAAACAACTGGACAAAGTAAAAAAAAAAAAAATCAAAATCATGTCTTGTTTGTCCCAAAACAAATCTTGTAGAATAGGCAACAGATACTGCTACATTGTAAAATACAAAGAAATACCAGAAGAATTGTTCAGAATCTCAAAAACCAGAAATTCACGTATGCAGTTTCTATATATACGGTACTACCAGAATGCAATCTTCTTTATAAAGAATGCCTTGGGAAAAAAATAGATGGCAAGCACAAGATATATTTAGTTCAGAGGAAATACATAAACAGTAGTGTAGTATACAACAGACTATTTCCACATGGAGGGCTAATACATTTTTGAAGTGGAAAGATGATGTCTGAAGAGGCAGAGGGTGCAGAAACACCACCGACTGCCCTCTTCAAAAGAGCACATGTGGAACAATGATACTGGATACTTTTGACATTTAACATCTATCCTTGGTACTGTGTGTATATTAAGACCACTGGGAAGGAGGGGGCATTGGCTCTGAAACTACGCTACGGTTACACAGGAATTGCACCAAGAGAACACTAAAAGATTTCATTTATCATCAGTGGTATGAACCATCTACTCCCAAAGATACAAAGGTTCCAAAGATAAGCAGCATTGTCCATTTAAAGCCCTGTCTACTCATGTGGGTTATCCACACTGTTTAGGGCCGAGTTCCCAGGAATGACTAGATGCATGCAGACACTGCTATACACTTTGAAGAAAGAGGTCATCTACTTCTCAGGACATTTATCTGTTAGTTTACAGACACAGGCTGGTAGGGGGTGAGAAATACCTTCCACAACTCTATTATTAATAGTCTTCAAGAGATTGTTCTATCAGCTGATATAACATGGTTCAATGGCAGTAATTAGGTACAGGACTCTAGAGGGTATACAAGCAAATAAATGTGAAATGTAAAAAGAACTAAAATATGAGCATTTTATGCCCTTTGGTAATTGATTTTTAACTGAGTTGGTAATTGACTTTTAAGTGTCTGTGTACCAGACAACCATGCAGCAACAAAAGCTTCCCCTTCTCACCAGAAAATACCACAGCTGCTCATCTTGGAATCTCATGCCAGGAGCATCTTGAATCTTTTTTCATGCTTTGGCAAATTTTCAGTGTTTTAATAAGCTGCTGTCCTTTTCAAATGATTGTTTAACATGATTCCCATGCCCTGAACGGATCCCAAATGGCTCAATTTCTGTTATTCCCTAGCTTTCCAGGTAGTTGTGCTAGTTTGCTAACAACCCAGTCAATCACTATGGAATTTTGCCTTACTCTGCCTTAGAAGAGCTTTCTTTGGGCTTTTCATCAGATTTTTTAAACCAACATTTCCCTCTATTGCACTTCCAGCAAAGCCTCTTTAGAAATTCTTTCCATAATAAAAACTCTTAACAAAAATGTTGCTACTGATGACAGGTTTTAACTAAACACTGTTAATTAAAACACTTTTTTAAAGATGGCAATTTATGAATGCTAAACAATTAAACTCACCCTTGTCTGTCAGGCTCTCCATCAACTTCCTCATCAGCACTACAGGTAGCACTTGAATCATTATCTGAATGGGATTCTTGTCTTGCTGAGTTAACCTGTTGTGACAGACTATAGTCCATTTCCTCAGGTTCCGACTTTTCCTTGGGTTTCTCCATCTCCCTCTCTTTGGTATCACTTTCTATTTTCACTTGAATATTCTCCGGTAGCCTCATTTCCGTCTCTACAGGTTCTACTTTGGTGTGTACTGGAAGGTTGAGCACAGGCTTAGCTTCAACTGCATGGCTTCTACTGTCAACATCCATAGGTTCTTCTGCCTCATTATTTATTTCTTCCTTAACCTGTGGCTCAGAGGTCTGACTTTCAGCTGTGGATACGTTTTGGGCTGTTAAGGAGGGAGACGTGCTGGCTGCAGGTTTAACAGTAGATTCCTGTTCTGCTGCTGCCTCAGTAGTTATTTTCGAGGCAGCATTGTCAGGTGGAGTTTCTTCACTTGGTTTAGCAGGTTCTGCTGGAGTTGGAGATGGAGCACTTTCTGTATCGGAACTATTTTCAGCACCTGAAAAAGTTTTAGGATAAAGGTTCAACTTAATGAGATCCAACTAAGTTTCAGTCAACTGCTGCTTTTTATCTTTTTTAAAATAATCAGATGTATGTCTGCCATCTCAAAACATAAGACAATTGCCCAACTGTTTTACTGAGAGCATTAACTAACAAAGGTTACACATCTTTGATTCAACTTGCCTCAGCGTGCACAATTTTTCAGCCACATGCTGTTAATTTATCCTCTAGAAAACAGAATCATCAAAATAGCTCAAAATACTAAGCATTAGTATTTTCAGGCCACTCAATACTGAAAATGCTTTTTCCCCCTCCAGCAAGAACTAGTGAAGTGAGTTCAAACAATTAAAATCCAACTGTAACGCAGTATTTGAGCGCCACATTATGAAGTGGAACAAAACTTTCACATCATATCATTGACACAGACTAAACATGTCTGTCTCTCTCTTTCAGTGCATACAGGAGTTCTCTTCCCTGCAAGTTACCTTCACTGTCTTCTGGATTCTCTTCTTCATTAGATGCTTCAATGTCTTCATCCTCCTGAGCTGACACAGTCGAAGCTACGCTCTCACACTGTGACACATCTCGCTCCTCACGGGGCCTTCGTGAAGACTGATAAATATATGGTATTTGTATCATACTGAACATTTACAAGCTTTTGTTTTGTTTTTAACATGCATTTCCATTTACTAATCTCAGGTAAAAATAAAAAGGCAACGAATCTCTGTTTAGCACATATTCATTCACAAGGGCATACCCTTTCAACTTTCGTGCAGGTTTTGCTGTTTCTGACCAAAAATAAGTTTGGGAACAAACCACTGACTCCTTACATGTTTGGGGGAAAAACAGAACTACTGCAGTAAACACAGATGCTGAAGCTCTTCACTTTAGTGGAAAGAAGACTAGGGCACCACAGCTTAGGGGATTCCAGCCCTCAGTATTCTATTTTAGATGCCCCAGAACTTTCAGTTCCTCGTCATCTTCTATTAATTCTTTTGCTCTGATTTGTAAGGTTAGTGCTTACTGTGTGACATGACATGTTTCAAGGTAAATGTTCTACAGTGATGACCTGAACTTCTATACTTGCTGGTGTACTGATAAGGAATGTCATTTTCAAAGAGCTAAGGAACTCTTCAGGCTTGAGTGTGCTACCTGATAGAAAATTTTCTATTGCATTTTGAAGTATGATGTGATTAGTATCACAGGTCAGTGAGACTCAGCTGCCTTTTCTAGGAGATGTACGTTGCTAAAGAACAAGTGGAAAGGAAAGAAGTGGTTACTGCAACACAGTCTTAGTGAAGCATGATGAAGGAGTTCGGAGAAATGCCAAGTTTTTCCCTGTAAAATTGTCAATGCCCACCACACTTACCTTCTGTTTGTGCTGTTGAAGGAGACTGTCCAAATTGTGTCTCCTTTTATAGTTGAAGTAGAAGTTCTTACACTGAGCTTCACTTTTCGTCCCAACCATTTTGGCAATTGCTGCCCAGTTGCGTCCATGTTCTACCAGGCCTGTTCAAACATACAGGAACAGATATTTACTATGATAAATAATTCAGCTATCCAAACCCTAATAAATTGAACTAGTGAAAAGGGAGGAGACAAAAGTATTGCTGTCCTTTAAAAGAATCCTCAGTGACAACATATATGACCACTGATTACGGGGTGGAAAAAAGCTGAGTATCTAAATGTCTGCTAATAAAGCCTTCAAACTCAACTCTGCTGATTCTAGTACGTAACACCTTTGCTAAAATGTTTATTTTATGCATAATATTTACAGATGACAGTATCTACCAAGTAACAAGTTATAAAATACACTAACTTTTCTGCTTGAAGAATGCCTTATACAAAAGGACATTTTGTAAACTTTAAACACATTGCTTTGAAAATTTACATACAACATATGTATCTTCACATCTGTTCCTTAGGCTTCTGTGGACCAAGTACAACATCAAATAGCTCTAAGTAGGCCATATGAAATAAGTCAACACATCCCAAAAAATACGTTTGTCCATTAAAGATGCTTGTGTTAAAAACAAAACAAAACCACAGCAAACAAAAACTACCTTTTTTAGCAACTTCCATTTCTTCTTCTGTCCAGCGGGATGTCTCCACAGGTTCTGCAGAAGCTGAAAGAAAAACAGTGACTGGTAAGAGAAAAAACTGAGAGCCACTTTTATGACCATCCCATAATCTATTACCCTGTTTACAATAAGGCTTGTTCAAGTCACTGGGGAAAACTGCTCTTGTCATTGGGAAACAGTCAGCCTCCTTTAAACCAAGATATAAATGTACATTCTCAGTAGTGCCCTTTTTCTTCCTTGTGATCCATTCTTTTCTATTTATCTGGCAAGGTTCCTTAAATTCAGATATTACTGTAACTCAAACATGCTATATTCTTCTAAAAATCACAAAAGAACTTTCTGTGCTCTTACTGCCCATATGATTGTCTTCAATCAGTACATGGACTACAATGGAGCCTGAAGAAATAAAACCGATTCTCAACTGTAATTTAACCCTGACCTTAGATTGCAAGTATGTAATCAGCTCAGGGTAAAATACAAAACACAGCAGTATTTCATTGATTTTAATATTCTTCACAACTGGGGGGAAGGAGGCACAACACAGCAGCTTCTCCAGAAGGAGTTCTGCACTTTTCTCACAATCCAATGTGCTGTGAGCTAGTTCCATATTATTTCACTGACTACTGCAGAAAGGACTGAAATGGTTATATATCAGTTAGTGGGTATTCAACAACTTCCATTAACAAACAAGGAGGACACTATAAAATATCTGATGCACTAAAAAGCTATTCAGGATTTCCAGAAAACCTCATCAAAATAAAGAAAAAACCTGTTGCCTTAGTTCAGCAGCTGACAAAAAAAAAGTTCATCAACTGAGCAAAATGTCCATTTCTGATAATTTAAGCTACAAGTGAATTCCCATGTCCACATACTCTGTTTTTCAGGAAGTACAGAATACCTGATCAATAGAAAGTTGTTACAACGTCTGTAAGAGTATCTAGCTGCCTGTAACTACATAGTTGAAGAGCTAAGAGCAATACACTTTGCTACACCAAAGCATTGCAGGAAAAAAAAAAAAAGTCACACCACCCTAAATAATTACTTACTAGCTACAAGGTATTTTGTTTGATAGTGTTTCTGCACTAACACAGATTACGTCAGCCTTTCTAGACATGCAGCCGTTTTTTTCTACCAATACATGCTAACAGAGTAACATTTCTATTTTAAAGATTTCTCTTGCCACCTAGTTCAAAAACAACAACAAAAATTACTTGCTAGGATCTATTTCAGATTATGAAACTCCCCAAAGTACTCAAATATCAGGTCTACTTATTTAACAACAACTTCTGTGAGCTACAGCCTGTAAGTCAATCTTTGTGAAATGCATTTGGATCTGTATGGATACAGCATTAACCCTGCAAGCAGACAAAAAGCAGTTATCACAGAAAAGCTTATCTGGCTCTCCCTGCCCCACACGTGGCTTTAACAGACTCATCTGATTACACACATACCATTCAGTTACATTCATGAAGTTTAGCAGTACCAGTCACAAAATTACGAGCAGGCCTCAGAATAAAGACGTAATACTAACCAAAAAAACCAACCCCAAAATGCACAGAGCACAGCTTTATTTCAGTGAAGAGCCTGACTACCAGATGGGTCCCCAAGTGTCCTATAAATGCTACTCACAAGGTTCTGGTGGGGGTGGAAGAGGCGGTGGTGGTTCTTCCGTGGCTGCAGCTGCAGCAGCATTTGCTTGTGCAGCTTCATTTGTCATTGATCTGGTGATTCTGCCCTTACGACGACCTTGACTATTGGCAGTTTTTCGGCCCCTAGGAGTGGCCTGTTCCCTTTCCTCTGTTTCCTCTGGTGCAACTTCAGTTTTGTCCTTTTCTTTGGTATTCTCTCTGAAAATAGTTAACAAAAGTGATTCGGACTCATTCAGATAGCCCTTAGGTGCAGATATTCTTGAATGTGGTTTTAAAAACTATGCATCAGATCTTACTTCCCATTTTGACTTGGAAGAAAACAAAACCAAAAGACACCTTAACAGCGGAAATGGAATTCACTTACTGCCCAAAAGTTAGAATTGCTAGAGAATAACAGATGTATGACATTATCAACTACAAAGAAGATACTGATATCGTGACAAACATTTAAAAAAACTAAGCCAATGAGATGCAAAGTACTATATGTGCAAAAAAATAAAAAATAGAAAAAACACTCTGGCTTTTTGTACCAGTCTGATTAGATTAGCAAGACCAAGAAATTTATGTATCAAAAAAGTTTAATGCCTAAGAACTAAAAAGAAAATAAATAGAAAGTTTTCAGTCCAGATTTCACTGTTAGACTAATAACAACTCTGTTCTGCTCTTTGGAATAAGAAGTTGCTAGAAAGTTGCTGCAATCAGGAATGAATTACTGCGTTTTCCGTCCATATATACTTACTTTGATTCCTCCTTCTCATCCTTTTCCTCCTCATCTTTCTTTTCCTCTTCTTTTTTGTCTGCTTTTTCTGCTTTTTCCTCTTCAACCTTTTCTTCTACCTTTTCTTCTTGAGAAGGACGAGCAATTTGTTGCTAAAATAAAATGGAATTGACGTTTTAACAACTGTGTGTATAAAGGTACAGCAACTCAGAGCAGCGCAAACTGATGATACCTTACCTGCCACCCAATAACATTTTAAGTTACAGTCACTGCAATGATATTTTAAGTTACAGTCACTGCACATCTGTCAACAAAACAGTAAAACACCTCTGTCAAAAACTTTAATACTTATCTACACCCTCCAACAATAAGGAATTGGGCATATCTCTCAGAATTCAAGAATCCTCTCTGCCACAGAATATTCAGTTTCTACATATTAGCTGTATAGCCTCAGTAACTCTCAGCTTTTCTCTTGTGCTTATTCTGTTCAGCTGTCCTATTCAGATATTGTATTTTGTCTTATAAATTCAACGGAGGAACAGGTTTCTTTTGCAGAGTGAGCACAGACATAACATACACTTGTACGTTAACAAATAAATGTGTTATCGTACGTTGCACTAAAAATGAACAGCCTCGTTGTTAGAAGTACCTAGAAAGGTCTAACATCTTGTGTAGTAATGTTGTTGCTCCCCTCAAATTTCATTTTTAATGCTGTACATTTGAAAAAAACAAAACATGACAGCTCACAACTTGAAAGCAGAAGATATTGTAGCATGAACAATAATCTAAGCCACCTTTCTCAAGGCTGTTATTAGTAATTAAGAAATATAATTGTTCAAAAAAAAAGTCAGGAATTTTAGATTTATATTTCTAGTGGATTTATGTTATGCAGAAGGAAAATTATAACCTAGTTTTTTTATATATATACACTATAGCCTGTATTGAGATTATAGTTTTGCAAGCATGTAAGTACCAACAAAAGACACAGTAATTACCATTACCCATTATTACCCTGCAGGGAACAGCACAAAATACTATTTACGTATTCTCTGTTAAGGGACACTCACTCCTTATCTCTCAGAGTGAATCCAGATGACTGCCATGTGGAAAAAATATCTCATTTTAGAAAGCAGATAAATTTGATTTAAACTTTCCAGAAGACCTGATCTACTTCAAACAGGAATTAACGCAAGGAATTTCTGTTACTCCATATAATCACAAAGAATTACCAGGATGGCCACTTACAACTGCTAAGAAGGGAAATAAAATAAAATAAAGTCTCAAAAGTGAGAGAACACGGCATTGTTTTTGCTATTCCTTATCACACACAAAAATAAACTACTCGTGGCATTCGCTGTCTGACTTAGCTGTTAGAGGTACCCAACATCAGAGAAGCCAAATATCCTGTGATGTTTTAAGAAAAAAATCAGAAAAATACATGTATTCACACAGAAAAATTATATATTGAGAAGACTATATCAAATATGGAAACAGAAGAAATTTGTTTAAGTTTTAGCATATTTTTTCTCCCTACTGGTGTTGCTTCCCAGTACTTTGAAGACTTCAGCTCACAAAACAGCTTTTCTGAACTGGACTGGTTAAGGTAAAAAAATAAAGCTGGTAACATAGCTGATGCTTCGTAATCTCTACTGCACTTCGTAGTGCTACAAACATAATTGGGGTGTTTGTATGCATGAAAGCACTAAATACACAGATAATCAGGTCTTATGCCTGAAAAGATAATGTGGAATAGAAATTCTCTTAAATACAGATTACACAGCAAGTATTTATTACTGTGGGATACTTCCCCTTTGGATCTTTTTAAGTCACTGACTATTAACCAGATAAAAAGCTTGTCAGTCCAGCAGCATAGGCCACACAACCTTTTCAGCATAAAAAGGAGCCTAACTATTGCCGTTTACTATCCATAAAAATCAACCTGCACACGACAAAAACATCTTACATTTCCCAACACCGCGGAATTTCTATGCCCATGGCTTGCTTGCAAATTCCTCCCTCTCCAGATTAAAACACCAAGCAGTAAGGCTGCCACTAAGTAAATCATCTAACTCCCCAAATTCCCAGAACCCTTACATGAAGCAAATGAATTCTGATGGGCCTCAACAGCCAGCAAGTCCACACTGAGCATGCAGAGCTTAACCCATTTTGCCCATTCATGCTGAAAAGCATCCGTAACAAGGTGATCTTCCAAGTGCCTGCAGAAGAAGTTAAGGCTGCTGGACTGGGCACGCTACAACAAAACTGGGAAACGCCATGCGAGTTGTGGCGGGCAGAACTCCAGTCAAAGGCAAGGGGAGAAGGAGTAGAAAGAAAGAGCTTTTTTTTGAAAACACCTAAGATGATCTTAAATAAGTGACTGCAGTTTAAATTCTGACTTAAATATGCTTTCAAAAGAAACTATAGTACGTAAAGAGGGTGGGGAGTCAGACATGGCCACGCAGAGGGAACCATTCATAGGGATTTACGCCAAACAGGCTTGGGCGTGAATGGGTTAAACAAACCACTTCAGCCGGAGTCACGGATTCAGAACTGCCATACCTAGACGCTATCCACTCAAATCTGATGTGTGCAGAACTGAGTTGTTCCTTACTGGGTCTTAAGACTCTGCAAATCAACCTTGAAAGGCAAAATACATGTAATATTTATATAAGACTACCTTCCAAACAAATGCTCAACATACACTTGGCAATTTATAGAAAAACAAGGATGGAGATCCAGAGACTGCTGTTTTAGGACTTCACTAGATAGTTTATAGCCCACTGAAAAATTCCTCAAAATAGGCTTTCTTTTTTACAGAAGATCCTTCTTCTAAGCGTAGCAGCAGGTGTCACCATTTCATTAACAGAACTGAGGCTGCAAATAGTCACAGAAAGGACTTGTTTTTGACATTTTAATAATGTGAACTGGAGCAGAAACCCCGAATGCTAACCACTATTATCTTCCTGCAAATTATTAGCACATAAGATATTGGCATTACTTGGTTATCCAAAATGTTCCTTCAATAAAGACGTCAGAGACGTGCTAAAGTAAATTATTTCCATTGTCCTAAACAGACTGGCCTCAAAAGCGAGGAGTTAAAATATGCATTTTCAGACAAAAATATCTGTATTTTACATTTACATTCTGTATTTTATATTTAAAAAAACAGATGCTGAAAGTCTACTGTTGTTTTTGCTTGGTTACCTTAACATTACATTTTGTAAACAACAGGATTCTCCGTTTGACAGAGAATTTATTGAACATGCATAATCAATAGGTCAAGGGTGGGTTAAACACAAACCTTAAAACAGCTGAAGCCTCAGTCAGCGACGTACCTGCACATTCATCTGTTGCTTAAAACTTTTACTATCCAGGCAAGGGGACGGGCTTTAATTCAGGATAAGATTCAAAAGGACAAAACCCACAACAGCACCAACATCACACGGCTCTTTAGCAGCAGCTGCCTGACCCAGCAACATGTTTATTCCAGGAAATTGTGTCATTCTGCCACTTAAGCTGCCTACAGAAGAGTTGCCTGTCTCACATACAACCTTTTAATCTCCCTGGGGTCACCCGAGGTAATCCCCGGGGAGCTCAGCACGATTGGCCGCCCCACAAGTACAGCAAATTTCTGTCTCGTCAGATCACTGGGCTGTCCCACCTGCTGCAGAGCCATGAGGGTTGATCCACGGACACTGGTTTATGCTGACCAGGCAGCTAGACTGCAAAAGTCACCCCCCTCACTCCTGCTTTGCTACCAAATTGCAACGAGAAACTTTATGCAGAAAGAGCCTCCTCTCAATGAATTATTTATGGCATTACCTGAAATGAAACCAGTGCAAAAGCACTGACTTCTTTGCTGCATGAACTCCCAGCATTCACTGACTAAACTTGCAAAAGTGACAGCCCCACAAACTATCTGTGGGCAGTGTTTTGTATAGCCATGGTTTCTTTTCATACTACGTCATAAATTCGCTCTTCATTTTAAGCCACATTTGGTGGAAGACGCAACTGTTTAGTTGCCTCTGTGTGCATTCTGGAACAGTTTAGGCAGCATTTAATAAGTCCTTTCTAAGCCTATTTAAGGACAAAAGCGTACCAGAATTCAATAAGCCTTACATATCTTAACTTTATATGCCTTAATCTAGCAGTCAGCTTCTTTAAAGTAAAAGCCTCTGCTGAAATTTGAGTCAGGTTCTACACACTAAAAAAAAAATCTCTTAAGCATTTCAACATCATTACCATGATTAATATCTTCTCCACTGCACCATTCTTCTTGCTTGCCTTCTGATTTACAAAAATATATGAACTCTTACGAGTTCAAGCTGAAGCACCTGTTATTGGCAGGCATAAGCACATCTTGGAGCACATCATAAATCTTACACGTCTTGTGTTTGCCAATCAGCAAGGAAGTTTCAGATTGCTATTCAGAGAAACAAAAAATATCAGCTTCAAACAAAGCTGGGGTGAGGGAGGGACATGGGGAATGAATTACATTCTGCAACCTTAAGATAAAAGTTCTGGCAAGCAAGACAGTTCAATACTCCAAAGTGTTTTTTTATTACTTTTCTTACATAGATGTTGCTAATTAATCATTAATAAAATTAAGAAATACAAACATATTTTTGGTACCATCTAATTCTTTTCTATAGCATCACTAAACACTAATTATAATACTCCTGAATATAAACTTCCAGAAATGGTAAGATTTCCCCATTTAGATTGTTTAGAGAACTTGACTTTACAAGTATTCTTTAACAGTCTTCAGATCTATGACATCTGACACCCATCTGCATCCTCACCACAGAGCACACATTAAGTCCATCTAGTAGTTGCTCACTGAACAGTTTAGCAATGTACTTACTGTGGATTAACAACTAGCAATTAAGACCTACAACTCTTAAAATTCAAAGAGCAAGTGATCCAAGTCCAATGAACAACTAAAGCAACTTTAGTGCTCCAACTCACATACTTACTGTTATTTATGTAGAAATAAGTATTCACAGGAGCAGTTGCAAAGCCAAGCAGAGCACCTTTAGTTTCATTTTATTGTTAGCTAAGTTCGCAAGTCTATATGCACTTCTGTACAAAACTAATTAAAATCTTCCCTGATTAAAAACATTGCTCAAGGAAAGCAAACAAATTGTGGGTTGAGAAATCATCCAAATTTTGAATTCTACCAGTTTTGATATTCTAAAATGCAACAAAACTGAAAGATGTGTAAATATACAATTACGATCTTCTGAATACATGAAAACTTACAGTTACGGTATGTTACAGCTTGAACCAGTTATGTCTCCTTACCTCTTAGAACAGCTGCAACAGAACACCATATGGCGAAGATATTGCTCAGCATGTATATACTTACTATGATCATGCCAATCTCATTTTATAAAACTAAGCCACTTAAAACAGCAACATTCTCTGCACTTAGTTCTCACAACAACTGTCTACGAGTCTCTTTTGGCCAAGTCTCATTTATTTATCTGCTTCGTATTTGCCATACATCCTTGGTTTAATCTTTTATCACTACTAGACACACAACAATACATTATTAGACTTAAAGTCTAATAGAAGTTCTGGCAAAACACAGGATACACTGCAAGTATTTTCTCCCATTACAGGAGTGAGAACTTCTACTTTCACTAACTGCAAAGTCCTTTGCATAATGAAAATTACCTTCACCCAAGCAGTCCATAATTTGTGGGGGTACAAAGAAGTAAGTCTTCAACACAATCTCTTTTTTTTAGAACACCAGACCACAACTCAAAAGGTTCAACTACAACAGCACCACAGAAGCATAACGTGCTGACCAGTTTTAGCCGATAGGATCAACTTGTCAGCTGAAGTCATGTGCAGTAATTTTACTCTATATAACTAATACAGTTACTGGGACTCTCACAAAACTTACATTACTAGAAAGAAAGGATCCACATATCCTGAAATGCATTATTTACTTAATTCACTGTTTTGCATTTCAATACAGATTTGTGCAGTCACAATAACTCAAACTCTCAACAATTTTCTCTAGTATTGCTGCTGGGATATGACTAAATCCAACAAACCACAACTTTTCATATTTTAAGGTTTAAGGATTTCAAAAATCCTGAATTTTATAGGACCTTCGTCTGCTATGCCCCCCAGTCAAGCTTCAGTTCTAACAAAATACAGAATGTTTCTTCAGCACTCTGTATCCATCCTGATTTGTAGCTGTTAAATTCATTTTACACATACAAACTCAAAATACCTGCAGGCTTCATCTTTACATCTTTTTCTTTGTTCATGTATTTTATTATGTATATGACCTTCCTTCCCAATCTCATTACTAAAGTATCTTTTATTCTGTTTTCAGAATGCTGTTAGATCCAAGGGAAGCCAAAATGGGAAGAGTAGGGACACATACAGAGAATATACAGCATTCTTCCCGTTTTCCTAATTAAGAAAAATCTGAGTTTTTTAAATTATGTTTGTTTTCCAATATCCACACTAACCCTGGTAGCCTAGCAAATGTATATATTCCTTGTAATACGCTGCTCTTTTCCCATCCAAAGGCTTCCAAGACTTCCAAATGAATTCTTCCTGAATCAGCAGAATTTTTAATTTGCATGCATTAAATTGGTCTCTTTTTTCTTGCTATTAAGTTCCAGTTTGACTTTGAGCCTGACCACCATATAACGATCACCATTAATTTCTGCTTTTTGACAAACACTGGCATTATAAAGTGATTATATTTTTTCCACTGCAAGTCACATGTATAACTTTATTTCTGTTGGCTCCACCATGGGATTTAATGATGGATTCAACCTCCATGTCTATGGCAGGATCCTCAAATAAAATGAGCTGTCATGTTAAAAAAGTCACTAATGTGTAAAGGAAGGAGATATTCCACAGAATTAAAAACTAGCTAACCAAAAAAACCCTTGATGTCAGGATTCCTTATATTTAAAGGGAATGCACTAATGGAAAAATTACTTTTTCCTTTTTTTTTTCACTTCATGCTTGTAACTTGCTTTCTATACAGGACTGTAAGACAGTTGTAAATATGAAATGATAGAAGTATAATACTCAAGTGACAAATGTGTTTTAGATACCTGATTTCTTCCTCTGCGTTTACCGTAATTCCTTCGCACAAGCGCTTTGTAATTTTCATTTTTCTTAGTCAAATAATAATATAATACACAGTCGGGAACATTCTAAAGTGAAAAATAAAAAAAAAGTTTTACTCCTACAAAAAAAATACATTTTTATTATTTAATGTAATTCAATGCTGAAAACTATTAAATCTCTAGACTAAAATAAAACACTAGTATATTTGTTTGATCAGTAGGGAAGCGAAGTCATACACAAACATAGGAACATAACCATGCATAAAATTAGACTGTGTTAAACACAGGTCTCCTATATTAATATCTCTCAGCTACCTCAGTCTGTGTGAATTAACATATAATAAACAATTTGCAAACGCAAGGGCTTCTATTTATCATGACAGTCCTCTGTATTCAAGATTCTGCTAGAAGTTTTAAAAAATCCTAACTCTCCGTCACTTTTTACATCAGCTCTGCAAAGTCAGTTCTAAAGACTAAAAAATCAGATCTAAAGACTAATTCAGCCAGCAGTAGGATCCCACTGTCTTGAAAGGTGGAGGCAAAGTTTCTTAGAGGTAACAGTGGCTCAGCAGAGCCAATTATGCCCTTATCTAACAAGTAAGATAGTTAAGCAGCTTACCTGCTTCAAAAAGAAAGTAAGATCAAAACTAAATAAAGTGTCATTTTCTTTTACTGCTGTCAATAGTGTCATTCCGCTAACTTTTGTTATATGTTTGCATGCGCAATGGTGTTACTGATCAAGCACTATGAAATTCTGTCAAAGCAATAATTTTTTATGGAATTACACATTTTTCCAAGAAGGTAAAATGATGCTGGAATAAATGACTTACATTTGGAAAGTTAGGGATCCCACCCTAGGCTCTACTTATATTAAAAAAGGTCTTACCTTTCGTTCCAGGTAGGAAGCAATTAGACCAAAGTTCTTGGGATGTTGGACAAACCTTTTACAAATCAGAAATTATTTAAGTTTAACAACATAATTCATGATCAAATAAGCAAAGCAGTCTTCTAAACAATCTGTGCCATCAGCACTCCCTTGATTTCACAACTGAAATTAGTCTAAAAAGTCTAGTTTTCAAATTGAACAAATTTGGAACTAAGCACTTAAAATTATCAAGTAACTAATATAATGAGATTGTATACCTACTCTTCACATTTTTATCTTATCAGAAAACTAAGGCATTTTAAAGAGAATTTCTTATCTACAGACTAAATGAATGCAAGCCTGCACAGTTCAAAAATATTTGGAGCAGTCTAAACCTTTTGCAACGTTTCATTGATCCAACTAAGAATGTTATCAAATATCATTGTACAAAACCTTCAGCATTTCCAATTTAACTGATGTTTACTGTGGGGTTATGTGTTTAACTGTTATCTGCAATGCAATAAAAGTAAGAGAGAAGAAAGCCCATTACTTTTCCTTAAAAATCTCTTTCTCATGGTCGGTCCAGACATTCATGAATTGTCTGTCTTTATAAACTTTCATGGGATCCTCCATCAGACCATTCATATTAATAAACTTCACTCGTCTTTGTTCTGCATCAAACATCATGGGAGGAATGACTGAGAGTTGACGCATTTGTTTTTCATTATTCTACAGGCAAAGAATAAAACAAAAAGTAAAGAATACAAAAAGTTGCTACTAATGTTTACATTTGTTGAATTACACAATGCTGTAAAGCTCCACCACAGTATACATTCACAGGTAGCTTCAAACATTTTTCTGTCTACGTCTTAACTCTTCTAGAAGCTGTCACTATCCCAATGAACAAAGCTAAAGGGAACAGGAGAGAGTGTCATATTATGAAAAAATAAAATGGTGCAGGGCTTTAGAAAGTAAGAGCTTGCACACATTTCTTACAGATGTAAGAAGAAAGTTGGTTGCAACACACCTGCAATTAAACAGACACATAAGAAAAATCTAGGACAAATGCAATTAGGAAGCATGACCCATAAATGAAAAGTATTTTTAAGATCTGCTTCAAGCCAAAGTTCACACAGACTCTCCCAAACCAGCCCAAAAAGTTTCTCTTCCTATCAAAAAACAAACCTTTTGAAAGAGACCTTTAATTGCCAGGAAAGGGATATTGAGTCACTTGTTATGCTTCTATAGCAAAGAATAGACAATAGCCTCACCTCCTGCTCAGAAAGTCCATCAATGATTTCAGAAATCTCATGTTCACTTCTAGCAATAGTTGCTGAAAGTCCAGCCCCTCTTTGACCAACTCTAGAGTTAGGGGAAAATAGAAGTAGTAAAGTGGAAAACAGCAGTATTTTCAGATTCATGCATAACCAAGCCAGCCTCCAAAATTCTTAAAATGGTGTTACCTAACTAACCAAATTAGTTAGTTAGGACTGTTCTCTCTCAGGTAGTCTCAAGACTACAAACTCTGCTATGTACTGCAATTTCCAGCAACTGCCCAGTTTTACAGGTGAATTTGCAAAGCTCTGCAAAACGTCATGCTTGAGTCAACGTCCAAAAAGGATAACATTGCAAGCCATCGACCAGCATGATTCCACTTAGCATGAGAAACATTCATGCTAACGTTCACATGTTCATGAAGATCCTTAGAATTTGAACTGAAAATTGTGCTCAACACCATGAAATGTAGTGAACAACACACTTAATTAATTAATATGAATAGACATATTATCCATTATTTATAAAAAAAGCTTCAGCTTAATTTAAAAAAAATAAGAGATACTTTCTAAATATGTTTCAAATCCATGGGAATACCTTTGAAATCGTTCTTGCTGTTCTCTTTGCTTCCGGATTTCTGGAAATTGTTTTTCATAGTACTCTCTTGTTTTGCTCTCCTTAGCTTTTCTCCGTGGATTGTTTTCTATCCTGTCAACCTTTTTCTCCCATGCTTCCATCAGCTGATCATAACGTTGACAGATTTTCTGTTCCTGTTAAATTCCAGAAGTAAACTTTTAACTAAACACAAATAGATGTTTCAGATGTTTTTTGGGCCCCTCGCTACAAGAAGGACATGGAGGTGCTTGAGCAGGTCCAGAGAAGGGCGACGAAGCTGGTGAGGGGCCTGGAGAACAAGTCCTACGAGGAGCGGCTGAGGGAGCTGGGCTTGTTCAGCCTGGAGAAGAGGAGGCTCAGGGGTGACCTTATTGCTCTCTACAGATACCTTAAAGGAGGCTGTAGCGAGGTGGGGGTTGGCCTGTTCTCCCATGTGCCTGGTGACAGGACAAGGGGGAATGGGCTTAAGTTGCGCCAGGGGATTTTTAGGTTAGATGTTAGGAAGAACTTCTTTACTGAAAGGGTTGTTAGGCACTGGAACAGGCTGCCCAGGGAGGTGGTGGAGTCACCATCCCTGGAAGTCTTTAAAAGACATTTAGATGTAGAGCTTAGGGATATGGTTTAGTGGGGACTGTTAGTGTTAGGTTAGAGGTTGGACTCGATGATCTTGAGGTCTCTTCCAACCTAGAAATTCTGTGATTCTGTGATTCTGTGATTCAGATAACCAGCAAACCATGGTTATAAGCCTGCAGTTTACTTGCAAACAACTCAACATAATTTAAGATCTTATTTAACTAATGAATTGAATTTACATGACATATTTGAGAAACTATGTCAAGGATCCAGACAAAAAAAAGCGATCTTTTTACAAAAGCATAGTAGTATTACCCGTTGTTTTCTTGCATGATTTCTTCTTTTAAAAAATAGTATTAACTTCTTCCTCATCACCTGGTTTCTAGAAAACAAAATTGGAAAAAAAAGTGAACCACTTTAAGATTCAGGAACTTCAAATCTAATCAACAAAGCCCATGCAGATTACAGATGCCAGATTGTTATTGTGAAAAATATTGCTAGATGTAGAAAAACAGGGAAAAATCCCATTGTAACCATCATTTAATTTATCCTGTATTTTATCAAGAGAAAATATTCTCAAAGATGACTGAAATAAGCAGGGAGACATGAAAGCTTCCAGCTTCAAGGTAGGTTCTCTCCTAAAGATATTAAAATGAATACATTTGCTAAAGTTCTTATACCTTGGAAAGAAAAAGAAGTGTCTTTGCAACTTAATCCTAAAATCCTCAAAATTTGGTACTGCCTTAAAAAAACTCTCTCAGTACTGTGGAACTGAGACAGAGATACATTTAAAGGAGAAGAACAAGAAGTACTTTTTTCCAATGAAAAGCAGTTTAAAGTAGTATTTTTTCCTGTACTTACAAAAAAATAAATAAAATAGAATTAAATGGTATGACAGTAATATGCACGTAACTCACTATTCATTTCTTCACATCTGGAGCTAACAACTTATTTCTTTTGTAAAAACTGGGAGTGCAGAAATCAATTAAATGAAAGAGTCTTATTAAGATAGGGTTGTTCTTTATACTGGTTTAAATTTGTTAATCATGCAATTTGTTAATCAAGCAGTCGTATGCCATGTTTATCTCAGAAACAGAGTTGCAGAGCAAGACATGAAAGTAAGCATTCCCAGTTATCATCCTAGAGAAGCCATGAAAAGGCTTCTGTCTTCATAGCTGTCCTCCTAGCAGAACAGAGTGGAATTTCCTCAAAGACAATTTGTAAGAAAGATGTACTTTTGCAGTAATTACAACTCAGCTATTATTTCCACCAAAGTCTAGAGGAAATACAGATTTTGAAAATAAGCTGAATTTTGTTGTAACATTGATCATTAATTCAGTATTCTATAACACTGCTACAGAGCAAAATCAATATTGTCTTGGCATAACCACTTAAAAATTAAAGTTTTGTTCCAAGTTACAGCTGTTTTTCCCATACAGGTGGGTCTCTTTTACAGACATTTAAAGTTGGGCATAAATTAATTCAATTAAACACATTTAAAAATGAATCTATTAACAATTATTTTAGTTAATAATCAATACTTGCTTCAGTGAACTTAGAAGAACTAATTCAAATTTGAGAAGAGTTCTGTATTTAAAAATAAAAGAAAAATTAATTTTCATCCAAATTCACAGTTTTTACAGTAGAAGACAACTAGTTTGCTGCAAATCAGTGAATTGTTTGCCCTAAATAACATGAAAACATAGCATATAGTAACTCTGCTCACAGCCCATGACAGAAAATGAGTACATGGTAAAGTCAATAAATAAATAAACTCCTCCTACCATTTACTGACAACAATAACTTCTGAAAAGCTGACAAGGCATATCCAGGTCAAACACGGTATTTCAGGTTTTGAAAAACACAATTACTAATTAAAATAAAATATGTTTACTTATTTTTGTCTTTAATTCATGATGGAAAGTCATTGTGTCCCATTGTCTGCATTACACGTACTACATTGCTTGCAGCACTATTGTACAACATAGAACTCTCAAGGTTACATGAACTGCAAAGTTTTAAACATAGCTAAAGTGCACGCATATTTGGAAATCACAGCAATGAAAATCTGAGTGAATCTCTAAGTCCAGACTCTTTACAAGGCACAAGGACAAGATACTAAAGCACTTACGTTTTGATGTTTTCATGGTAGACCTTTGTGTCTGATGGTTGGTTGTAAAGTGGCTACAATTTTGGATTAGAAAGATACACTTAGTACTTTTCAACTTTTCAATTCTAAAGTATATGTATTATGTTTAACAATATTTAAATATTCTGCCCACAATGTACTCAAATTGAGATGCAGCAATCTGAAGTGACAAGTTTATGATACTCAAGACACAGATTTCATTATTTAAAATTAGATCCTATTAACTATGTATACGACAGTATTTTTGTCATATTTCAACCCTGTTCTCTCAAACAGATTCAAACCTATTTTTAAAAGCTATACTTACACAGCCAGTTCACTCAAGTCCCAGTTCATGAGTGTATTTAAACACACACTAATATGAACTTGTGAAAATAAGATACAAGCTTAATTGCTTTTGGTGTTCTTCAGTATTAAAGATGAAAGCAGGGATGAATGCAACTTTCACTTGAAATATGCTCTTAAAATGCATTGTTTACAATTTCAGTAAGACAAAAAGAACATCATGTATATTTAATCTATATTCTCGTGTGTATAGCTACTCTACACGATTCCAGTATTTAATACCTGAGATGTTCAAACAAGTTTTAGTCTGAGAAACGGACAGGCACAGGAGTTCAAAACTAATATAAAATATCAGGCACCAAGTGAAAAGAAAAAGAAGCCCAACCCCTCCCTCCCCAAACCAAAAGATTAAGTCACCCTATAATGTTCTTTTATACACGAACACAGAACTACATGCTCACCACAACAGAATTACAGACATGAAAGCTACATTGGCAACACAGAAAATAGAATAAATAAAAAAAAAGACAACTTACCAGTTCAACTTTTGGACCAAGACCTTCAAAAATCTTGTGAGCTTCTTCTGTTTTTTTCTGAGGAAAAAAAAAAAGATTTTATATTATATATATAGTGTCAGTAAATCCTCTGTTGTTAGGATGTCAGAAGTACAAGTGAACTCTTTCACTCAGTTCAACTGCTAAAGCCCTGTCTGACCATATTATATCCTTCTTAACCTACTTCTGCAATGCTGCCTCAGCAAATCAAGAAACCTGTACCTGAATTCTACAGTTACTACTAAGCTTTCTCAATTTGAAAGCATGGAGATTAGAAAAATAGACACTGACCTCCTCCATGATTCAAAAAGTACATGCAGTTAATAAATAATATAGCAGAAGTTACTAAGAAAAGGAAAGCTGTTCAGAAGAAAAATTGAATATAGCTCTGAAAAATGGAACTAAGGACTAAAATTCTCCACTTGCAAAGTCTGGGATTGTGAATCAACATGTACATACACATACAAAGAACTATGCCAAAGATCTTTCCTTTACACTATGTAAATACTCTAAAGTAATTCCAAACTTCAAGGAGGCAGCACTGGCTATGACAGTTGGCTTGCCCAAATTCATTTCAAGACTGTGCGATCTTCCAAAGCCCTTTGTCAGCAGACAAGGCTATCTGAAAAGATCCAGGATACTAGTTCAAATTTGCTTCTTTCCCACTAATAGCTGCATGCACTAGCCCTGAGAGTAGATGCCTACAAAGAAAAATATAGGAGAAACTAATCCATAAGGCAGTTATGATTAGAAAGCATTCTGCTAAGTTCTAACTTCTTTACATGTAATTTCAATCTTGAGATATTCTTTGGAACTCACAGCTGTACAAAATAATTATATATCGAGGCAATATTATACTATAACCCTGCTAGAATGGTTTGTTTGGTCTGAAAACATTTAAAACTCAACTCCAGCCCTATTACTTCAATCAAATTTTAGCCAACTGTAGTTGAATATTAGAAGTAATTATCCTAAACTGTATGGTTTGAAGATGAAAGCTGCCAAGGGGACTGTCCTCTTGTACAACTGCAGAAGAAAGGATACCAAACCAGTACTGTGTACACAAATGGCTTAGCCTTTCTTTAATAATCATTTAAAATAAGATAGTAGGTACTGATGCATGGTATTTGCATTAAGCCCCATTGATACTGCCATTCTACAGTACACGTAATTCCTGATAATGAGAGCTCAAACCAACTGCTAAGTCGATTCACAAACGCATCAAGCTTGGTACTTCCCTTGCTATATAGTTTGCTATATGAAGAGCCACACAGAAGCGGCTAAGAGATGGGTACACACCAACACATTACTCCATCTTGATTAATATTAGAAATAGGTTTCTCTATCTACTGGCACATACACAATGTGGAGAGTGCAACAGTAATTTCAAAATTCTGTTGTATAAGCCACCTGCAAACAAGGTTAGCAGAGGAAGAGTTCCACAGCAGCCCACTAACACTTTTTCAAATACAACCTAATTTTGCCTGCTACCCACCATGAAACTCAGCTTAAGTCAGTCTTCTAAGGTGATGATATGATTTTAAGGCAGGTTTTCTCCTTCAGCTAATTTAAATGATGGATCTTCAGCCAAACTTGTTAGTATTTATGGGAGGAGAAAAGAATTCAAAACAACTTTCTGAATACACACATGCACACATTTATATAAATAATATATACATGCATACATCAACACAGAGATCTAGGGATGAGAACCACAGATGCATTTCCCTAGAATGTTTGTAAGATAGAAGATCCTGCGATCAAGAATAAAGATGTTGTGCAGGAATCTTTAATATTCATTTACTTCTTTAAATGAAAGGAGGGTGGGACCCAAAATGAATAAAATACAAGTAGTAAAAACTGCCCCTCAGAAGTGAACTAACGAATTTTAGTACATTTGGTAAGGCTCAGAACTACACTCATTCAATTGAAAAGCATGCTTACCCGATTTTCATCATAAATAATTTGGACAATACTGCGGTGCTTCTGTTCCACTGGAGGAGGGGAGACAGGCCTCTCTGGCTCCGGAGGCTTAGCAGCTTCTTCTTCAAGTTGTTGCTAAGAAACGAGAGAAAGAAAATCAGCCATCCGCACCATGCTACCCTTACCAGTAATTAGTCACCAGATAAAATATGCATCCGATCAACGGCTTGTGTTGCCTGTTATTTCTTTTTTTAACTGACAAGGTATGAATTGAATGGTTTTAATGCCCATGGGGATGGTAACAAGACCGATCTGTGCCACTGGTAAACCAAACCAGCTGTTTATTAGATTCACTTGCCCTGAAACAGACTTGCTTCAGCTTGACACTTAAAGCCACTGTAGTGTTATATGTTTTCAATATGTAACTTTAAACAAAACATGAACTTCAGAGAAAGCCTGCCTTCCCACAGAAGAAATAAGCCCCATACACATTTGTCTACAATGTAGACACCTAAGTGTAATTACTATCACTGTCTTATTTTTTTAAAAGATGCAAAAATCCTGTAACAATACAGAAAACATCACTGAAAAATACTTTGCAGTAGACACAAATCAGTCCATGTGTACTGAAGTTCACTGATTGCTACAATATGAAGCAAGCAAGTAAAATGCCTTATTATAATTTACCTGTTATAGTGACATGGTTTGCTTTCACTTCAAATAAATACAGCTCAGTTACATTTTTATTTTTTAACTGTAAATATCCTTTATTCATGCCTACCACAAACATACAATAAGGAACTTTTGATGCAAGGGAACCATCCAGTCTTATAGCACTGGCTATAAGTGCGATATAGGGTGTGCTATACTCTTGTGTAAGAATTCAAAAGTCAGTATTTTTCTTGTAGAATGCCACAATAAGCAGGCTTAGTTATTGAAAACAACAGCAACTTTGTAATTCTTTAAGTCCAGGAAGAGTACAAACGTGCCCAAATGTACTTTCACAGATGATAAGCATAATCAAAAGTACTTGCTGATTTTGTGGAAAATTTAACAAGAAAGTAAACAAAAATATCCAGCACCCTTAACACTGAGTCAGGTAGTTAGTGAAATCCTTTTTTGTTTTTCTACTGAAAGTCTTTTTACAGGTCATTAAAATTCAGAAGTAACTAAATGCTTCCAGAACATAATATATGGCTCTAAACAGTTGTATACTTGTTACCTTGGACCTACAGGTTACCAAATCGTACAGCATAACTGTCATTTCCTACAGAGTTCCCACTAACGAGACTTAAATCTGGCACTACTCCTGTCTGGATCTTTGAAAGTCAGAAAAAGCGGACCAGGACTTTGTTTTAGTCAGCGAGTATCAGATGCCTGGATTGCAGAGTGGTTTTAGTCACAACATCTACAGGGAAGGCTACAAACACTGCAAGCAAACATTGCCTTTGCACCCACTGGCTGAAGTGCAGTTCTGTGTTGTGAGGCATAGCCAGGACCATACTAAAAAGTGATATTTCTTCCTTTATTTCTCTGCTCTGTTTACTTATACTCCTCCTCCTACACTTTCCCTGAAGGTGACCTTTGCTCCAGATGTAAGGGTTTCTTGCCCTTGTGAAAGATGATTGAAGGACTTTTGTACAAGCACTGGTTTTGGAGATGCATGCAAGAGATTATCCCCTTGCACAGAAGCGTGAAAGAAGAAAGACAATAGCCTTCCCCTAAACAGTAGTCATCTTTAAAGCCGAAATTACAGTCACAGCACCCTTGTTTCCCTAGTCATCTAAGAAGAATTTAAAATATAAAGCTATCTGTTTCTGGTGTTCCTACTTGGCTTACATTTTCAAAAAAAATTAAAACTATATCACACCCAATCTATTTAAATATTCTAGCAAAATCACATACACAACTTTCCCTTTTTAACTGGTTCATGTGGTTCATGTAACCAAAAAATTCACCACCACAAGAAGCTTTTCCACACCTTTTTCACTGACAGATAACAACAGTAGCGTCTGCTATACTTACTTGCTTTTTCTTCAGCTTAAGAATTTGCTGTTCAACTTTTGCAATTTCACGATCTACACGGTCCATGCTCTGTATCAGTTCTTCCTTCGACAGCTTTGAAGGCGAAGCATTCTGGTCCTCCCCACAAGGCTGACCAGAAATTGGAGATGATGGTCCTTCATGCTTTCCTCCAAAAGCAGGGTCCTTTCATGGGGACAGGAGGCAGGGCAGAATTGAACAAAATCAGTCATATTAATAACGTGCAAATGAGTGTTCAGTAACCAAACTAGCATGCATGAATTACACAAGAATTTCTAGTTATTTATAGCTTAGGTAGCTCCTTAACAGAAAGAAAGTTTAAGAATTCAGTTTATCAACACTCTAAATATCTTAGAATTAACTGACATCCCATTTATGATACTAAAATTTCAAAGTCTACCTTTAAAAATGATTAACAGCACATTTCAATATTTATCATGAAAAGAAGATCAAAACATCTCCCTTTTAATATACAATATATCTTCAAAAATGTAAATAGTATCTTTTATTTTTAGATACAGGGTTGAGAGCTAATCCTCAATACTCTGCACGCACAGATGAGGATATTCTTCAACATAACTGTGACTAGCCTGTCAAGAGTACATTCTGGGTTATTTGCATTCTCTTACAGAGTGATGACTTCAAAGACTTTTCTTTTTCATCATGTTTTTATTTGGCTGTTTCCAAACAATATTAGAACATGGAATATGTTGAAATATGTCAGCATTGCTGTACCTTGTTTTTTTTTTATGTCTTTAGAATATCATGCTCCACAACTACCTAGCTGGCAAATACTAGCTCAGTAAATACATCCCTCAATCAAGCCAAATTTGATCAAAATATTGTGTCCCAGTGCCACTTCTCCTCAAGAGAGCACTGGGCTATATTTCTAAATTGAGACAACAAATTTCTATATGTAGTGCCTGGATAAAAATTCAGTTACATGCAAGCATGTTAACATTGCATACCTTAATTTGGTTTCTCCAACCGCCCCCTTTGCTCTTATCTTTGTTATGCAGTACAGCAAGTTACTAAGAATCACATGCTATCATAATTTTGTTTTATTTCACATATAAGCAGATTACACAATAGAAGGAATAGTAAAGACAAAGTAATGTAAGTGTTCTACTTCAAAAATTTGTTGCCTATTAGCTTTTGAATCCATATGGTAATTTTTTCTTTAATGATATGAGAACACCAGATGTCATGCCCACTACACTCCACCTTTTTGGCATGTGAGCCTGTCCACTTAAGTGAGTGCACAAGAGAAGAGATTCAACATTAAGATACATTTATATCTACAATAGAAAATATCCGCACCAAACTAGACTGCCCTAGATTTATCCAAAATGAGACAGTGACAGATATAATTAGCATTATGTAAATTAGCAGATTCATTTCTGCTGCTTAAAAGGGAGAGGAGGGATATATTTTGACTGTTTGGCACAATTATTCATTAAAGAAAAAAAAAATGACTTTTTATGAATGAGTAACACCCCAAATCACGACTACAGTTTGTGGTAATGTGCAAAATTCCTAAGACTGAACATAAGGAAATGTAAAATTTCCCTAAGGAAAAAAAAATTGATTAGCTCACCACAACACAGGAAGTTACACCTTCAGTATTATAACAGAAAATGCCTTTACCTTCTTAATATCTGCAGATCTCAACCCTTCCTGCAGAGGATGTACTAAAGGCAAGACAGTAGCTGCACTGACACGCTGAAAATGGGAATCAGAAACTTGTTCAAGACGTGGTCGCTTAGATTCCAGTGAATCATGATCTGTCTGAGATGGACCTGGATGAAACTGCTGTTCATATCCAGTTCTTCTTTCCTGAGGCCTAATATGCAGAGGGGATAAACTATTAGAATATGCACTTTCCACACAAGAAAACTATTTTCTGTTCATCAACTCTTTCCAAATATACCTTAAATACAATTTAGCAAAACTCTTTCTAATCAGTGAAGCAGACAAATATTTTAAGCATGATCTTCAAAAATATGACTGTTAACCTCAGATATAGCCCAAATAAACTGCTAGCACTCACACAACATACAAGTTTACTCCTAGCAGACATGTAATGTATTATTACTGTACATTTGAACATTCACCAGTATTGACTGTAAAGTAACCTATTTTACCAAGAAGTAAGATATTACCAATCTGACACTAAATGACAACAATTCACTGTAGACGTCCACTGTACTCAGTTAACCTACTGGACCCAGATCAGTTGCATCTATTTATTATTATCTTTTTATTAACAGAGACGGGAGTAGTACACCAGACCAAAAGAAAGGGTACTTAGAAAAAAGATAATATGTCGTGTGCCTTGCTAAAGTAGGGTAGTCATCTGAGCTTAAAACTCACATTTCTGTCTTCTACAGTTCTCACAACTCAAATATCCAAATAGCTCCATTGTTTCTTTTCCTTACCCAGACACACAAATACTACCTGTTGAATATGCAAACCTAAGAATTTTTTTCCCAGTGTGATCTAGGAAATATGACAAGTAATATTCACACTGTAATGATTTTTGCATTTGTTGCCTCAATTTTGTTGAGATTAAATTATCCAAAGATACAAAGTCTACACACTTTTAGCCTAAACATTAAAAAGTTTGCAGTATGCAATAGGGTCCTAGAAGCTTTTTGTAGGGAGAATGAAACAAACTGTGCTTTGTTGACTTGTTTCCTTTCTGTGAAACAAACATGCAGTTAAAGCAAAGGGACTAAGGAATTATAAAGCAGATTAATACCAGGCAGTCCTACAACAATCAAATTCCAGTGTTCAATGATGCAGCACTGATTAATCAAGTCAAATACAGAGGCAAAAACTGTGAAACTCAAAAACCTTTCTAGTCAAAAGTTAAAATTAGACTTCACAGAAAGCACAGGCTCATAAAAGAGTCTTCTTCACATATTTTTTAAAAAACAGACAGTATCCTAACCTGTCAGAGCCTGGATGAAATTCAGAAAGCAAAGAAGGCCGGCGCCGAAGTTGCTGCTGCTGTTGCTGCTGCTGCTGCAAGAGCTGGGTTGCCTGACTGACTTCCAAGTGAGACGAACGATAATCGGGAACCGCAAATTCCTAAGTGAAACACAGTTCAGGTGTTAACAAAACAAAAGATACAGAAGACAGGATCAGAATCATTAAACAGAATAAGGGAAGAGAAAATGACATCTTCTACCTGGACTTGTGCAAAGCATTTGACATTGTCCCACATGACATCCTTGCCTCTAAATTGGAGTGACACAGATTTGACAGATGGACCACTCAGTGGATAAGGAATTGGCTGTATGGTTACACCCAACAGTTCAATGTTGGAAACCAGTGATGAGTGGCAGTCCTCAGGGGCTGATATTGAGTTTGGTGCTGTTTAACATCTTTGTCATTGACATGGACAGTGGAATTGAGTGCAGTTGGAAGGTCCTTTCCAACCCAAAACATTCTATGAATAAATGCTTGGTAAAAACGACCAAACAGGACATTCTTAGAACTCTATTCCCCTAATTGTGGCTAGCAGAACACAGCTGCCTGGAAGCACTACAACAGCTGCTTCAGAAAAAGCTTGGGGTGTACAATTTTGTACATTTCAGATTCACATTCTCCACCTTGCACACAGATTTTATCGAGTACTGCATCAGCTTATAGAAAATCTAGCCCAATACTCCTTAAAGGACAGGAAGATAACTACGGGTTTACTTCTTACCCTCTTGGAACACTCCTAGGCCTAATAGGAAATTAATTCCACATACAAATTTAGTGCCCACCAGTGTCCCAAGAGCCCACCCTCTCTAGGGATTTGTGACACTCAGAACTCTGCATTCATATTAAATGCATAGTGACTGTAGACAGATTATTTACATATTCTTGGAAAATTATTGCTATCAATGCACATGGACTCAGCTACAGTTACACTGGCCACATTTAGTATGATGATTAAACATATTATATTAAAGCAAAGCTAAAACAAAAGTTTATGAATAGAATCTCTAATGAATTTATTCAAACTAAGAGAAACCGATGATAAAAAAAGGAGTTTTATATTAATTCTTCATGATAAAGAATTACAAAACTGTTTTCTGACAAAAAAGTCAAAGAGGTATCACATATATAATCTTGAAAAAATAAAATCCAGTGCTTTTAGCAAAAAAGATGGAAGGGAGGCAGTGAAGACAATTATTTATCAAAACAATACTAGCAGCAGGTCTTCTCAACAGGAAAATACTTCCTTTGCCACTTCATTTGCTTTTGTTTTTACATTTCATTTTTCAACATTAAAGAGGAGAGGAAGACAGAATCAAAAAGATTCAACATATTGAGAAGACAAGAGTATCAACATACAGTCTAAGACAGGCTACTTTTTTAAAAAGTATCACTAGTTTTACTAGATTCATAAATATTAAGTAATAGGAAATACTGCCAAGACAACAAGCTATAGGGTTTTATTTAGGGTACCTTCACAATTTTATAGAGTATTTTTTAATACTAGTTTATGTAAAAAGAAATAAGGGGAGGGAAAGAAAAAAGAACAAGCCAAAACTGAACTTTAAAAAGCCAAAATTGCAGTCAGGGATTTTAGTAATTTCAGCTACAGCACTGCAGGAAGGCATAATTCTACAGGTAATTATATCCTTTCAAGTTAATACTTAGGAAGGAGCCAGGGAGCAGTACGTTACTACCGATTATACTTTCCAGAAGTTACACCATAGTCAGACCCTCATTTAAAGAGGAATATACTTGAATAAGTGCACCCATCAGCCTTGATGCAAGAGCCAAACTTCAAGGGTACAAACATTGTTCACATGAAAACAGAGCAGTTGCAGACCAATATGCCCAGGTGAAACTGTCTGGGGACATCTGTGTAACAACGTGTATTATAGTGGTAAAAAAAATCCCATTTGGCACAGCAAACATCTGAATTACACTCTTGATAAAAATCGTAACCTTAATGACTGCTTACCTGCTGGTGTCGGGTGCTTGGGAAGGTGTACTGGACAGAGTGAGTAGGATAACGACTCTGTTCTGTGCTGAATGCTCCTTGGTTAGGAGGGTAGCCTGAACTTGACATTATCAGAGAAGAAGTCTTCACAAAGCTGTGAGATCAAGACCAGCAAGCAATCATGTTTCTAGGAAACCGCCTAAAGGAAAAAAGATCACTGATAAGCACTGAAGTACCAGATGTACTCACAATACATTACAGCCATAGTCACCTAAGCAAAACAAGCATTACCAGTAAAAGCTTTTTCCTGATGTATTTATTTAATAGGTTACTCTAGTCTGAAACATGTTAACGGGTCTTAAATGGGCTCAAAACCAGATATTGTCCAGCATTGTCCACACAAAGATTTGAGTATTATATTGTCAGAAAACATCGTTTTACCAGTTACCAGTTGAATTAATAGGATTTTAAAAGAAAAGTAGGTCACTTAAATAGGTGTTAAAGAGGTTATAATAGTCTGTAGACGGACTCACAATTTACAGTAAGTTTCTTTAGCACAACATGAAGTTCACTTTCGTTTCTTCTACAGTTTTTGGACTCTATGAACTCTTTCCTACTTTCAGGTAGTCTTAGGGTTGCTTGACTCGATGCCGCCTACAGTTCATTAAACCACAAAGCATTAGTCAGGCCACACAGTATTACCACCATCTAACAGCAACTTGACAAAGACAGTTCTTAGTAAAAAAGGAACTAAGAGGAAAAAACGCTACTTCAATTGACAGCATAGTTCTTCCTATACGGGATGCCAGCAACTGAATATGCTATGAAACCTTTAAAGAATCCCGCTCAGTTGACATTCAATGAATGATTTGCCTCTATTGTGTTCTCAGCTGCAGATTGGCAGTGGACACTTAAATGTATACCGATCTGAGGAAGATTTAAACACTGCAAAAAGCATTCACTGTACAAAGTCCAACCATCTATGAAGCTCTGTATAGATTCAGCTGCCAAAGCATCTGCTGAAGACCAGAAGACAGTTACCTATACACTATGTCCACCAGAGCTTTGAGCACTTTGCTATGCAAGTGAATCATTGCTCTAACCAAGAGCGAGATTTTTATTTTGTTTTTAAAGCACAGTACGGTTCTCTCTGATAGCTCAGAAGAGGCAGTCCCTGGAGCCTATGTTATTAGCTACAGAATTCTACCAGACCTGCAGCAACCTCTGGTCCAGAGCCTGGCAGACACACCAGGCCTTCAAATAAAGTGCCTGCTGACCCCTGCCTAGGTGGCTTCATTTCTAAGTGTATTCAATTGCAACCTTTCACAAACACCACATGTAAAGTTACACTTCTGAACTGCATTTTCCATTAACAGTCAATAGACAAAATCAGCTCAGGGAAGGATCAGACACAGAAAGCTATACAAATAGATCTTCAAGTTCATCTAACATGTTTTGTCACTTCTGTACTGACTAGTTTCTTTACCATTCTCTTCCACGTAAGAAAGTTTTATAGATTAGATTATCAGAATAATGAGACAAATTTAGATTTACCTGTTTTTCAGATATTAGATTTCATAGATTATAAATTTTAGCCTGATTTTCAGGCATGAAGAATTAAAGAAAAGCCTACAGCTTTGCTTTCAAAGCTATACTACAAATCAATAGTTGCGTGGTTTATAGTACCTCTACGTCTCATACTGTACCTGTAATTCATGTCCAAGTGGCAAGTTCTAATATAAAGAATTATTCATCGTTAACATTTACTATTCTTCACTGCATTCATTAGAGTACATCTTTACAAACTATGTGATGGTGTAATAGATCTGAGTTGTATGTACTCCATTTAATAATAAACAACCTAAGCAAGCAATTTTGGGTATATACATCGTGCTAGATAGCTGCAAGCTACTTGAACACTCAAAGGTATTCCTAAGTCCAAGCTACAGCAAAAAGAAAATGTCTGATTTTTCTCTCTCAATTTCCATGCAAGTCCACATAAAATTTTGGCATACAGTTAATTGTCAGCTTGATCAAATGTTTGCTAATGTGATAACTACTCCCATCAAAGGCTGGAGAACATTTTATTATTAAATGAATAACTGGGTCCAGGGTAGAAGGATGTTCAAACAATTTCAGTTTACAGAAGCACAAATCTTAGTTTAATGAACTGTTGATGCTTTAACTCGTACTGTCTCACCAGCCTTGTACTGTCGTATGCAGTCTTCATAAATACGTGGAAGATGTCTAACTGAATTTAGCATCATATTTATGCTTGATACACTGAAAAAACTTCAGTGAGGAATACTGACGGTAATACTAAAGCTGATCAAAGCTCCTTTAGCCCTGTAAGCTGTAACCGACAATGACTGGTAGCATGCTTCTCAGGTAAAATATAAAGGAGGAAAGGCAAGCACACAGCAGTTCTTTACCAACAAACTCTCCAGCCTCTTAGCAGCTCATGACTCTAGGACTTCTGGAGCTGGAGCCCTTCTGTTTCACATTTCTTAGTTGCTTTCTCTACCATCGGTGGTTCAGCAAACAGCTGGACAAAGACTAAATTCTCAGCATTCACAACTGCTCTTTGCACTTCTACAGCTTAGTGACATTTCACATGAGAAACCACCAGCTTTTGTTTGCTTTGGACCTGCTACCTTCATTTGCTATCTCCAGTTTTGGCATTGAAACAGAGCAAACATCTCATTCCTTTTTTTTTTCCCACTGCACATGTGATTCCGTAGAATTCTTTCATATCCCTTCAGTCCTATCTTTTCCACGCTGATCCCCTTAGTCTGCTTTGTTGTTCCTTGTCAACCCACTTCCAAACCTTCTCTATTTCTGGGGCGCCCACGCTGAGGCACAGAGAGCCAGAAACATTCTGGGAGAGCACCAGTAAATACTCATCCTGTTCCTCTCCTCTTCCCTGGCATGCTGGCAAGTCAGGCAGATCTGAAGAATCCGGAGATGCAGAGGATCAGAGAACAACCACTTGAAAATAACATATAAATATAGGCCATCTACTACACGATTCAAGGTCCTTTCTAGTTCATCTCTGTCACGTTGCATCTTCTTTTCTCTGTGTTCAGTCAAACCAGCAGGTTGATCATTAACCCAGGTGCTGAAAGTTCAGTCCACACTCACTTCCATGATGCTGCAAAGGTTTTTTCTCCATTCACAACAGCTTCAGTGTGCAGGTTGCTACGTCTGTGTTACAATTGTTAGTCTTGAAATCTTCACACCTGCCTATGGCTAGGAAATCGTAGATCCTAGACACTGGTCATGCAGACACCTGAAATCCCTCTGCTTATCTAGGGCATAAGTTTTACCCAGGGAAGGAGGAGGCAAAGAGTGATTCAGCTGGGTCATTGCAAGCATCACTCAAATTCTTCATGCAGTATCCAGCCCTAGCCAAAATTTATACTTGTGCACCTGCCATAAATTTTAACAGCTCAGAATTTCTTAAAAACAATTTAAAACCTAAAAGCTTGACTAGCAAGTATCTTTAAACCAGGAGTGCCCCAGCAGTTATCTTCCATATTGCATGACCCTGTAAATCCGAAAAGTGTCACTTTTTTGACAAAGATGTCAAAATTTGCTAACTGCATGGACCACAGACTCTTACTTCCCTGTGATTATGCTTGAGAATAACTAAGTTGAACTACAGTAACAACAGAAATAAATACTAAAATAGCCAACTTTACTGGAAATAATATAATTTTAGATTAATAAGATCCTTTTTTTAAGGCAGTGAAAAACAAAAGGAAGTGATAAAAAAATAACATATGTGCACTTGCATATTTCTTGAATTTTTAAATATCACCACTCATCCAGCAGCAAAGAGAGGTCCTAACTGTCTCTCCAGATTCTGTACTAGAAGTGGAAAAAGCAGGAAGATGAGGGACAGTGGGACAGGGACACAGCACACAAGCATGACTGTCCTTCATCCATCCAACCACACTAATGCAAGCCCCACATCTCATAGTCTACATCTACGCAATGCACACGAAAACATTTAGTCTAATGGCCTTCTGAGAACTGGGACCACATTTGGAGCACCATAACCTCCAACAAACAAACAAAATTACCAACAGCAGAAGGCAACAGAAACACAATTAGAGGCTATAATTATGGTCAACGAGAGGTGGAAGTGAAGGGAAAAAAAAAGGAAAGATGAAGCTGTAAGTGGGGGGGCCTTATCCCCAACCCTCAGCCGCACGGGAAGGCACTGATAAGACAGGAGGAAGAGAACAGGGCGTGACAGCAGAGGAGGCACGTGGCTACACACTGGCACTGCAAAGGTGCAGCAGGAGCTAAAGGATGGGGAGCCTGTACAAGATCTCACTCCTTTTAGGACAAGAATGCCATTGTGGTACAAGAGCATGATGCTGACACGCAACATTCCCCTCCCCTCTCAACCTCCTGTTCTTGTCACGGGCATTCAGACGTGCCTGCACACTCTCCTAATTTGACCTCTTTACATGCCCTGCAGATCCCATCTTATCTGCTGATCTCTTGGTATGAGCATATTTACATTCTGTCATATGCAGGGGGGTGGCGGTGCTGGCATTTGCCTGCAGAATTACCACCAACATTCTGCTTATCTCTGCTTTATTACCCAACTCTGCAGCTGTGGATGCATGCACTTGACTTCAACTCTGGAGGTGCAGGCACCCTCCAACCTCACATGTAGCAGCATCTGCCTCTCCCTCCAGCAGCTGCTTACGAGCATCCTGCAGACAGAATATTCGTCACAAACCTATTTCTTGGTCAGTGTGGGTAATGCCATCTCCCTGCTGTCACTTCTCCAGGTTCCATACATTCAGATTACATTTAAACGTGGCAGTCTTCTTGCATCAAATTATAACTGTGCATAGAGACTGTAAACAATCTCATCCAGGCTTTCCTCACCACTGCTTCTTTTTGTTCATGACGACAAACCTTGTCCTCCTCTACTCAGATGCGACCAGGATCCCCCTGTACAGCTCACTACTATCAGCTCCCGCTGCCTCTCCAATCCTTCCACCAGTTCCTGCTCCCTCGCCAGACCAGAGGCTGCTCATTTTCATTTTTAGCATCCTTGGCAAACTACGACACAAGAAGTCAGCTTCCATTTCTGCTCACTCAATGAAGGCACGACTCATTTTCAGAGCAGTATTTTCATACCATCTTCTCGTGTCCTTCTGCAGATCTTGGAGCTTTCTCATATAAACATTTAGAAGAACTGTTACAGACTTTGGAATTCTGCCTTAAATGTCTGACAAAGATAAAGTTAGGTCACGAATACTTTCATACAGCTGCCAACCATGCTGGCTGATGGTCTGTCTCACTGAATTTGGACAATCAGAAGGGGCAGAAGTAAGTATTTTTATTCTCTGCTTCATAACTCAATCCATTCTTCTCCTACAGTGTCCCAGGCCATGACTGACATTCCCAGACTCTGTGGTGAAACATACAAGGGACGGGGAAACCCAGTAGTGTTAAATGGGTAATATTTTTTAAAAAATTACAGGGGAAGTTGGAGTAAAGAGCCAAAAAAGAAAATGCTGGGTCTGAAGATACCTAGCTGAGAAAAAGCAGTGAGAACAGTTTCAGGAGCTGGGAGGACACACTTAGCCCTGCGATAGTTCGAGCTCCTCAGACAAGGAAATGATTTAACATTGTTTATTTCTAAAAGTACGACAACATTTGTCTCTTTGGCCAGCTCAAACTACCGAAAAGACCCGATTCAAACTTTCCCTTAAAAGCCACCATTCGCACTTACATTTTCATATGCAGAGAATCTTGAGTAAGTTACTAATCATTTAGAAGCGGATATTACAAGAGCAACAGTCAGAGCTTCATTTCAGATCTGCTTCCAAGAGACAACACTAATTTGAACAGCATCTCCTGATCTGCAGGTCTCAAAATGCTTCAGAAAGACACGTAAGTATGCGCCATCCTCAGCATGCACATGGGAAAATGAGTCACTGAAAGGTTAAGAAATCTATCAAAGGCTACCCAGGAAATAGTCAGCGACTGAATCAGAACTAAGACTCAAGTCCCCAAGCCTCAGCTTGCGGATCCACAGTGTTTTAAGCCGGCAGAAGCAGAATCGCCCCTTGCAGGGTTACCCCGCCTGCCACTCGCATGCTCGGCGTCACGGCAGGCCCAGGGGCTGGGTTCTGGTTTTCTCCACATGCACGGAACAAGCCAGCACTTCTGCATTTAGGGTAATTTTCGTGTCATGTTGAAGTCTTTAACCAATATTTGCTAATTAAATTTCACATCCTTTGGGGGGGATTTTCCTCATCTTGTTTTTCAGCATACTAAGTCTGATATAAAGAGTGGAAAGAGTTAGATTACAGTTAAAGAAGGCTTCAATCAAGCTGTTTTCTAAGAATAAATAAGTAAATAAATCAGCAGCCTCAGTAAATGAAGCTCTGATGCAACCAGTCTATAGCAAAACAAGGAAGGCTCGGCCTTAGGCAGGGGTGGCCTACAACACATCACTAAGTTAAGTTGGGGATATTTATTAAAATTTCACTCCAGCATAAAATGAAACTTCCAGCGAAGAGACTCTTTCAGCAGTGGTTAGAGAGGTTTTATCTGAAGCACAATAATAATACCCGTGAATAACCCGTTCTGTGATTTCACTTCATAAAAAGTGAGTATTATGAGGGAAAACAAAACCCCAAAACAGGCCGTACTGAACAACCAACTTATTAGAGGAAACAACAAGACCATATTTCATGAACTAAACAGACCTGCGTTTGTACCTTCAAGTCAGGGAACACTTCAACTCAGAGACAATAACACAAAATTACAAGTTGAGAGTCACACAAGTAAGCCCTTCAAATACGCTGCTGGATATCCAAAACAAACCTTCCCAGTATTTTTATTTTGTCAGATAATCCCAAGTCTGTTCGAGCACTTGTCCAAAAACATCAAATTTGCATGGTGGGGATATACAAGAAAAAACTAACACACACATTTTCAAAAGATTTCTAAAAACAGTGTAGTATGTCCAAGCTCCATATCAAAAAGCTATTTGATCAACCAATAGGTACAGTAAAAGGTTAAATTTTACTTACCATCTAAAACCTAACTGCTCGGCACACTAACAGTACGGTCAGGAGCTAGGACTGACTTAGCAGCCTCAGCCTTAACTAAAAAAAGCACCAGACATTTCAAGAGCAGGTATTAGTCCTTCAGTCACGGCCTTAGTGCCCAGCTATCAGCAGTCATATGACAGTTATTCAGAAAAACAACAGTGAACAGAGCGACAAGGAAAAAAGTTTGCGTTAGACTTCACGATCTCCAACCTTTTAGATGCCACGGTCTGTGTTAACCCTTCAGGCCTAAGTAAACAAGGTTCTGCAAGGTAATGGGATGGAACGCGCAGGGAGAAAACCAGCCACAGGATCGGACTGGACAACCCTCAAACGTAACGGATTTTCATTCAAGAACCTTCCAGAAGGCTGATGCTAGAGCAGATGTATGAAAAATTTCTGCTTTACAACAAGAATTGAAGGAATTGTATTATCAGAAAGAGCAAATAAAAACAATGAATGTGTGTTCAAGTTGAAAACAACCTGCTGAATTTTCAAGGCAATTCCACGCACGCAAAATGGCCTTTCTTCTTCTGCAAAAGGTGTTCAGAATGTATCATGAATTCCTGAGAATTTTAATCTTGTGTAGGTGACTCCCTCTTTTCACAAGGCTACTGACGTAAAAAATAGCTATTTCTACTCTGCTAGAAATACAGTAAAAAAAAAATGGAGAAAGAAAAAAGTTAAGAAATGCCCAAACATCTGAATTTGACCCCTTCTCAGACCTTGAAATTCCTACTAGCATGCAACAGGGCTTTATTTCTGAACATCCACAGCATAAACTCACAATTATGCTATACAGTGTCTGATTCATACTCTACATGACATGGAAGCATGGTATCCTTTAATTTAGCCAATTACAGAAGTGACAGAAGTCAAGGAGCGTTACAGCAGCCCATTCAAGATGTCACATTTACTCTCTATTAGCGTGACTTCTCCATCTGCATCAAGATAGCTCAAAAATGAAAACAGGATTTTACACTTCACATTTTAATAGAAAGAGATTTCCATTAAGAGACTTGCAGCTCCTCAAGGTACTTAAGTAATAGCTTTTGGAACATTAAATATTGATTAAGTTAGAAAAGAGTACTTCCAAAGGATTTTTGTTGCCATACCAAAAGATAAATATTACTTAATTGCACGTGCGACCTGCAAAGCAAACCTTGCTACCAAATCTCAAGATCACCTTTTTACAGTTCATGTTTAAATAACAGTTTCTCTTTCTCCTGTTTGTAGCTACTGTATTTGTAGAATTAGTGCTCTAGCAAAAGGGGTCGATCAAATTCAGCTGACAAGACACTCTTCTCCAGGAAATTCTATTTTAATCTCTCTTCTGTAATTTATTAGCAGCTTTTCTTTAAGCTCGTAAGTGTCATAAAGGCCGGGGGTATACACAACATTGCCATTATGCGGAGGATCAGAACAGGACAAACTACGACTGCATTAACATCTTAGGAAGTTTCTAATCAGCTACCCACTTTCCTCACCAAAAAAAAAAAAGTGCTGAGCACATATATTTCAAAGAAAAGTAAATATATTCAGAGTCTGCTCACCAGTTGTTAAAAATCTAACGCACAGGAGAAAGAGTCAGCTTCTAACTTCTCATTTACTGGATTCGGAGAGTCCCCAGGAGATGAAGTCTCCTCACTCCTGAGTTTTATCGAGGAGCAGCGCTTCCTGATCCTGCAGGAACCCACCCAGCCCTCTCCTGCCAAGGAGGGTCACACTAACTCCAAAACTATCCAAAAGAGGCAGGAGAAAGTCCTCCATTCAAAAAATGGAAGTGAGGGATGGAAACATTTCCTTCACTAAAAGTACTGCTGAGCAATGATTTAAACTAAAGAAGGATACAAACCTCACAAGGTTTTCTGGTTTCAAAAACATGTCTTTAGAATACAAGCTATCTACTTTCCTCCTAAAGACACTGAAAACATCTTGTTTTTCTCAGCAGCACCCGTTTCTAATTCCTGGTTGTCCCAAGACAGCAAATAGTACACAATCAGCGTACACCACAGAAAATTTTCATGAGCCAAAGACCAGAAACCAAGTCTACTGAATTGAATGTTGAAAGCACTTCCTCCCCCTCTTCAGGCAAGTGCAGCAGCTCCCACAGCCCAGATATCCACCTTACCCCTTCTGAAGGACCCAAGCCCTGCCATGGGCTAATTCACCTGGTTATGAAACATCAACTGAATGCCCGCAAAGCTGTAAGGTGAAACAGAAACCACGCAAAGCATCCTCCAATTCATCAGTCCGTAGCATGCAAGAGGCTCAAGAGATACTACGCAAGAGCAGTGCTAAGAACCAGACAACCTTCCTCGAGTCATTCTCACTCACCAGTCAGTGTAACAGCTCACTGAGGTTTACTTGAATCCACCTAATTCTTCCCATTTCACCCATGATTACAAACAATAATGATGATCTCAAACTTCATATGTAGTACATGCTATAAAGTATTATTTCAAGACAGCAATCTTTGCTTCTTTGTATGGGACAAAGTACCAGCCTCACCACTCTCCTCAGTTAACTGAGTTTATACGAAAATAACTCTCAATTTTAGCTAAAAAGACAACAAGGTTAAAATAAGAATTCTGTTTTACTGTACTATAGTGCCTAGGCCCATTCAGATACTGCACAGGATATGCACAGTCACCTTCTGGAAACAAAGTTTATCTGGATTTATGTGCAACTGTGATTTATTGACATTTATGATTAAGTTTGAGATGTTCTACCAATATATAAAAATATAATTCCTCATTGAAGCTTACACGACAGCCTCTCAGTCACAGAAAATGGTGAAGAATGGAAGGGATCTCAAACTATGAATGGTGTAAGGAAACCTCGATAGCCATGGGGGTGTAAAAAAAAATAATAATAAAAAATTCAAAGTTCTAGATGCACACAGGCTTACTCTTTGAAACCACTGCCAAACATCAGCGCCTACAAAATAACAGCTATAATGGCACGGGTAAGTGACCACTTCTAACAGAAATGGTTTTGGGAATAACATTCCAAGAAAGGTAAATCATGAAATTACACTTAGTACGTGGGAGAATTCACACCTTTCACACAGCCCTTCTCTGATGGCAAAGCATTTTAAATAGCATAACGAGCAGAAACCAAGTGAAGAATGTGACTCTGAGACAAAACTCTATGGTAAATAACCAAGTATATATAATTTTTAAACTAATTCCTCTATTTTTTTCCCCCCAAAGCCACTATTAGTGAGGTGGAGGCCACAGCTGAACTGTAATAACATACTCACCTCGTTCAGAGAACAGCACTTGAACTTGTAATGAACTTACATGGGCTTAATTTTCTAATGCTAACAGAGAGGAATCAACAGGTTCATTAGAAGAAAGAGGCAAGTGTATTTCCTAGTAGACTTCCTGCATGAGTTGATTTGTATTCCCGTTTGTTAGGCACCTTCCTTGAAACATGGAGGTATTTTAATTCTTTTAGGCGAGCATCCACGTCTCCCCACCAGGAGCTACCCAGCGGGTGCCTGCACTGCGGGAACTCCGTGAGCTGCACCGCGGCCGTTTTCAGCTCTCCTTGGGACAAGAGGGCCTCTGACTCCACCACTGCTACAAACAGAATCGACCAAACGTACTTTCCCTGTAAGCCACAGCTAAACGTACGGCACAGGAAGGACAGCTAAAGAGACATTGTATTAGTTTGAGCACATTTTGTATTTAATCTTGTCCTTTCTCATTTAGAGGCCTCCTTCCCCTCACTCTTTATGAACGTAATTTCAGTTTTACCCAAGACCAGTCCACGTGCACAGATTTTTTTAAGTCTTGGTCAAGAGTTTGTCCAGATAATGTCTGCACAAAAATGTAATTCCTGAGTTGTTGTTTTTTTTTTTTTTTTTTACTGCTGAGAGTTTTGAACAATTGCATTTTTCAAAGGTGGACGATGCATCTTCGTACACTACGGTACCTTAATTTTGCAATAGCCTCTGTAATCATGAGCAGGTGATGTCACTGACTTCAAAACCACATAGACCAACATCCTCTTAAGCCTGAAGAGAAAACTGTACATCAAATCAGTCTGGGAGTGGCAGCATTACACGAGTGGTTTAGATGTAAAGCTATTCAAGGACACAGAAATCTCTCTCAGGATACTGGGAGGAAACTTAGCTGCAAGGTAAGTTCGAGCTTCTTGCACGCACCCCAGCTTGCTAAACTTAAGCCGCAGTAGGCCCGGACTGGGGAAGGCATTTAGCAGATGGTTGATAAACGCTGAACTGGTACAGAAGAAGGGAACATCACAAAATATCATTTCTAGATGGAGACTCACTGAAGGGTACAGAAACTCAAACCGAAGACATAACCAGCACGTTCCTGTCTCTTTGCATAATTTAGAAATAGCCTAAAGTAAACATTTACAGAGAGCAGTCTGCACAGGTCAGAATTTTTACCGGGAACATTTACAGTACAGAGACCAGGTAACACGTTCGGTTAATTGCTTGCCATCTGAAACACCGATTCACATTTGGCTGAAGAACACAAATGACTTGAAGAGTTCAAGACTGCATCCAGGAAACGTTTGTTTGCATTATGAAACCACTGTCTGGTTAGTAGTCTGTTCTCAAGATTGTACTGTGTTGCACTGCACCTGCATGAGGCACAGATCTGCTCCGACTCAAACAATTGTTAAAATCTTAACTTTAAGTAGCTACACACAAGAACTCTGAACAGTATTTTTGATCACACAGGAAAACCTTCACAGGAAAACCATTTTGTAGATAAGCACAGAAGAAAAAAAAGCATTTTACCAAAACCGTGACTGAGAGCTTTGAAAAAAAGTTAAACACCACTATAAAGAACATCATAATACAGGAAAAAATATATTTTTTTTCTGATACGGAAACGCAGAAAGGTAACTGGAAAAGTATTAGCAGTAGTTGAAGCAATCATCTTCCTCTCCCTGCAAGCATCACTCAATCATGCTGTAACTGAGAAATGAGGCAACTTAGAAGATGCAGTAACAGAACCACAAGAACTGGGGAAGGGGACCCGAGGAGGAAATCAAAAAGAAGCTTTCAAGTCTGACACTACTTTTACCTCAGTTTTTGAGTTTTCTAGACTCTTCATGATGCAGAACATGTGTATCCAGAAAGAGTAACTAAAATGAGTGGATGTACATGTAAAATATGTATTCAGAATAAATCCTCAGCAGCATAGCGCAGAACAGTGAATATACCCCAACTTTGTAGATTTAATTTAAATTTGGAGAGTTACCTTTCATTGGTTTGTATACTTACTAAAAAGCTAGATAGAACTAACACTTGTGGAAGCAAACATTGGGAATAACCTCTCCACACGCTAACAAATGTGCATTTTAGCTCTTGGAAAGAAGATCCCAAAATGCTACCCTTTCCCCTGCTTCAGCAACAAGTATTTTAGCAACCTATATCGAACAAGGTATTATCAACAGACAAATCAAACTACATGTAAAGCACAAAACAACTTTGTTTCCTAGGCAGCCTATATTCTATCACATAGAAGAGCAATGTCAAGAAAAAATTATCTGTGTTATCACAAAAAAGGGTCACTGCAGTTGGCTTGTTTCCCCTGAACTTTTGAGCACGAAGGTCTTTCATCCCCCAGCACAAGACACTGGATTTCAGCTAACTAGAAATCCCCATCAAACATTACATACTTCCTTTCCAAATGTCAAGGCTGTTTAGTTGATCAGGAATAACAACATTCAGCAGAGTAAAACCCCAGTGCAGAACTGTGACAGATCTGCACGGTCCTTATGCACTGGGACAAAACGCTGTGCGTCCACTTATTCAGGCACTTAGGCTGTACCCTCAATCATCCCACGTACTACCATAATATTTCTTTTGCAATAGCACCAGTTCTCCCTCAAATCCTAAAGCCTGAAATAAATAGCCTTGCCTAAGCTCTAGCAGCTTGTAGCCCTATTACTATACCTAAAGATACTGCAGAACACAAGAATACCGCTACAAAAGCAGGTACTCAAAACTAGACACCACTCTCACTGTAGAAGTTATTCTTTTAATTATTATTATGTTGCACCAGTATTTACAGTTACAAACCGGTAAAATATTGCTGAAGACCATGTATGTGAAACATGAAGAGGCGTATTTTGGACAGCAGCAGACTGCTCGGATCACCAACTTCATTATTTACGTACTTGAGCCTAACAGTAAGAGCACACGCGTGTCCATCTGGAACCTCGTCCAACTACAACTCACTTGACACTGACAGCTTTTTAAGTGCAGAAAAACAAACTTCTTTACCATCCAGTCAAAGTAACTCCAGAAAAGCCCCTGCACTGTGCCCTCCAGCAGCCCGGGCAGCAAAAGCTGGGGATGTTTACTGGTCCAAAATGGGTAACTCAGTGTCAGCAGCTCCCCACCGCTGACAGCCCCACAGTGGGGCCAGGAGCAGGACACCTCCAGGAACTGATGCACTCCTGCCCATGCTTCCAAGGGGCTGATTTGGATGTATTTTAATTATTACTGGTTTGATGGTTTGAAACGCACTTCTACCCACAGGACGTGGATGGGCACCCCACACAGCGATGCTCCGCACTTTCTCCCCAAACTTCCCCTCAGGGGCCATCCTTGACGCCCACCCGCTGCCCCTCCGCACCTCGGGGCGCATAAACAGAGGGGAAAAAAAGGAAAAAGGAAAAAGAAAAAAGAAAAAAGAAAAAAAGCACCCGGGGCAGGGGGCACCCCCGCCCCAAGCCACACCTGACCCGCCCACCTCCCCCGCCTCCTCCCTCAGGACCCCCCCCCGGCACCAGCGCCCTCCCCCGGGCCCGAGAGCGGCCCCGTCCCCGGTGAGGAGGAGGAGGAGGAGGAGGAGGAAGGGATGGCCGGGGCCCCCGCCTCTTCTCCCTCCTCCTCCTCCTCCTCCTCCTCCTCACGGCGGAGGCGCTATAGGCCCCCACTGCCCCCCCGGGCCCTGCCAGCCCCGCTTGCCGCCCCACCAGGCCCCCTGCCCTTACCGGCGGTGCGGCGCGGGGGCGTCCCGGCGGCGGGCTCCGGCGGGGCTGGGCGCTCGCAGCCTCTCACCTCAACCTCAGCGCCACCGCCGCCGCCATCTTGCCTCCCCTCCCCCGGCTCGCCGCGCTCCGCCCCGGCCCGCCAGGTCCTGGCAGCTAGCGAGAGAACGGCGGCGCCGCTCCTCGGCGCTTTCTCCCGGCGGAGGGAGACTCGCCCCTTTCTCCCGACGTACAGCCGGCGTGGCGTTGCTCGGCTGGCGGCAGATCGCTAGGAACGGGGGGCGGGCCCCGGGGTGAGAGGGCGGGTTGTTATGCTCCTTCCAGGACCCGCCGCCCGGTGCGGCGGCGGGGAAAGGCTCCCGCTCCCCCCCCCCCCCTCCCCTCAGCACTGAGGGGATCTGAGGGGGGGCGGCCGCCATGAGGCGGGAGGCGCTGAGGGGAGTGGGGCCCGGGGGTGCTGCTGAGGAGCCCGGGGGCGAAAAAAAGGGGCGAAGTGGTTTTAAATGAATAAAAATAATAATCACAATTAACAGGAGGCGGTCGCCGAGCCCTCAGGCTGCGGGTGAGGGGATGAAGGGGTGCTCCGGAGCTTCGGGCCCCCCGGAGCGGGGCTGGGGGGCTCCGGGACCCCCCCCCGGGCACCCCTGTGTTGGGCCTCTGCCCCGAGCGAGGACTGGCTTTGGAAAAACAGGAGAAGTTTAAAATCTTGAATGTCTTGGGCTTTTTTTTTGCCCTTTCCCTGAGAGGAAAATGTGGTGCAGGTAGCTGTTTTAATAAGGTTTTTAAATTCTCACGAAGTTTTATCTGGAAATGGGTAATTCTGGATGTGTTGAGATCACAAATGGTTCTCTTATCAGGTTTACAATGGGAAAAAATACCATTAGATGAGATTAAGTCGTTCCATTCAGAAAATGTTTTTGTGTCATTACAGCTTCCACTAAGTACCAGAAGTCATACCCTACACGTGGGATGTGCGTCCACACAGTTACTTGCTCGGAGTAGTAAAGCAGGGGCTCACCCTGTGGCAAACAGGTGATTTTTACTTATAAAATATGCATTTTATGAAGTCTGTAGTTAGTACCAGAGCTGAGTTCCACTCTGCTAAGTGCTACGTTAGCGTGACATAAGGTGTCCCCAAGGCAAAGTGGTTGCAGTCTTTCATCCCAATACACAAGATGACTGCCTCAATACACTTTAACATTAGAAATATCCAAATAGAAGCGTGCAGGCAAGTCAGGCAAGCATCTTGAGAGGTTTTTGGTGTTCTTCAGATTCTGAATTCTTCTGAATTGCTTTCCCCATTTGACTCTTTGAACCTCCCTGGCTGTCTTGCTCTATGGCTGAGGTAATGTGCTTGTCTTCCATGTTGTCTATTTATCTTCAACAGCAAAGCTTCCAAGCTACCGCGTATGAGCACCTTTTACATATTTATTTTATTACTTCCTGCCTTCTTTTGCTCCGCAACCTTCTCCAGCGGTTGACTTCACTTCTGAGACGTATCCAAACATTTTTTTTCCCCTTGTAGCTGCACTCGGGATAGCTGACGGATTCACAGGCAAAAGAACGTGTCTGTGAAGATGTGCTCCTCATGCCCTGCTTCTGAGCTTTCGCTTGTGCGTCTTCTGCAGCCACACAGTACAGGGACAAGAAGGTACACGCCACACAGCTTGAGTTTGTCACTGCTGCTTGTTACTCGTTAATGTACACATAGGGTTAGGCAGTGCATGCAGGGCTGGCTGGCCCCACTCTCCCTGGCTTCCCGCACTAACGGGCCCCTATTATAACCCCTCCTGAGGGGGTCCCGCTCCCCGGCTGGACTAAGGCGGGGTGCCCCGAGAGCTCCCCTTCCCCTGTGCAGCCCTGGAGCTGAGCAGCCGGTGCGCGGCCCCGCCCGGAGGCGGGACTGAGATGGGCGGGGAGCAGGAGGGAGGAGGCGGGGGGGGACCTTTGGTGCCGCGGAACCTTCGTGCGGGCCCTCGCGGGTCAGGCGGGGAAACAGTGTGAGGCGCCGGTCGCTATGGCAGCGGGATGGTGGGGCTGGGGGCTGCCGGTACTGCCTCTGGTATTGCTGGTGCTGGTCCTGGTGCTGCTCGGGGTCGCACGCCGCCTGCGCCGCCATTTCGCGGTCGCCCCGAAGGGAAACGCGGCGGGGAAGGCCGCTGGCGCCCGCGCCTTGGTGCTGACGGCGCACCCTGATGACGAAGCCATGTTCTTCGCCCCCACGCTGCTCGCCTTGGGCAGGGCCGGCGGCCGCCCCGCGGTGCTGTGCTGCTCCGCAGGTGAGGGGACGGGGGGACGCGGCGGGGACAGCCGGCTGCCCCCCTTCCACCTTCCCCCTTTAGGTGTCGGCCCGGTAGTGAAGTCAGCGTTGGGCTGTAAGGGCTGTGACGTCATCGTGGTGCCCCCCCCCGCGTGACGTCATTGCCGTGCTGACCCTCCCGGCCTCTGTCGCAATGGCAGCGGGCAGCTGCTGAGGGAAGAACCGTGCAGCAAAGGCGCTGCCGTACCCCTTGTCTGGGGGTTTGGGCACTATTCAGGGCTGTGGCATGTCGTCATGTCCTGCTGCCCCATGATGTGACCATGCATACATGTCTGTGGCCAAAATGCTGCTTCCTGCAGGGTTTTAGTAGTTTGAGAAGTGTTAAAATCCCCTTACGTATCCAAACTGCTATGGTTCCACAATCAAATCTCATGCTGCAGTACTGACATGCTTTCAAATTGCATGGAAATGTCATTAGGTTTATAAATGCATTGTTTTAGTCTTTGCATCTTGTAATTTTGATGTCTTGTGGAGGACTTGCTTTAGATGATCTGGTTTTAATGTACCGTAACGATACGTTCACAGTAAGACATCTAAAGATACCACTTGCGTGTCAGTCTAATCAGAGAAGAACAACCCCAAAGAGAAGCTGAGGTCATAGTGTCTATCAGCTCAAAGGCAGCCTCAGTGGTGTCCTCATTTCCAGGCGAAGAATGTTCTCCAGGACCTCCAGGGAGGTTCCTCAGCCTGTGTGGTCTGTTTCAGTGCTATGTTAACTTTTCTTCAAATCACTTTTTCCTGAATCGTTGGAGTGACTTAAGCTTGTTTATTTGTTCGATCTGCTGTGAACACGGCAATCAGAGTATCCCTCCATAGCAGCTTCTGATGTTTTTTTAAGCTGTTATCAGCCTTTCCTGCCTTATCTTCTCTAGACTAAACAACACAATTTCTTTCTATCTTCCTCATAAATCCTTTTTCTAAACTTTGGGTCATTCTCATTGCTCTCCTTTGGACTCTTCCAGTTGGCTCACATCTTTTTTTGAAGCACAGTAACTGAAGAGTCAAATTGTTAGTCCCGCTGAGGCTTGTCTGGGGCTGAACCAAATGGAAAGATTCTCAGAGGACAAATATCCCAAGGGACTTTCACAGCGCTTGACGCTGTTGTCTTGTGTTCTCATAATCTACTAAAACCCAAGATTACTTTTTTGTAATGCACAACTGATACTTAATCAGTTATTCTTCTGATGAATTTAAGGTTGTGCTGTTGTCCCTGATGCAGCGCTACTGTTCTGCATTTCATTATGATTACCTTGTTCTGTGTTTTGGGTATAGGAAGCAACCTCATCTTAAATGATCTTTCAGACCGTACTGACATACCAGAGGAGTATCTTAGGCTACAAACATTTCCAACCCACGGCGACAGCAACTTGTATTTGGGAAAAGGGATCTCTGTGGTTTAGAAAGCTTCATCTTGTTCGCTGCCAACTCTTTTGTTCTTTGTTCTCACACCTTTCTGTTGTAACAGACTATTGCAGTGAGAAGACCAAGATTAAGCTATTGCCGAGCTCTGATGGTGCAATGACTTTACTGATCGCTGTATCCCTCCTGTTCAAGATTTAGTGCAGAGCAAGCTTTCAGTCCTCTTTGCTGAGGTACAAAACTCCATGGATCTTGTCTGGCTTTTTCAGAGCTATGGAGAGATTATTGACGTGCAACTCTGCCATTGCAGTTTTCAGGACTAAAACATTGCTGCCATTAGAAAACTTCCCAAAGAAGTATTGTGCTTCTCTTTATTTTGTTCAGACTCTTTTATTGTTCTGTACAGCACTCCTGATTCAGTGACATGAAACGTTAAGCATGTTTGACACTGTCTTCTATTGCATGTCTTGCATGCCTTCATAATGGAATTAGCAGCCCATATAGGAAAATGCATTCACTGAGCTAAGAGCTTTTCTTGTGCCTCTTAATAGTCTTTAGGGTGATTCAGATGGTTCATCCTGTCATTGTTTGTATGATTGATGATGACAAGTGAGTTGATCAAAGACTCTGTAAATTGTGACACTGAGACACAATCATTACTTAGGACCCGTTGTAATGCAGTTCTCAGATATCAATCAAAATGCCTTAGAAATGAATCAGAGTTACAGCCCTGTGAAAGAAAACAGTCTTCTCCACACTGAGTAATGTTTGATTGAACTAATAACTCTGTATAAATGTGCTTTGCTCTCTATAGTAGCTGACTCCATGGAGCTGAGTTCCATGGATGAGGTCCAGCAGCATCAGCTATTCAGCTGGTTCTGGTCTCAATAGCTGCCCATTTTTTCTTGTTAGTATTATATATTCCTAACGTCCTAACACATTTATCAAACTGTGGAATACAGATCTGTTCGAGTTCAGCAAAAGTTGGGTATTTTGAGAACAGCGGTACCATTTGGATAAAATATCACGTGCAGTCAGTTACTACACTGCACTGCAGCATAAGATATGTTATCTTAAAACACTAGCATCATTAAAACCCATGAAAGAAATCAGTCTAAAATAAGCCCTGCAGTACTCATGTAATTCATCCAGGGAAGGGCCACACTTAATTTAACTCTGCTCAGCTGGAACTTGTGATCCAAGCTGCATGCTGCAGACCAAGCTAGTGTGTTCTTCAGCAAGCCCACAGATAATCATTGTCATAGTTTCCTAAAATCATTCACTTGCAGTCTGCAAGAAGTTTTTTTTTGTTTGTTTTTCTGGTTATTTTTCACCTCTTTGCATATTATACAAAGCTTGCTAGCAAGCACTCAGATTGCAACACCGCTATAGAGAAATGCTAGATTTAGATGACTCACACCCACAACAATAAAAAAAAGTTCTAGTGTAATTCAAGACAGCTGACTACAGACTTGAATCATACATTAATACTCTGCTGTATATTTCCGTTTTTTTTTTTTTTACTTCAAAGTTAAAATTGGTTTGCAAGTATTGCTTTGCATGGGGTAACATTCTGAAAAGGACCATTGCAGCTCTGGCATGGACTTTGCATGGCTGATACAAAGAAAAAGGAAGGTAATGTGAGGGCAGGATGAGAAGAAAAGAATACAATTCGGGACAGTTCTTTTCCTAGGACTTCGGACTTGCTGTTCAACTTGGCTCTACGGGCCTGTGCTGTTAAGAGTACAGGAGGGAGTTCATGGCACCATTTCCAATGGTGAAGGAGGAGTGACTCTTTGGCCCTTCCTGAGAAGGTTAATTATTACTGATTTGTTGTGAATATACCTGTCTTTAAAGTGGACTAAGGCCCAATGACCTCTTTCACAGAGACAACCTGGAAGTTTGCCAGTGATAACAACTTTTGGTCACCTCACTAGAAAGGACTCTTCCATGTTTATGAAAAGATCTTGCTCAATTCTTTTGTAGTATACTGGTAACTTGCGTTCAAATAATGTGTAAACAGTTAGTCCATGTATACTCGGTTAGAAGATTCCTTATTTTGCCACAAAGTATAGTTAGCCTTTGAAATTCATCAAAAGAGCTATTAAATATTGCTAAAAAATTAGCAATGCTCAGAAGAGGATTAGGCATATACAAAAAATTTTTTTAAAAGCTCAAATTAAAAAAAAAATAAATAGAAGAGCTAGAAGTTTTGATGTTTCAGGGAATAAGATACCGCTAATCAAACAGGTGGTTGGAAGCAGTTGCCCAAGCTGATTATTCCAGAGTTGTTTTTTGGAAGATCTCCCATGTCTTTAGCAGAAACATGACTTTGGCCACTACTAGAAGGAAGATACTGGGCTTCTTGGACAACTGATCTGATTAGACGTGGCAGCTTCTGATGCCTTTGCCAAACAAGCTCATGTAATAAAGGCTGGCAGAAGTTTGCCTCAGCATTTTTGCCTGAATTGAGCTGGGTTTTACTTAGGAAAATTTATGGAGTTTCTCCTCTGCAATGATGCCGTTCCTGAAATGATGCCCTTTTTAATGTGATGCTCATGCTTATTGCTTTGAGGTGACCTAAACTAAACTAGACGATGTTGCTGTTTGTTATTTTCAGGAAACTACTACAATCAAGGAGAGATCCGTAAGAAAGAACTGGAACAGAGTTGTTCTCTTCTGGGAATTCCTGCTTCCAGTGTAACAGTTGTTGATCACAGGTAAGCAGTTTTCACTTTTAGCGTAATTTAGTAGCAGTTTTTAAATAAGGAGTGAAGTTTGCTTTAATGTTCCATGAAATGTTACTGTATTGTTCTATAAAGTTCTGAGGAATCTCAAAAAAAGACGGTATAATAAATGTTTGTTAACTCTTAACTTCAGGAAATCTAATTAATAGAGAAGACAATCCAAGTGTATAATGGGGATTGGTGTCCTTCGGGTAAACTGTGTTGATCAGCACTTTCATTAATGACAGCCCTAGTTGTAGGGGTCTGGCAAGGTCTGTTTGGGCAATATCATCACACTGTGTTACCGTTTTCACATTGTTATCAAAGACGCTTTCAAAGAAGTCTTCTCTGAGTTGCCCGTGGCTGAAAATAAAACTGTTCAGAGGATTGGCAATATCATTAGGTTGCACTTATTCTCTCACGTGATTATAAAGTAGTTACAGATAACTTATGCTTAAGTCTGAATTCCATGATAAGATAACAATATAAGCAGATGGGCTGTCATGCTCACCATAAAACAAAACAGTGTCCTGTGTATTTTTGATAGCCACCACTCTAACAGAGCACTTTCTCAAAAGTACTCCTGTCCAGTCAAAGAAGCCACTCTGGCAGCAGAAACTTGTGTGTGTGTATGTTTTGGGGAGACACAACTGGCTGTTTCAATTGTAAACAGCTATCATAAACTCCATAAAGAACATTTTTGGTTATGAAGAAGTATCTTTAATAGAAACAGACTGATTTAAAGCCATGCCAACTAGAAAAGTCAGAGTTGAAAAAAATCTGGCTCCAGGCAGGCCTTTTTCCCATGAACATATTTTCCCTTGAGCTAAGGCAACAGAAACCACAGTCCAGAATACGAATCCTCTTGAGTTCTTTGCTTTTTTTAGCTTTAGGTTTCTCTCCAAGTTTTCAGCTCACTTAGGAAAACAGCATAGGAGTTGTTTTTCCTTTGGAATGAAAAGAGATGTTTCCGCTCACTTCTCATGAACTGGCTTTGGATAACTTCGTGTTTTGTAGTGCTATCATATGACAATGCCCAGAACTTTTCTGGGGGAATAAGGAGAAAAGCCGCTAAGCTTTGCTAAGGATAAAGTTTGCTAAATGAACTATCTTTTGAAATTTCCACCATGCCCAGCAGCCTACTGGCCTTTCATCTTCTAATGCAATGTGAGGTTGGTTAGTATGTGATACAAGTTTCCCGATACTGCTCAGTCATCCCCCAATATACGCAGTCCAGCGGGCTGCTTTCTGCAAGTAATACCAGAGAAATAGCTTGGATCGTGCCTCCTTATTACTTTCATTGCTACTTTTATGCACATCTGTGAAAGCAGTGACCGACACATAATTTCTACCAGCGGATGCAGTGCTTGAAAAGACAGATGCATGCCATTTCCCAGAGCTTTTGGACATGGGACTAGGATGTAAAATACTGTTCTGAAAAAACAGTTTAGATTTGAGGCCTTTATCTCAGATGTTAGATTGCTGTGAGATAACCATCAAATCAGCTTTGTTGTGCACTGAGGGAGTCAACTGAAGTTCTTGCTGAATTTTGCTCAGAGCTTGTTTATACAGAGCAGCTAAGTGTGTTTATAGTGTGTTACATACTCTGCAATAGCTCATCTTGTGGACACGCTTTATGAAAAAACAGCTGTGGATCAGGTGTTAGCAAAATGGTAGAAGATCAGGAATGATTTTGAAATGACACTGAATTTTTGAAGTAGCTGTATTTTCCAGTGGTTTAGACAAGCACTGGGGCTCAAGGTTCTTTAAACCTACTCAGAGTTCCTGGTTTTCTTAAGGTCAGTAGCTTTCTATGCCTCTGCTCCCCCTTCTCTAATTTACAAAATATACAAAAATATTCACCAGTATGGCATGATGTGAAACTTGCTAAATAAATGTTGTCTACAACTGAATTTCCACAAAAATTGATGTCTAGGTAATACGGTTCAGAAGGCTGTTCTTCTTCAGCATTTTGTCTTCCATAGGCACTCTTTTAAGATCAGACCCCTTTGTTTTTGTTTGTTTTTTTTTTTTTTTCTGTTCTCATTGTAACTCTGCAGAAGATAATGTTCTGTAAATGAAAAGAACTAGCACAATGCTTAAGGACTGTAGCTGGCATGCTGCCATCTAACATTTCTTATGCAAACACTGCATGCTTTACATTATCCAAGCTGCAGACTTGTATTTTGGTAAGGAAAGCCCAAAGGATTGCTAGGTCTGGATCCGGTCCAGCCATTGTAGTGTGGAGCTGAGTCATGCTGCTTCCTCTTTCTTTGCATAATCTACATGTGAGTGAGTAGAATTTTCAAGATGTAAAAGGGGAAATCTGTCTGAAAGGCAAGGTGATTGACTTGCTCTGTAATCTCACTTGGCCAAGCAGGTATAAAATCAACATGACATTTTGAGTTGTGTGTGAACTTGTAAAGAGAAAGCTTCAGTCAGTCAATCTGTGATGCAATCTGTGTTAAAGACCAAAGCCTTATTAAGCAGTCCCTTGCCTTAAACAATGACTCTCTCAAGTATAGCCCGGATTCCTAGGTCAGGACTAGTTCAGTCTCTATCAGACAACTATTTTCCACTGATTCTTCAGTGTGTATTTGATGTAGTTACTGTACTTGTTTCCTCTCTTAAAGACAAGTAAAAGCTGCACAAATATAGTTGCAAACTGTACCCACATTTCAACCTTATATAATGGAGGCGACATGAATCTCCTGTAGAAAAGTCCTTTTGTTGTAGAGGGTATATCCAAGAGCGTAAAGGGACATGCGTGACTGTGTAGCACGTGATTGTTGTAGATGAGGAGCTTGATGTGCAGACAGCCTGTTTTGGAATATTTTAGTTTAGAGCACTGGGCTCTTGCTACTTGTGAATAGTACAGCTCAGACACCACGCTTGCAGAGGTGTCTCCTGAGCTGGCGTGTAATTATCACAGCTCCAACACTAACCTGAGTGAAAAGCTGATTTTTCAGGAGAAAAGTTTTGCAGCCCACTTTCTGTTACCATTCCCACAGTAGGCTTAATAGTTGAAGCAGCCCAGCTCTGAACTAGGACTTTCACTGTACAGAGTTAATTTCTAGCCTGCCACAATTATTTCTGGTGCTGGATGAGGGAAGATTAGCAAGGGAGTGAAGTTTGAAACTCATGTAAAAGTCACTTTGTCAATGATAGAAATGGCAGCGTAAACTCTGTGCTTTTGGCACATTTTGATCATTTTATGTGTTGCAAGAACGGACCTTCTTTCTTGTGGCTATAAAAATGAAAGATTGATGGCTTTAGCTTACAGTGGCATGGTTCTAACTTGATTTTCACAGAAACTGCTATAGTTCTGCAGGTCTGCGGTGAAGGTAAAGTGAATATAGCTAAAATATGAGAGGTAAATAATTCTAATTATTCTTATTAGAATGATAATTCTATTACAAACTGAAAGACTAACTCAACTGGCAAATCTGCTACCGTATGTCTAAAGTAGTAGGCAGCTCCAGTGCTGGACATCTCTGCGGTTGCAGAAGGATCCAATTTAAAAAGCATTTGACTGTACCGCAAACAAAAAAGGGACAGCTAAGTTTTGCCAAAAGTTCTATCGTTCTTTCAGCATGTTTTAGCCTTTGCTGCCAGCTGTGGTTTAAAGTTTAAATTGCTCTGGTAATACAGGAGCAAATGATTTGCGTGAAGGACATGAGTATTTGTTGAGCAGAGCAGAACTCCTTCCATCTTTAGGAGAACAACTCTGAGTAAGTGATCTGCACTTGAGATGTGGGGCAAAGACAAGATTCAGCTTAGCAAGAAGAGAGCTTCCACAAGTAAAAAGCAAGTCCTCAGTTACCTTAAAACACACAAGTGCTTTGTCTTCCTTTCTTTTACTTCAGATGCTTTGTCTTCCTTTCTTTTACTTCAGAATATGCAGGAAAGAATGCTTCAGTAACAAAATGAGGATAAAAATGTTTACGTAAGGGCTGATTTGGGTGCTGTTCTTTGATGTGGCACTCCTGCATGTTTTCATGGTTGTTGCTCTGCCTGGTCTTGAGAACACAGTGAAATGAAGATGCTTTAGTCTCCAAAACCAGTTATTAGGTCACAAGTCATTGCAATGGTTTTGGACTTGAAAGTCTGTTTTGTAGGGAGTTTGCTTCTGGTTGAGGAAGCCAGAACAGATGAGATTGGAGGAAAAAAAATCATGCGACTTGATGAACAATTACATGAACAATTTTAATTGAGACTATGTGGTTGCATCAAAAAAAGTTCCTTTGAACATCTTGTTAAAATCCAGCCCAAGGAGAGGCTGGACATGTTCCAGTTTGACTGAGGTCTCTGTTGATTTCCAGTACTCAGCATTTTGCAGGTGATGTTCAGTGCCTTAGATAACATGCCCTTCCTTTACAGTCTCAATGGGCAGCTTCCTCTGCTCACATCCTGAAAATGCTGTCTTTGGTAAATGGAATTTTAAGGACTTTGAGAACTACAGTTTGAATTATTGTAATCTAAACAAGCCTTTTTTTTTTTTTTCCTGAACAGTCACAAAGAGCAGTTGTGCATAATCCCCTGCTCAAGTCAATTGTCTAGAGCAAAGGGTTTGATCTGTGAGTTAAAATGCAATTTAGACCTTCTGGATCCAGTATGAAGTATGTGTCTTGCTTTTACCTTCCTAACAAGGATGCTAATATGGTGTTTTCAAACTGGATTTCTTTGTAAGCTCTTGTTCACAAGTAAATCTTGATTCATCCTAACAAACTCTTGCTAATCACAGACAGACCTCTTTTTTAGCCCACTCCCACTGACTGCCAAATTTTAATGTTATCAGTTATATGGTTCACAGGTCAGACTGCCTTTGTGAATTCATGGCTTTTCTGGGGTAGGCTTGCAGATAATGGAGTGTGAAGAGATGTAACAGAACATGGAAATCCATTATCAGATAGCCCCGTTAGTAGTACTTAAAGTTTTCCAAGACGTTTGCAAAATACTACTGAGAAGGCTTTTGCCTTGCCATGAAAATTCCAACTCTGAAAACAGAAACAAACGTGCCTTTAATTCACTCTTTGCTATGATCTTCTAGCACGTTTGTTTTCTTTGCATGCAAACTACCAAGTACCTCTGAAAGTCCATTAAATTCACGGTCATTTATTCTGTGTCTGTGCTTAGTACAATAACAAAAGAAAGGAAGAATTGGTTATTTGAAAGTCCTAAGTGCATGTCAACTACTGGATTTTCATTTAATACCTGTTATTTCAGGAAAGCTGTAAGTTCTCCAAAGATAGCAAAAATACTGTGAGCACAAACATCGTCTATATGATAGATATTAGTTCAGTGATGGCAGCACTGGGGCTGGCAGCATCGAAAGGTGGTCTATCAGGAGTAATTTTATAGCATTAGCTTTTCATGAGCTGTTAAAGTTTGTGAAATACAATGATTTTGATACATATCTGTAGGTAATTAATCTGAATAGACGCTCCTGAGCTAGCAAGCTCTCTCTTCTGGTATATGGAAAACATTAGCATCTAATTGATCTAATATGAAGAGTTAGTTAAGCTCCCATTAACGTTGGGCACATCTGCCAATGCTCTGGCTGTCTTCCAGTCTGTAACGTTGCATGTAAACAGGAGATGTTTTCTAAGCTGCTTTCACTTTCTGGAAAGAACAAGTGAAAAGAAAGCCAAAATTATTCTTTTTTTTTTTTTTTTTTCCTAATATCTTTTTTAGGTTAATCGAAAGATAAGTATCGGAAATTTTACTGCAGCTTCTGAACCTTCTGTGCACATTTGTACTGGACAGAAAGAAAAACTGACCGTTTGTATCTTTAATATGACAGAAAATATTTGGCCTGTGTTTGCCCTGCAAAGAAAATAATAGCTGGGATTTGTGTAAACTAGAAAATTTTCCACTCATGGTACAAAGACTTACTGCAAGTAATGTTAGGTCTATTTCTGAGTTTCCATGGAAATTGCATTGCATATACTTTTTATTATTATTTCACTTAAGTCCAAAAGGGCTCTAGTTAGACAATGCTCTGGAGAGAGGACATTTTCCCATGCAGATTCACAGGCTAACTGCAAGTTTTTGAGACAGCAGAGAAGCTATTTTTTATTATTTTTAAATATAATTATTCTTTGGTGGTGGTCTTTTTTTTCCATACAAGGTAAATAGGCTTATACTGTACTTCTTCATGTTTAACTTGCAACAAACTTCCTTCCCCAAGCTCCCCATGTCAGGGAAGTGTCTGTAAGGTCATGGGAAAAATATATTCTTAAATAAATAGTGTATATATCTGACTGTGACAATCAGAAAGATATAAAAACAGTTCTAGCCTTTGGAAAACGAAATATATAATTGAAAACCCTTGGGTTAGAATTCAAAAGCATGCATATAGACAGTTAAGGAGTACATCCAATTGATCCAGTTTGGTTTTGCTGTACTTAGGTTGTTCTTTGATGGTTTTATGGATTTGAATGCAACGTGCTGAGTGCATGAGAGCTGACTGTGTAAGCTGTACAGTGAGAGAAAGTACTGCAATTATGAAAGCTTGCCTGAAAACTGAGGGTACCAGGAGAAGTTCAACAACAAAATCCTGGCCTCTAGGCCTGGTGGGAAAACCATCAGTGATTTCATACCAGTTTCTGACTCACTCATTTGTAGACCTCTGGCATCTTGCTGAATGTATCTGAGATTTTTCTTTTAAATGTATTTATTTTACTTATAAACTTTCTGATTAGAAACACATATTATTCCCTGATGTTTCTTCTTTCCCTGTTCTTGTATGTTGTGCTTTGGGACCAGTGTTTAATAGTTTATATTCTGCTACAGTAATTGTGGTAATTAGTTGCAATTTGTCTTTCTATGTTCCTCCTGGTATTATACTTTGACATTTTATTTTATTGCTAATTCTAAATCACTGAGTTATGTGCTGATTACAATTGCTGCGATGCAATTTTTCTAGTAGGGCTGCATATTTCCTTAGTGGGTGACAGGATTCCCTTGGTCTTTATCTATCTCAGTCATGCTGTAAAGTTCTTCATTTTTTTGCAGAGTTTTCTCTAATTAAGAATGACGTCAGGGGGAACAGAAAATCTTAGATGGAAATTGGTTGCACATTCAGTGTGTATTACAGTGAAATCAATATGTATTTTCTGAATCAAACATACCATAATCGTGCTGAATACAAATGCTATTTACTGATATTTTATGTCATCAGAACACTTTATGCAAAGGCTTGTATTGAAATCTGCTTTCAGGCTTCTGCTATTCTAAGCATTGCTCTATGAAATAATTTAAGAGGAAATTCTTCTGGGGATTGAAATTCTGGAACTGAATTCTGGAAATTCTTCTGTCTGTCCTCTAGGAAAGCTGCTTTCTGAAACAAAGGCTTATATTGCAGTAAGTAGGTTTAGCTATTTTGATGTAAGAAAGCCATTTTCCTCAGTAAGGAAATTTGCCCTTTTTGCTTCCTGGAGGCTTCTGTGAATCAGGTCCTTTCTCAGTGTTCTAGCCCAAATAACTTTCTTGTAGTACAAAAAGGGGGAAGGGTCTGTGGTGAAAGGGGAAATGATCTTTTTCAATGCGGGACATGTCTCCCAGATTACCTCTGTAGGGCAATGAGCAGTAGTCCTTCTCCAAGGGCTCTGAATAAATGCTGGGGGACATGAAGAAGTACTGATTAGGTACAATGTGTCTTTACAGAAATCTAATCAAACCACCTTGAGATCAAAAACTATCAAGATTTATACTTTTAATGCTCAAGATTATTTTAGCAGAATAAAGACTTCAATACTTATCCCAAAACACGAAATATGAGAATAGGGATCCCAGCCATCCCACTAGGCGGATGCAAGTTTGATTCAACTCAAAAACCATCAGCACTGGTACATTGATAATAATAAAATAAACTAGGCAGTGTATAATGGCAGCGTTTCAGAAGTCTGGCAAAACTGACTAGGGCTGAAGAGAGGGAAATGTACTGGGACACAGCATAATTCCTTAGAAATCATTTTTTTGTTCTCACCTATTTTGTACCTTCTGAAATGCCTTTTACTATTCTCTCATTCATGGCTTTCAGAAGTGCACCACATATGTTAAAGACAGGCATCAGAGCAAAGATAACATCAGTGATCCGTTCTGCATTTGCTGGTGGTTCACATCCTGAGCTGATGTCTCCTGCTAGCACAGATGTGCTGACTGGAGCGACTTTGTAACTAGACCCCTTGTGTCCATGCAGAAAGAAGTGTCTTTGGGTTTTCTGGTTTCCAGTATAAAATGTAAGGTTTTCAGATTTAAATATCTGGAGTGGACTTTCTTTATGATGCTAATAAACTACCAATTTAGAAAGCTACAGTCCTAAGATTATTATTTTTTAATCAGTTATGCCCAAGTGTTGCCTTTTAAGCATGACAATGTATAATAACCTAATTATTTTTCCAGTGGAACAATGCAGTGTGTTTTGCTAACAGACACTCTGGGGGACTAATGGAGAATGACAGGCGTTTCCTCCCTGCCCCTGAAAGGTTCGCTGCTTTGATAATCCATACTGCGATGCCCAGCAGCATCTCTGCTAGTTGCTCATTTTAACCTATAGCTGCAAATGCCTTGCTGATAATTATAGGCAGGCTGGGGTCTTTTATCAGAGAAGAGAAAATGGTTAACTCTTTTCCTTAAAAAGTAGCAGTTACACGAAGTATTCACAGTAAGTTAATCAAAGGGAGGAACAAGCAAAAAGTTCTAGCACGGATTCAACTTAAGCTTTTGAATCTCTGCATTCCACCCAGCTTACTCAGGGAAAATGTATTCCGATTTATACTGGGAACACTTTTAAAAGCCTTCTTACAATAATGGACTGGGCGTTAACGCCTTGTTCACAAGAATTGTGTGGTTTCTTTCTGTGTTCTTATAATCTTAATTTAATTGTAGCTAAAGTACAAAATGCTGAGTGCCTCAGTTAAAACAGGGCTGTGAGATCTGAGGCTATGGCATGGTTTGGAAACACTCAATTGCATTTGCAGTGGATGTGCATTTTCTGCCTGTCAGGTAGTTACTGTGCAGGAAAACAGAGGAAGGGGATTTGCAGCCTCTCTTGGTCAAACTTTCCCTTTGGGATTCAGTCTAATGAAGGGCAATTCCCTCAATTCCTGTTTTTCCTAAAGGCCAGTACCCTGGGTGTACTAAGTAGCACTTGCAGCTAGTGTGTGTGTGTGTTCACACTTTAATTGGAGGTCATTGCAGTAACTTCCCTGGAATTGCCTCAGTCTCTGGGAGACAAGAAGTTTCAGTGTGTCCAAGGGCCTTACGACATTAAAAACAGTTGTTTTATTCCCATTCCCTTCATCTGACTTTGCTAGTTCAGACAGTCACTAGAAAAATTGTGGAATAATCAATATCTGAGCCTTGGGAGCGAGGCCTTTATTAGGCTGGCTAAGCACAGAATGTTTCCAATTACAAGGCATAGTGTGGAAGGCTGTTGGGTCACTTTAAATGCCACGATATGCTGTCTTGCTGAATGCCAGCAACATAATCCTCGTTTCTTCACTTAGTTTCAAAATTCCCATTGAAGTCAGAGGGCATCTCCTACGCTGGCAGCTGGTAAAAGAACTTGGGAAGTAGTACGTACAGTGCCTGAGGGGTGGGTGGGAAGCATCCCCTTCTATGCCAGGCTCAAAGGGTTGAGTTGATGTGCTGCAGAAGAAGGGCATCCTCAATATTGGGGCCTTTGGGACAGGATCATGGCATGAAGGAAATTCCTGAGAATTTACCCCCCACCCCCCCCCAAAAAAAAAAAAAATCAGGGCATTCAGTGGGATCTTTTTTTTATTTTTTAATTTTTTTACTTAAAGAGACAGAGTCAGGACAGAAAAAAAAGATTTTCTTTGTGGATGTCACTTCTGGGTAATAAAACGAGATCGGTATTCCTATGAAAAATAAAAGACTAATCAAGATGAAAGTAAACAATGCTTAGACAGCAGAGACAGTAAAGACTCAGTGGAATTTTTGTGAGGATGCTTCTGTTTGTGTAGACTTACAAATTCTGTTTTTTATACAACATTTGTTTTGGGTCTACATCAACTCAGTTCTTCTGCATAGGTGGTAGAACGGGAGCTGTAGAAACTTGGACTTGTTTCTTTCTTTCCTGAGAGCCACCTTCTGGTCCCATCAAAATCAGTAGGAGTTGGCCATTGACTGCAGAAGGACCAGAAATTGGCACTGAAACAGTCAACAAAAGAAGACAAAGACATCTTTAAAAAAATGTTAGTATGGGGAAAGTTGGAAAAGCAATTGTACAATGGATGTTGTGTAAAATATGGTTTTTCTTAATGATCTTCCAGTTCAGATTGGCTCTGTTTACATACAAATCAAAAGCTGGTTTGTCTAACTGCCAACACAGCAAAACTCAGTCTGGGATCTGAATATCCAGCTGTGTCTTTTGCCTCTGACATCCTCCCAGTAATAAAAGTTGTACGTCTGGGATTTGGCTAGGATTGTAGATGTTGTGTGAGCCAGAATTGAATTCAGCCTGCTCTTCCTCTGCAAGACAATAGAAATTAAAACTTGTTTGTGTCAATAAAATAAGCATATACAACTCATAGCCCCTCAGGGACCAGATATGATGAATAAAGATGCTCTTTTTCCATCACCACATTCCTAACCCTGACCGATGTTAGTAATGAGTCAATGAGAACTCGGAATTTTGCCTTCCTCATTATAAAAGTTGGAGCAGGACCTTGTATGGTGTTTACTTGTGAAAATGCAGCAGCCAGAGAACAAACCTAATTGCAACAACCTTTGCAGAGCTATTTAATCCAGGTTCTCTGTTCTTTACTTTCAAACCACCTGAAGGGTACTGCATTAGCTGCAGTGCACCATCTGAAGCACTGTGCTCTGCAAGCCGTTCTCGTAACAGCTTCCCTGCAGCCTGACAAAGTGAGAGAGATGGTAACTTCATGGGTGGAAAGGCACTGCTAGCATGCCTGTTAGTTACCACTTTCTAGTCTTTTCTCCAACAGCATGCTAGTAAATGAGGCTGTCTTCTTGCTTTCTAAGCAGAGGCTCCCAAACTTTGTCTTACAGAGATTCCTATTTGGAAGCTCATCAGGAGCTTGGTTGCTGCACCTTTTGTGGAACAGATGCCAATGGAGCATGTGGTGATGGAGGGGTTTCAGGTCCTGGGGTATTGTGTGCTGTCTGGATGTTGGCAAAGCTATCTCACGTCGTAAAGGAGCAAGGCGTGATGAAACTGTGCTTATTGCAGCGTTTCCTTGCTCGTAGTGATGATGAAAGCCCTGGCTGCAGTACAGAGCTCTGTTAGCAATTTCACTTGCAGGTTGCACTTTGCCACCTCGTTGTAAAGACTGCTGGTAAAGCTATTTAGCAGTTAAGCACAGCATTTTTATCTCTTGTTCTTTCTTTAATAAAAGCCAGTTTGACAGGTGATTGAAAGCTCCAGTTGACCATTTCAGTGTGAAGTAGTAAAGGTGTTTGCAGCAGTCTGGAATCCAAGGCTCCCCAAACACTGCTGGCTGACTGCTGCTTTGTGGCAGTGTGATCCAGAGCTGCCTTTTGAAGCATCCTACCAGAGAATTCCCGTCTGTATTTTCTTGGCTGAGTTTGTTGTGATATGCCCAGTTATTTTTGCATTCTGTGTCCATTCTGAAGTTCCCCCAGGCATCTCTTTAAATGAAGCACTGCATCACTGAGGAAGTGAAGCCATTGAAAGTAAACGCTTTCACCAAACACTTGGAGGAAATTCAGTCAGATCTCATCTACCAGAATGGACTTGTAAGTTGACAGTGCAGAATTTGGGAAGAACAATAGTCCTTTCTTGAGTGGTTTGATGGAGCAGCTTTTGAAAAAGCTCAGCTGTGCTGTTTTTGTTTTGCCGCATCATGAATGAAGGTTTTATCTTTGCAGAGAGAGAATGTAGATGGGTTACCAAGCAGTGGTTAGAGCATGGAGGAGCATGGAGTTTCACACTACAAAATCCTTTTGAAGGAAGAGAAATTTTAAGTTGTGTGTGTCTCACTTTCACCCTCTAATAGTCCTACCTTTTTGCAGAGATGTGGGGATGGACCAGTTACTGTTTATATACTTTAATAGTGTCAAATGCTGTGTGAGTGTTAAAGCTCATTATTAGAGTTTTCCTTTCTAGCCAAAGGGTTAATTTCTTTTGCCAAAGAAGGAGATCAGATTTAGGTTCGGAATGGGAGGAGGGAGACAGGATTTTGTTCTGCAGGAAACTAGGTCAGCAGGTTTTTATTATTGTGCTCAACAGCCCAATGTGGTTTGCATTTAGGAATGAACTCAGTTGACATTGTGTATGGTTGATTTCCTCTTCCCAGAAAGCAGGCCTCAGACATCTCTCCATACATTATAGCTTTCCCAAATTGAAATCAAGAGAATATTTAGCCATAGAAACTCAAGCAATTGTGAGTTTCTTAGACTCATTCTTAGAGCTGTCAGGAGTGCCTCAGGAGCACAGAATGAAGTCCAAGATATTTTGGAGAGGAAGAACAATAGGGCTGGAATCTTTTCAGTTACTGAAGCGCTTCAGAATCACAGAGGTCTTCATTGTTTTTAGACCCTATCCGCTGATGATTGTTCGTACAGTCTGTACCATTGTCTGGTTTTTGTTTGGACGGGGCCAGATTCCAATCTTTGTTCTGCTGAAGTAAATTTGGAGTAAAGCCCTTGTATTCTTTGAAGCTGCTGCAGTGTGTGGCTGAGATGACTGTGACAGATAAGGGAATTTTCAATTATAACTTTCAGATCATGACTGTTAAAAGATTCGAATCATCCAGAATCTTTTTCAGATCTCACAGCTTTCTTTACCATATACCTTGGAGTGTATTCTCTTCCTCGGTAGCTGAGAATAGATTTCAACATTCTTTACTTCCGCTTATTGAAGACCAAATTGTAGCAGACATCATGCATGTTGGAGAACTCAGGCAGCCTCTCTCTGCAAATGAATTTAACTTTACTGAATAATCAAAATCCAAGTGCTTATAACTTCAAAAGTTGTATTCTGTTCTGGTCATAGGGCTCAGGTAAGATGGAGCTTAGAAAGGCTATTTGCAAAGTCTACAAAAAATTCTGAATAACAGGATTTAAGGCTGAGCATCAATTTCCAGTTTTATATTCATGTTGTTTTATGGCCTTAAATGTGATTGAAAGGCTTTTCAGCATAATAAAAGCATCTAATTCTGTCCTGTTCTAGTCTTTATTCAGTTCTGGCATTGAGAAGCCCAGACATTTCTGCAAACCAAGTTTGGCTTTTAAAGCTGAACAAGGAAAATACAGGCAATACTGAGAAGAACAGACTGCAGTAGATTGCCAGCAATTCCTGGAAATAATGGAGTTTCACAACCATTCCCTGCAGAGTGGGCATTTAGGGAGGAAAAATATCCTTGTGGCTTACATGGACAGAATAATGAAAATGCAAAGTCTGTTGAGAAAGGTTATTATGGTAAAATTTCAAGTGCCATTCTTGGGTTTAAACTGAAGAGTAGAATATCCAATGCCTCAAAATAATGACAACATGGAAATAATACAGGTCAGAAAATTGCATACTGTCTCCCCTGAGTATGCTTTTACTGTTGTGCTAGGCTGGATGTTTTAGTCGTCCAATGCCTTTGAATCTTTAAACACTTCTGGCTGCAATAAATATGCTCGTACAATCATCTTTTGAAATGTGCAGTGTTAAATGGGGGTGAAGAAAGTTCTGTAATACCATTGTGCTCTTACACTGTTGGCATCTGTGACTGAGAGCCAAGAAAATGACAGTGCACGTCAGGCTTAGAGGCATACAGAGGACTTGTAGCAGGCAGACACGTACTCACAATAAAGAGCTGACACAGCATTTTGAACAGTGCCTTCTACATAATGAAGACAGAATGAGCTGTAGGAATCTCCATGGCTTCATCCAAGGATGAAGAATTCCTTCATTCAACTTTGTAGCGACTCAGAAAATGTCACTAGGTTGCTGGAAGGCCTGGATGGTATTTCTCACTCTCTAAATTGAACTAAGTTGAATTAAACTCCTAGCTCAAGAAATGAGAGTTAGAAGTGACTTCCTGTAATGTTTATCTTGAATCCACTCCTGCACAGTCAGTGGTCTTCACCCTGCTGAGAACAGACTGTAAGAGCAATAGGCTGTGCAGCACCTGTGAACTTTTTCAGTACATGTTCCTCTGCACAATGAAATAAGAGTTTTGCACATTTTTTTTTCTTGCCTCCTTTTGCACAGATATGATTGGTTATTGAAATGGGAAACTACTACAGCCTTCAGGCTCAGAAGTAAAGAAAAATATTGAGCCTAGAACAGGAACATGGAGTTCATCAAAGAAAAACACTAACAATTTTCAGATTGAGAGTTTTATTTTTTTCCTACACGTGAGGATGGGTTGTTGATAGGAGTTTCTCAGATTATGTCACTGTAAATCTTAGCGGAGGTAGGACAGAAGTTAATATCAGGCTCCTGAGCCACAGGAGTGGCTCAGTCTGAGCAGAACAATTCCAGTGGGACTTCTGTGCAAGGGCTGGATCCCGTGATTGACAGGGGATCTGTATGAGACTGCTGAATATTTGTGTTCCATTGTAGTAGAAAGCAAGCCAGGAAGAGTTGTTGGGCTGACATTGCTGGGTTGCCCTGGCATCCAGGCACTTTACGTTCTTGTTGCCTTCCACAGAGAAATAAAATGTACTCAGTTTCCCACCTGTGAACTGTTCCTGAAGGTCCTTCTCTTGTAGAAACTCTCCAGAACATATATCTCTTGAGGTTGTCAGTCACGTGAAGCTTTTGGAATGTGACTCACAATAAAGAAGGCTGGTCATTCTTGCTGTGAGTAACAAGCAGAAAATCCTCCATATTTACAAAGGCTTTTTCTCCCCCCACTGAAAACATCACAAATCATTAGCATGCTGGAGCTATCGCTGAAAATACAATAGCTTCTGGGTTGAAACATCAGCTGTTAATAGCACTCAGTAATAATAGGTGTATGAAAAATGTCTGCTGCTCTATATAAGCGCTCTTTCAGATTAATAAACTGTAATGTTTCGAGACAGAAAATGAGGTTGGTAATGCAGAATAGCAGAGCATCTATGTCAGCGAATGAACAGATGCTTGCAGAAGACTGCAGGATAAACAGATGCCGAGTAATGCTGGTGTACAAAATAAACCATTTGTGCCCATTTGGGAGCTGTGCTGCAGAAAGGATGCAGCCTGCAAATTTAAGTAGGTTATGATGTTCTCTCCTATGGCTGGGGTTAGAGGCTAGTCCAGTTAACTGCAGAGTAGGTGCTCTGTGGAACAAACATGAGGGCACTGAACTAAAATTGTATTTTAGTGAGCAGTAGCTTCATACGTGTGCTTTTTTGTTGTTGTTCTTCAATGTAATACTATCTTTCCCAATTAAACTAACTATTTAATGGTTAGAATATGATCTCTGAGCTATGAGGACGGACCTTGTTTATCCCTTTTGTGGGATAAAATATATTTAGCCTTGCATTATTTGTAGTTATTATTCCTTCTTAGAGTTTTAACCAGTAATTAACCTTATCCTTTGATAGTTGTTTACAGCTGGGAACAGGCTAAGAAGAATGGTGCTCTTTGTTCTGCAGTAAGGAGGAAACCATGCCAGGTAGCTATTCTGTATCTGTTTCCCAAGCCCAGGTAGCCATCTCCTGGGGCAATCCCTGTACCAGGACAGAGGGAATAGCACTCTCAAAAATGGCTGCTCACTGCTGATCATTTCTAAGAAGGAAAGGTGGCTGGTTACTTGCTTTCACTGAAAACTTATTGCAAACAAAAGGTGTGAGACTGAAAGCACTGGTAAACTGTAGACATAGGTCCCAGGCAGCGTTACTCCAGCGGTGTAGCTCTTACACAGCGGTGCTTGTTGGTATATTCTGTTGTTGCTTCAAACTGATTGCTTGTATCTGCAAGAAGATTACTGTCCAATGTGATGCAACTTTCGTCCTCTTTCCTTGGATGCCCGTAAGAGGATTAGCTAGAACAGGGCTAAAAATGTATTGGAGTTAAGAGAGATATATCCTTTCCTGTGCTGTGTCATCTCTTATTCCACCCTAATCCTTTGTGCATTATGCTCAAAATGGTATTGTAGAGTGGAGCTGAAGCTCTGCAGACCCTCTGTACAGAGTCCTCATACAACTTCTGTTCTCTTTAGTGCTCTCTGTATCTACAGGGAGGTGGGGAAGGATTTTTGTCTCCATTGTTATGTATCCTTATTTCAGGACAGATATGCTCTTGCAGGAGCAATCTGGAGCCATGCTCTGCCAGCACAGGATGTCTGATACACAACGTGTTTGTACCCCCTTCTACAGTGGCTCATTCTGTTGATACTCACTGTTTCCTTCACAGTATCCTTGCTGGGGCCTTCTCCCAGCTCACAAGTGATGTCTGGATTCCGCAGCAGCTACGATACCCGAGTGATCGCCAGCCAGTCTGGGCAGTTGGACTTTCCCACTGACCTGTATTAGCTACAAATGTCTCCGGAGGTTTCCCAGTTCCACCATTCTGCTTTTGCTGTTTACAGCTACAGTAACTAACTCCTGACATTTATACCCAGCTTGTGCTTTGATTGCTGCAGCTCGTGCCTGTTTGCACATGGGGCCTTCTGATAAGGCAGGCATTTGACCTTTCTATTCTTAACCCATTAACATTTAGAAGAGCTGCTCTCCTCACCTCTAGAGCCTGTGCTCCTCCCCCTAATATCCCCGTTCCTGCCAGATAAGATTACGCTCGGGTTATATATTGATCTAAGAGCGGAGTGCCAAATGCAGCCCACGCCAGTTCAAGGGCAAATACTGAATCCATATGAGTGAGTTCGCGTGCTTCGGTTCAGTAGTGGAAAGGTAATGGCCAATGGCTCTTTTTGCCCTCTCAGCAGAACCTGCAGGCAGATCTGCAGGCAGATGCAGGGGTATCAGTTCTTTATCAGACCAGGCAAATGAACTTGACGGCTGCAGGACGTACCTGCCCAATCTGCTGATGCTGCATCTTTGAGCTGTTTTCATCTGTACCCACAACTACTTAAACAGATGAAGGGGTTGAAGTAGTTATTACACACTCATTTGCTTGAGGCAGCGTGTTCAGTAACCTGAACATGGAAATGAGAGCCAAGATTCCTTTATTTTAAGCCAAGCCTAGCTCAATGGATGCTTTGTGGTGTCACTTAACAAATCTCTTCACCTATGCATATGTATTTCTCAGTTTTTGAAAAATCAAACCCCAAACCTGGGAACCTATCAGCAAACTAGTGAATTACAAATAGCAAAATATTTTCTGGGGAAGTGGCTATATCAACAAATGTATATTAAATACAAGGTCATTCATTCATTTGTTAAAAGTTAGTCATTGAAGTGTCTCCAGGTGAAACTCTTGGGCATGCTGACTGTATAAAGTGACACTGAAAAGCTCTTAGGGAATAACTGCAGATAGGCAGTTAAACGTCATCACCCAGGGCAAATCTGTAGCTACAATTCTGGTTTCTAGTGGCTGTTTTTCTTTCTTCCCCCCTCTTCTTCAAATGTTCCATGAAGTAATTTTTTATCAGTGTCTTGGAGCAAAAGAAAATTCCATATTTTTGTGATAAGAGATGTCTGGGCAAGCCTTCAGCTTAAAATGCTTTTTGGCTTATCCCGTGAACTGTGCATGCTGAGATGTGAGTGTATGATCCACTAGTTATGCTTAAATACCGAAAGCGTGGACATAGGAACCAATAAAGTATTATGGAGGGGAAGATTCATCATTTTTGTGACTTCGTTTAAAGAAAGCCCAGATGTGGGAGTAGATATCTACTGAATCAATCATTTTCTAAGCCACAGATGACCAGAAAATTAATTAAAAAGAAAAAAGAGATTAGGAAAGTAAACCTACAGAACTTAATGTTTAAACATGTAGCCCAGATTAGTTTGGCCTTAAAACGATCTTCATTAACAGTAATGTATTTGGGGATGTTTAAACCCTCAGGATTTAAATTCAGGAGAATAGTTCGATGGTTACAGACAAAGACTGGGAGACAGGATTACTCCAGTTTGCTTCTGCTGCCCAGCGTGTCATGTGAGACAAGTCCCTAAGCAAAGCCCCGCTAAGGAGCAGGATTTTTGCCATTGGCTGCAGCAGTGCTAGGTTTTTTTGTCCTCTCCATGTCACGTTACTGCCATACAGTGCCATGCATAATCTCTGCTGTACCCTAAAAGGAGGACGAGGTGGCTATTAAGACTTGGAGACCTCTCAGTGAAAGGTTTGGCAGAGCAGCACGTTTCCATTAGAACGTTCTCTGTTCATCTCTTATTTAGCAGAACAGGCGGGAAGGGACAGAGAGACTGTTCTCCCCGAGATGAGGACAGGTACGTGCATGGGAGCGTGCCCCAGAGTATTGCCACGTGGGGATAAGTGACAGGGGTCCCCAAGCAGTACTGCTGCATGAGCACAGCCCCGCACGGGTGAATTATCCCTGCCTCTCAGCTGAGTGGACGGACATGCAAGCTGCTCTGCACTGATGTAGAAAGACTGCTTGTCTTGCAAGAACTACTGATGCCATTACCTTGCAGATCTCTGAACCTCTCTTCATGGTCAACTTTTTGTATATTCTTTGTGGTCTTGGCTGTCTAAAGCTACAGGCCCAGGATGTTCATTTAGATATGCTTCTGCTAGCAACAGGTGATGAGAAATAAAATACTTAGAGTACTTAGACTGGCAAAACAAACCAGGGTCAAGGTACTTTCTGACAACTCAATAGAAACTCCATATAATTTTATTTTTCTGCCTGGCCCATTTACAGCCTTTGCCCTTGTCCCTAATCCATTTCAGAAGGTGTTTTTCCATTTTGATTCAGAGGTTGCCCAGCAGGACATTTGCCTTAGTACACAAGGACAGCTGTGTTGACAGTCTCTCCTGCCTCGGGGCGTTACAGGCTCTCTGTAATCAGCTGAGATCTGTACATGCTTCAGTGCCTTAGCAGTGAACTGAAACAACCTTTGTCTGCTTGGGATGACAAGGGAAATGACCGTGCTTAGAAATTTTGTCATAATTTTGTGAAATCCTCTAAAGGATATATAAATTGTAAAGCCAAATAAAGGTCCAGGCATTTACTGCATCAAAATTCATCGTGCAGCATGCAAAATGAGGGATAGTCTGGTGCTAGAAAATTGCCTAAACAAAATTCAGATGATTTGAAGTTAACTTTTAAAAATCTGTTGAGTAATTTTTATGTAGCACCTGTCCCCTAGAGTCCTATCCAGTGTTACAGTACGTATCTATTTTCTGAAACGTTTCTTTCTCTTCCTTTGTGCTGTGTGACAGAAATACATAATGCAGCTCTTTCTATTTGAGGAGTCTTAGGAGTTACTTGTAGTAACAGTAGACAGAAATGAGATTTTTAAACTGCTGGTGCGCTATTCAAAATGCAGTTTGCATAACAATAGCAGTGACCAAATCCCTGTTGAATACTTGCCAAGAGTATCCATCGGAGTGTTTTATTCATGCTGTGTGACAGTGCTGCTAACTCAAGCCTTGATACTATTTATTTCAATTTATGAAACATCTCCATTGAGCCTTCAGTGTAATTATTACAAGGACAAGCAGCACTGTTTAGGACTGAAGGCCAGGCGGACGATACCAATCCTGTGCAGAGCGCTGTCCTGCTGGCTCTCCTAGGAGAACAAGGCAGACTTAAAAGCCAAACAGAAGCAGGTTCTGCTATCCAGGTTCTTGCAAAAAAAGCCCTTTATCCAGCTCCCTTGTGGTCACCTCAGGGAGCTGTTTCATTTATTGTCTCCAAAGATCTTCACAGCTGCATTGTTGTATATTTTTAAGGACAACCTTTTAAAGTTAGCAGGTTTAAACCCACTTTCACTTAACAGGTAAAATACGCACTTTGCATTGTACCTTGTAACTAACAGGGCATCAGCGGAGATCCTGGGGTTGTGACACCGTGAAAGTAGGTGTTTATCACCTGACTGCTTTTTGTGGAAGCCCTAGGGAGCCTGCAGGTAATAAAGATCAGTGGCATGTAGCGCACAGGAAACGTTGATAAGTTACTTGGTTGAAAGCTTAGGTAGGCCCAAGGTTGTAAACGTGAGACATGGAAGTTTGATAAAGGCCTTTTAGTGGAGAAACCTACTTTAATTAGCTCTGCCATTTGTTGCGATGGTTTCCTTCTGCTTACGAAGCTTTAGTCAGCCCAATGGGGGCTAGTCTCACTCAGGTCAGCCACAGCATTGCCAGCACAGCTCAGTAAACTGGTCACCGCCCTTGAGCATTGCCAGCCACAGGCCTGAGCGTTGCCAGCATTTGTGTGGCAACGTGAGAAGGGCTCACCCTTCTCTAGGGAACCAAGTGTTCCAACCCAATGAAACGTTTCTCTGTAACAGTCCCAGCTCCTGCCTGGTAAGTGTTTCCTTATTGTATGCTGTTGGACTGGAAGGGGTGAGCGGAGAAGAGCCTTAGCCTTCATAAAAAAGGGGGAAAATAAAGTCTAATCATGTAAATCCCTGTCGTTCATTTCCTCTTAGAAGATCTGTGCTCTGTAATTACATTGCCAAGGAGGCCTTTCTTCTTCTGAGTTCATGTGAAAAGCTAAATGGTTTTATTCCCTTTGGCCTGAGTTCACTCAGTATACATGAAATTAAGAAGTTTTTCTGTTCCAATGTAAGCTTGAAATAGAAATTGGTGGGTGCGGTACTTCAGATTAGAGCAGACTAATAAAAAAAAATAAGTTCCTTAAAGGGACAGTTGCTAGGTTGGGAGTATGTTTAACATAACCCCACCACCAAACAGGAATTTTGTTTAAAAGAACCCAACCCACCACCAAAGAGTGCCAGTAATCCAGAATTCCCAACATAACACAACTATGAATAGAACAAGATAGTCTGTGAGGAGGTAAGTAGTGCTGATAAATTGTTAAGAAAACATATAGGTGTTTTGATTATTATGAATAAAACTGTATAAAAGATGCTCAGTCTGTCAGAGTAGGGGGATGGGATTTACTAGTTTGCTCATGGAGTATTACTGTCGTTCTTGGGGGAAATATTAAAGCCAATTTTGAGCATTTGCACAATTTGTTCTGTAGGAAAAACGTAGCTGTTTTGCTGATGCAACACCAGCTTTTTAAAAGAAGAAAACAGAACTTGTTGCATATGGGAAGTGTATGTTTTTGTTTGTCACATACATAATGCATATGAAATTTTGCAAATTTGTGGTGGTGTTTTAAGATACATGACCTTAGTTTTATTGCACAACATATCAGGAGCATGAGAAATGATTGTTTGCTGGACATCTTTGAGTATTTTTCCTGCTGTAGCTTCTTTAATCAGGTTTGATTAGAAGGAAGAAAAATATATTTTTGACTGCAGTGCAGGAAACTGAAATAAATTTTTTAAAACTGAACTGGGGTTTGGATTTGGGTTAAAGATTTTGTTATCTGATCCTTCTGTACCAACTGAACCATTAAATGAAAACAGTTTGATTACAGTTCCATGCCAAGTCATGCCCCCCTTCTAACAAGTCACATATTAACTATCTCATTCTGCCTGCATGCTCCTTATGCAGTAGTTTCAATGTATTTCAGTGTTGCAGTCAGGTTCTCTGCAATTCATATTTGTGTTGCAACCATTCAGCTGGTTACGTAGCCTCCCCTCCATGCACATTTCTTGTATTTTTTTGTGACTGTAAGCTTAACAAATCTTGGCTGAGTTTTGTGCCATTTTCCCTTCTTTAATTGTTAATGTTTAACTGAGTTTAGCTAAAAGTATTAAGTATTTAGTCTGTTTTCAGATGAAAGATGAATGTTTTCCTGTAAATCAGTTTTTAGGTCTTCTGAGCACTGAAATGTCTGGCAAAGATGCTTGAAAGGAGCAAAGCGTGCTCGTTTTGGAGTACAAAATGGCAGGAAATAGAAGGGGGCAATTCACAGTTGAAGTTGGATGTATTCTTCATTAAGTCCATTCTAGTTCATGTCGTTACACAGCATCAGCAAGATTAGACCTTCGTACTAGAAGGAAGGGTCACATCTGTAATAAATTATGGTCTCTCATTTAAACAGTAGCATTGTTATAAATACTTTCTTCCTGTATTTCTGTTTCACAAGCCAAAGATTCAGCATTTCTCTTATTCTCGTAAGTAGCCACATGAAGGGCTGCCAAGGCTGGTTTATCATTTGTCTTGGAAAAGATTGTATAATAGTGCAAGATAAAACATTGGCAGACAGAGGTTTGATCTGTGAGGAAGAGAGGTGACGGGTTTGGAGAATTTGTGCTAATAGATTGAGGGTTGAATGGAGTGCTACATGCAGAGCTCATCCATGGCAAATTCAGCCAGCCGTACCAGTAAGGGGCAGAGGAAAATTCATTGCAATGATCTCTTTCTGCAAAGATGAGACTGAGTCACCGACTCCCAGTGTAAGATTCAAAGTTTTGCAGTGCTTTGATTTTTAGCCAGACCTAACAGATTTCCCTTCCTCAGTTTTTATGAACCATTTATATTTAGATGTAAGTATAACCGGGGATGAACATCTAACTGTCAAAGGGAGTTCTTTATAGAGCTGTTTCTGCAGCGTCCAATGTTGCTATAATGAACTTGTCATCATAGCAAAGAAGAGAAATGCACACAACCTTCTAATGGGAACAGGATTTTACTGAGGTTATGTATACTACTCCTAATTAACTCCTAACTAACAACTCCATAAGAAAAAGTGCCCAAGAATATTGACAGAAGCAGTAATCCAGGGCTGTGTTCTCAATGCAGTCCAGAGCACAATTAGGTGATGCAGACAGAGGTCAACGCTTTGACCACCGTCAGGTTTTGAAGGGTTCCTCTAAGCAGCTCCTATAATGTTGGTGGCTAATTTGCAGCTGTCAGTGTGTGGCCGTTAAGGAATTTTCTGTGCAACCCAAGTGCCCAGGAATACCTGAGGTTCTGCAGAGCACCTATGAGAGGCCTGTTGAAAAATTAGTTATTTGCCCCAGGCAGGTGAGTGTGTTCCTGGAGTGAGTGTGGGTGTTGCAGCTCTGGGCTGCGGCCGTGTGCTGCGGGACTCACATGCTCCATTCCTGACTCTGCTCTCTTGCATCAGGCTCTCAAGGGAGAGCTACCTGAACTCTTTATTCGTTCATTATAAAATGTGGAGGTTGTTATGTGCTTACTTCCCCATGCCAGACTTCTAGGGGGGTTAGTTAACAAGTTCTTACTGTGCGGAAAGAAATGCTGCTGAAGTGGTAAAGTGTCGGTGCTCCTGTTCATGCAGTGGTGGCGTGGCTGCAGGCTGGTCATCTGCAGCCTTTTGGTACGGGATTGTGCTGTAAGATTTTAACAACCATTTTAGAAAGGCATTTGTAGAGCACAGCCTCCCTGCCTCCCAGGTACTCCCCGTGCCCCCTGCTATGTGTGGCGCTGCAGAGGCTGGGGCTCAGAGGCTGCAGGATCACAGCTGGGCACCGGTAGTTTCATGCCCCCCCCCGTGTGACCCAGGTACGTGCAATTCGCAGCATGCAGTGCTCCACGAGCGTATTAAGTTCCCAGCTCCAGTTCATTATCCTCGCTCATCTGCTGCTCATTAAGAAAAAAAGATCCTGTTCTTTCTCTAAAGCTTATTGATTTCCTTACCACCCTCCTCCCCTCGCTGAGTGTCTTCATCGCGCTCAGCATCCAGCAGTGTTGGCAGAGGGAAGCTCCCCTCCCGCTGTGCAGCTTCCTTTCTCCCGGGCCCTTCGCAGGCAGCTGCTGGAGCATGCAGCCCCTGCTCGCAAGAGTTAATTGTTTCAAGCCTTTGGCAATCTTGGCCTGGTCCTAGAAATCCTGCTGGCTGCAGAAGGCTGCCAGGAGCCTCCCATCATGTGAGCAGTGTAAACAGGCCGGAGCGCGGTGCCAGGCGAGTGGGAGGCTCGCTAGTGGGCCAAAGTTCAGCAGCTGCATCACGGCCCTGCGGCAGCGCCGGGCAGCGCCGGGGTTACTGCCGATCGCTGGAGCTGTTGCTATAGCAAAGCCATTGCATAACGCTCGCATTAAATCCGAGCGAGGAGGAGAGGAAGGCCGACCGATAAAGGTCGTAGCGTTGTACTCGTTTTGTGCATTGTTGCTGAGTCCCACTTAGCTGTTGCAAATCGAGTTCCAAGCATAGTTTCTGGCTGGGCTGCTGTGGAAGGCAGCGCAGCTATTCACCGGCTCCAGGGAATGAGCGGGACCTGGCCTGGAGCTTGCTCATGTAATCGTTTAATTGGGGCATTCACATGAATGGGGCTGGCAAGACGGTGCCTGCAGAGGAATCGTTTGCATGAGTAGAAACTTTGCATGTCAGTAAAGTTTGTGGGATCAAGCTCGCAGTTAAGAGAGATGTTTAACTTCTAGATACAAGATGTCTTATAAAAGGAAGTGATTTGATGATTATAACAAAATTGGCACCTAGATAGAGAGCTCCGGGCATCAGAACCTCAGTGTTACAAAGGGTGGCTGTGCTGTGCTTTCAAGAAATAATGCTCCTTTCTCATTGCTTAGGTCAAATGGATTGCAGAAGATGGTTGTTGTGGGAGTTTGGGGATTTGGGAAACCTCTCTTTGGATGGAATTGGTACTGGGAAGCTGAAATGTGACATGGGAAGCTGTGGTTGGAATTAGGCCATCATCCTGTTGAGATCTCTGCTGAAGTTGCATCTGCATTTACGTGAGTTTTGGCATGAGAAATAAATGTCCACGAAGTGACTGTTCTGCACTTTCTTTTCCTAGATGATTAATTGAAGTGGCCATGGGATTGATTTGGCTACAGGCTTTCTCCGAAGGTTTCTGACTGCATTTGCGTGTAACATGAAATTGACCAAGGCCCATATCTTTGGTAGAGGCAATTATGCTTCTGTCTTTTCTTCTCTTTGGGGGTCTGGCTCATGACATTAAGTCAGCAGCAATGTTCTGTATGACTTACCTGGGGCAGGATCGGAACCGCAGTTCTTGCCTGTACAGATGCATTTATTATTCCAAGATTGGCCATTGATGTTACCATGAAGTGGCACAAACAGTTTGTGGTATTTCAGTCATTTGCCTCTGAAGGATTTTGTTGGCTGTTGTGAGAGACTTTCTGTTCCTTGCCCTTGGGTTTGTACCCTTTCCACTGGACACGTTACGATGTGTGCTGGGAACTTCAAGTGCCAGCACTGTAGTAAAATCTTAGCTAAGGAGAACACACTGCCTTCCCGTTCCACCTGTCTGCTTCCTGCATCTCTGCCAGGAGACTGAGTCCACCTGCCCTGCCTTCTGACACTGGGCATCTGTCCTTCTTCAGCCAGCAGTGCCAGGATTGGAGAAGGCAATTCTTGGTGGTGGGAGACAGCTTCTCTGTGCATGGATTAATGCACTGTGACCCAAGCTGTGCCGTGCAGCTCTGTTCTTCTTTCAAAGCATTTTGCAAAACAAAAGAAATGAGTAAGGGAAGAGTAAAGTCCTGTGGTCTGCTCCTCAGAGTCCTAATTTTGTTGGTGATTTGTATTTCAAATTTAAAACATAAGTTTTAATTGTAGGGTTGCCTGGCTTTTTGTTCTCACTTGGGACAGCTTAGACTGTCAGGCCCCAGATTAATTCCTAGGCACTGTGGTAAAGCCAGTATTAATAATGAGGAAGTGAGCACTGCTGTGAGCTATTCCAGGAGCTTCCTGATCACCCCATCTATGCCTTATGATGCTTATTTCTTACAGTACAGATGGTGATTTTGGAGAGATGTGGTCTGTGTTCTTCCCTGTTACTATCAGAAATACCGGAGTGGGCACAGACATGCTGAAGTCGTCAACAATTGGGTCCAAGAGCTAGGTGTTGATGAGGCGAGTCCATCATTTTTTGGTTTCAGATCAGTTTATTCCCCATCTGGAAGCTGACACAGACAAGAGCAGATTGTTCTGGGAACGGGGAGCAAAATTGCCAAAGGCTACCAAGTGCTGTAGTCCATGCGTACTGCTCAAGCTTTCCACAGGAAGGTGTAGGACTGAAGTGCTGTTTCGGGTATGCCTCTGCCCAGCAGTTGTACTCCAGCATGCCAGACTGAAGAGTGTCTGAAGATGTTTCTTTTATTGGAAGGCTGCAGATGAGATTGCCAGATAATGCTGATAGATGTTTTTTTGTCAGTCACTTGGGACAAATGCCAGAAATGCACTTTACCAACAGACACAAAAATGCTGGAGACTTCTTGTTTTCCTGGCATGTTTTTTTCTGAACTAGCTAAGAACTTCAATGATCTGCTTTCCTGTGTACCTCTCTGAGATGTAAATGGAATTGGTTTGATTTCACACTGCACTATTGTCTGCTGCCCAAACCACATTTCAGAGGGCCAGAGGAAGAAGTGCTGACGCATAATTCACCATGGCAGCCCCAAACCTCCTGAGACTACTAAGTCTGGCCTCCAGCAGATATTTTCAGTGAACTCTATAATGGCCAGCAACAGATCACGCAGAAATCCAGCTTCCATGAAATGAAAGGGAGGTTTCTTGCCCAGTGCTTGGCAAGTCACTGCTGGTGAGTCTGTGGTGCTGCAGAAACTGGTTAAATGGGGAGTGGCTGAAAACAGGCCACTGGTGTGGCATCTCTGGGCCCCACTCGTCCAGGTGCACACAATGTATTTTGGTCACCTCACGGCTGTCAGGGAAAAAGGGCTGTAAATGGCCTTGGCGTGGCATGTAGCGGGTATGCAAAATGAATGCAACTCCTGTGTGAATGAAAGTTGGGAATGTAGCTGAAAACACAGCACCCAGCTCAGGGTGAAAGGCATGGGAGAGGACCTGCTGTATTTTAGCATAACTGAATTTTCTTTAGGGACTTGAACTTGTTTTGTTACTACCAGTCTTACCAGGGTTCCTGACACACGCTGTGGCACTGCATGGTTCTTGCAAATAAGCCACTGCAGATTTCTGCTTAAATTGAAGCTGGGGCTTCTCAGCATAGGTTGAAGCAACTGAACTAGAGGCCTTATCCTGTCACTGGCAGCTGAATTCAAAGCTGTGCGTGACACTGAGGTATGTGGTGCTCATTGCCATGGGCAGTTATCAATCAGTAGCGATGACCACACAGTCCCTGAGCATATTCCAGCAGCACAGTTACAACATGAATGTCACACCCGAGTGTAACACTTGCACGAGACTCCCAAGTCATATTTCTCCTCTTGTTGCATGTTTGCAGCACAGCGTTGGTGGCTCTGTTCTAAGTGCTCATCAACCAGAGAAGAGATTGGATGGGTGAGACCAAGGATCTGACAAGGAGTTGGAGATGTATGCTAGAAACCTGTTCCTTAGCTGCAGCATTGCGTGGTGACACCTTGCTACTACATGACCAGAGCAAGGCGCCCAGCAGGTGATACACCCAAATCCCTGCCACGTGCCTTGGCAAGCAGGGTCTCCATTGTTGGGATAGCACTTGGCCCAGATGTCTCAGCTTTATTACATGCACCAGAGCATCTGGGGTGTTTTAAGCTTTATATTGCTGTGTTTCTACTAGAAAGGATATGTTCCAGGGAGTATTCCTGGTATTTGCAGCTGAGAGCAAAGTGATTTGTGATGACATCTGATTTGGGAGTTCGTTCTCTGGCGCCAGCCCCTGAGGAAGTGCTAACTGCTCCAGAAGACGTTACCCTTGTTGCAGAGTTCCTCTGCACCACAGGGGCAGAGCTGTTCACTGTGCTCTACATTTTGGAGCTTTTTGCAGTCTTTCATATGTTGTAGGCCGTAACACTTTTCTTAGAGACATCTCAAACTGTTTTACGTAGGTTTGAACATACAATTATTTGTATTTCACAGGCGCAACAAGTAGAAGGTAGGAAAGCTGCCACTAACTCAGTGATCAGCTCAGGATTAGTTGCGCTGAGTTTTGTTTCCTGCCTTACACAGCCGGGCCTGATGCCATCTGTAAACTAGGTTTTAAAAGTTACTTTTTTAAACTAGCTTTAGCCACTGTAGTTTCTATGCATTTCTGTTCTTGAAAGGTACCATCAATTGTTTTTGTTTAAAGACATTGAATATGAACTTGTTCCTACAGAGCTTTGTGCTGTCATTTATCAACAGGGCACTGAGGCACAGACGTCAAATGAATACCAGATTTCAAATTATGATAAGCAATTGTGTCATCTCTGTGAATAGACATTAAACTCTGCTGAGAAATCATCAATAATTCATTACAAAAATAAATGAGTACAGGGACATTTGGATGGGTCTTGCAAACAAGCGGGCCTGTGTTCTGTAATAATTCCTTTCAGTTTAAGCCCAAAGGATGCTTATTTTCCTCACAAGGGGGAGCAGAGGCAGGCGCTGATGGAGTTCAAGAAATAGACGTGGGGGCTGATTTTAGGGTTGTCCTGTGCGGAGCCAGGGGCAGGACTCTGTGATCCTTGAGGTCTCCTCCAACTTGGGGTATTCTGTGATTTATGGTTCTATGATTACTTCTCAAACAAACACGTGGTCATGCCCATGTCAAAAAGTTTGTTCCCTAGAGCCCTAATTACCTGTTACTTCTGGGGAGGCCCAGAGGGACGTGGAGCACCGTCCGATGCAGCTGTGCTGTGTTTTTACGTAGCTAAGTGGAGAAGCATGTTCAGCTTGCCTGCACAGCCAAAAAGCTGAATGAAGTGCTGCCCTTGTCTGCCTTCCCTTTATGCATGACTTTTGCCTGCTGTGGCCACATTAGTGAGGTCAGCACTTCCTTGTCTTGTAGGCATCTAAGCTTACTTAAGTTACCTTTGAAATCTGAATAAAGTAGGTCCAAAATTATACATTATAGAAGTTAAGGATGGGAGAAAAGGATTATGTCCGTTCTGCTTTTTTTTTTTTTTTTTTTTTTTTGCTTTTGTGAAATATTTGAAATGTATTGAATTTCTAAATATTGTAGTCATTGACATTTTTCCACATCCTTTGTCCTCTACCTACACAAAAACTTAAGATTCTTATTTCCATTCTTAAAAGACAAATCTCAGAATAGTTTGGGTTTCTTTACTATGGGGAAAGGGAGGAAGCTGCCAGTGTAAAAACTGCACCATGGGCTTCTCTGTCTTAGGGGGCTCTATGTGATCATTTGACAATTAGCACCCCGCTTTATTCCCTCTCCTAAATTGTAGCTGGTTACATTCCAACAGGCACACGGCATCTGTCCTCTGTTTAGCAGGACGGCGGGAGACGCTGCTCGTTTCTCTGAGTGGGATCTCTTCATTTGTATCAGAGATGTACATGCAGCCTAACAGCAGGGTCTCCCTCCTGTTTGTAATTGTCCATTATAGGAAGAGAAATTTATAAATAGTTATTGAAGGAGGGATTTAGAGGCTCTGCTTCAAGACCTAGGGCTAGAGTGTCTTAACTTATCTTAGCATAATCTCAAAAATAAAAGTTCTCTGCTCTACTTTAGGGAGCATGAAATAATTTCTGGTTGTTTTTTTTTTTTTTTCAATTACTTTGATGCTGTGATATAAAGGTCACTGATTGCCTCTAGTCATCACATGGCTTTTTCACTAATTGTGCACTCACGTCATTTTGTTCTGTGGGATCTTTTGCTTTTTGATCCAGTTTCAATTGCCCAGATGTTCACTTTATACAGTTAACTTTATACAAAGGGCATCCTTTGTTCCAGCAAACACATTGTGGTCATTGTTCTCAGCTGGGAACCTATTGCACAGCACTTCACCTGTTTCCTATGTAATCCGCCATCCATCTCCTGACCTTTGTGCTGGTTTAATGTAAAATCGTTCACAGGGGAGAGGAGGGCTAAGGAGAAATTATGCAAAAATGTTTCCTGGTCCCCAGCCTTGGATTGATTAAGGTCATGCTGCTGGATAAAAAGGCGATAGGAAATGGGAAAGCTCTTTCATCTTCACCCTTTTGGTGTGTAGTGGAATGGAAAATCTTGTTAGTACCTTGCAAGATTTGCTGTGGTGTTTCATAATGTATTAATGGAGAACTGGGCACCTTCTAGAAGGAACCTTACGGAGTTATAACCTGTAAGGGTTTAATGTTAAGGCAGAGATGGTGCTTGCCGGTCCCCACCAGGGTAAATGTCACCCGCACAGCTTCTGAATGCACGCAGGGGCCTGAAGATTGCCCGATTCAATGTGTTGCAGGACGGACAGACCTCTAACTGTAAGTGTCCCGTGTAGGACAGCCCATTCGCTCCTTGTGTAGGCACGTGGGCATCACGTAGACTGCTCATTTCACTTAACCTTTAGGGCAGTCATGAGAGCTTAGTTCATGAGCAGAATAAATTCTGGGGAAGGCTTTGAAAGAAGATGGTATAAATGCACTGGCTGTTGCTAGAAGATCTGTGGAAGATGAGCAGTGGAAAATTGGACAGGGAGTGAGCAGTATATCATGTAAGTAAGTTGTCACTTGGCAGTGTATCTCTGTGAAGGTTTTTAAATCTCTGTCTTGGCCGAAAGACACCTTCCCAGTGACAGGAATCTAGCTGTCTTCAGCCTAAACATTCCTAGAAAGATGACCTGACAAATCGTCTGGGCTACTGGCAGGGACAGCATCACTGGCAACATGCACAGTGTTTTAATGGCCAAGGCTGAGGCAGAAGATGAGCTACGCTCCCCAGCAGGCAAGAGGAGGAGGCCTGGAGAGGAGCTGGCATCAAGCAATGATTTTTTACTTTTCTTTCATTCTGCCAGCTGTAAGACTGTTGGGCAAGATCTGCACAAGGTTGAATTTTGGTTTGACTTGCTGATAGGATTTGCTGTGGCTCCGCATTGTGGTGTTCTTCCTGTGCAGACCCTGGGGAGGGGAATTGCAGCTACCAGCATCTGCTCTGCCTGCTGAGCTTGGCAAGGAGGAGAGAAAGGAGGTGAGAGGGAAGAAACCAGGGGGTCCCGTGGGTTCTCACCATTGATGGTGGTATTGCCCAGGGTGGATCAATGGAAAGCTGGAGTATTCTTGTTTTCAGAAGCACAGTGTTTCCTGTGACTGGGTCTGCTGAAATCAGTGAGCAGAGACGGACATTGCTCCATGCTGTAGAAGCTGCAGCATCATAATTCTCAATTTCTCTCTCCCTACAGTCTCTAGATCCCTTAGCAGAGCTATCAGTTCCCTGTGCTGTGCACAACATGCCTTCCACTGAAAACAGCTGGAAAAATGCAACATTTCTGGAGAGAAACCTTATTTCATTAAAAATATTTTTGCCTTTTCCATGCATCTCCCTATTTTTCCCAGGTCAACACAGGCTGGATCCAAGCAGCCACCTGTGTTCACTGTCACCCATGTGGAATCCCATAAACATTGCTTCCAGGCCGTAAGCGTTTGGTGGAAATGAGGCCAAGTGACCAAACCTCTGTACCCTTCCCACCAGCACCCCCAGCAGCGTGACCTGGGAGGCCTTCCCATGCAGGATTTGTATCTTGGTGACTGACAGCAGCAACAAGGAGCTCTCTGGGGCAGAGGACTGGGAGGGAGAGCGTGGGGAATGCTGTCTCCTGGGACAAACTCCAGTCTGCTCCAGGGAATGTGCTAGTTTTCACTCCTTTGTAGTCCTTTATCTCAGCCCTTCGACCTTCAGCTCTGAGGCATTATCTGCCTTAGCCAGAAAGGCAGACTGCGGAATTAACCACTGAATTGCTGAATGTTTCTGATACTAAGTCCTGAAAGTATACACATTACAGATGCAACTTATTTGAATAGTTCAGGAAGTCAGTGGACTTCTCAGGTTTGGTGAGTACTGATTTAGGTAGAGTATTAGGAAAAAATATTTCTACTGAATAGGTGATTTTGTGAAGTACAGCAGTTTTCAAACTTTGTATGCACCTACAAAGTTCCCAGAGCATGCAGAGACCTCCTGTAAGAGCATCTCCTGTGTGCATTGCCATACAGTGTACGTGAACTTGTTTTTCTTTGTCACCTTTTTGCCCTTACCTGGGCTCCATTATTGATCTCCAGAGCACAGGCAGAAAGCCGCTGGTCTCATGCTTTCCGTGGGGTCCCTACTATCATGGTAACGCCTAAATTCTTGACTTTACAAAGTATTATGCAAGCTCTTATAAAAAAAAAATAAACGATAATATTTAAAAAATAAAAAAAAAATAAAAATCCTGGAGGAGTGAGATTGAGGTATTGGCTGCTCCACTCCTGACTTCTCCGGGTGACTTTGGGCATGTCATTTAACCTGCATGCCACTTTTCATGTTTGCAGAATGAGCTAAGAATACATCAGTGGGCCATCATAGCTATTAATGAGTTATAAATATGCTTATGTACATGTGTGTCTGGTTTGGCAGGGTCAGCTTCTCTGTCTTTGGTGCTTGACAAATAGTACAATGCAAGGAAAAAAAATTACTTTCCTTACTGGGAGTGAGTGAGTAGCAGTAAGTGGGTAGAAGTAGATTTTTCTTTGCAGAATACTCCTGCCTAATCAGTTTGGTGTTCACGGAGTTAATTTGCTCATGCCTTCAGATTGTTTTGTTTCCAGGGATTCTAAACCCTTGCCTCCAGCTGTTCATTTCCATTGAAGGAGGATGATCTTTATCTGTCTAAACTAGTTAAAACCTGCTCTGCTACCCGACAGCCTTTTTGGAGACAGCCCAATAAAGCTGAGTGCAGTGGCTCTGACACCAAGAGCCTCCTGGACATCATAAATTCCAAGCCCTATTTTTTTTCTGACCTCTTGCTGTTGGAACACCACTCCTGCTTTAATGAGACTCTTCACTTCTTCCACAGCTCCATAATATATCCACTGTCCAAAATGGGTGATGGTATTTGCATTGTAAGTGGCCAGTGGAGAATCCCTTTTAGACTAATTTACCACTTTAATATTATCTGATTAAGCCTTCACACAACCTCAAAGGTACCATTCAACTACCTGGAGCTCTCTTAGACTTGCACTTACACTCTGCTCAGTGGGCATATTACTTGGGGTATTTTAGCTGAAGCACGTTTTTAAAATGTGCTGTGTTTAAAGCTTGCTGTGACGTGGTGGGACTTGTAATACCTTCAGGGCCACTTCATCTTCAAACACGAAATGTGAAAGTTTTTGTCTTGAGCAGATTAGATGCAGATTTGTTAACCTGATAAGACAGCCGCTAGATGTACCAAAGAACCTTTCCTGTGATGAAAATCAACGCCTTGTATACATCAGACGAAGATGCTGTCTGCGCAAGAGGGAATGGCAAACTGGGTAATGTCACTACTGGGATCATAACTAGAGTGTGTAGATTACTGTAGAAACACTGTCTCTTTTTGCAGGGGTTTCTAACAGCACGTTATTTTGGCCCGTGCTGAACTTGGGTATGTAATACCGTGGTTAATATCCTAATGGTCAGTTTGTACTTTAGGCTCCGCCTTTTACTACAACTACTATTAACAACAGGGGGAAAATCTGTGGCCAGAAGACCTCTCGTGAAAACCCAGGCTGAGCTTAATTTTAGAATGTGCCAAGGAGACGTTTTCCTGTTGTTTTGTTGCAGATGTTAAAGTTCTTGCTGTCTTGGGAGTCAGCAAGGCACTGAGAGCGTTGGGAAGTGGCGCCGCTGCTCGCTGCAACAAACAGCTGGATCAGTTCAGAGTCCAACCTGGTGTGTCTGTGTGAGAAGGCTGTGTAGTCATTTTCTGCTAAACCACCCCACAGCAATTATCAGACTTTCAGAGGACGGAAAAGGTCTGAGAAAAAGACCAGTTTAACATGTCATCATTGGTCTTTAGCAGCTGCACGTTATGCTGTTGTTACTAATAACCTAACTTTGCAAGCAAGAGTTTTCTTGGCATCATTCATACATAATTACTGGGGGGGTCAAATTCAGCTCTCAGTTGTGTAAATATGGAATAATTCAGTTGGCTTCCTGGTGTTACTTTGCATTTGGCTCATGGTCCCTGCCCCTAGGAGCTTGCAATCTGAAATAACCAGGCAGAGTGTTCAGTCACATTGGTATGAAAAGATAAAAAAAGGATGAAGAACTACTATCAAATTTATGCAATGTAATTACAGCTATGTTGTCCTTTGGTTGAGGTTAATGGATTATTCCTGTACAAAGGAGTAGCACTTTGATTGTTACTTTTCATATGTAATTCACCAGTAGATTACAATTGGAAAGTCTTTTGGGAAAATGAGTTTTGAAAGGGCTTTTAAATAAAGATCTAGTGGTTATTTCTTTGTGTATATAGAGAGAAATTTGACAGGAATGAACAGAGAACAAGAATTATTGAACAAATAGGTGTTGCTTGAAGTAAAACAGCCAGAAAGCCCACCATAATGGTACGAGAGAGAGCTTCTATGAGAAGGGTGTTCTCTGCTGTTTCGCTTCCAATTCCCCCGGTATACAAGCTTGTAAGACTCTTAAGTAAGGTTTGGTGGTTTTATATGGTATATATTTTTTCTTGATTTCAGCCTCTGATAAGAGGATCTCTCTTTTCTGGCACAGTCTCTGTAAAGTTCTCGGGAGTTAAGTGACTAATTGCTCTTCTCATTTTTTAGGGATCTTCCAGATAATCCTTCTGTTGAATGGGACACACAGCTCCTCGCTGCCTTTGTGCTGAAGCATATAGAAGACAATAACATCAGCCTGGTAATGTGAAATTCCCTAGTGCATGGGCAGTTTCCACAGTACTTTTGAGCTAGTGTACTAGGCTTTCCCTTCAATCTGAAAGCTTTCTCTGAAGTCTTCAAAGTTAAGGTTTTGCTTCTTTGCTTTAGTAACTCCTCAAATGTTTCCAACATTTTAAAGCAGTATTTTGCCACTGTTGCTAGCTTTTGATGATGAAGAAAGTCTGTCTGGGATTTAGGCTTAGGTTTAGGCTTAGATTTGAAGTGTATTGGCAGCCATGTATTAGAGGGATGGTTTAGCAGGCATATCAGTCAGGATTGAAGAGTTTTGAACCACAGTTCTGAGGAATAGGTTTTTTTCCACAGAACAGGAAAAAGGTATGGAAGAAGTTGCGCTCCGTTCTTTTCTGTTGAACCTTGCTGTGATCATGCATGTCACTGTCACACACTGATTAGCAGCAAAATCACAAAACCCTTAACGCCTTGCAGCAATTTACAAAACAAGAAGCCACATCTCTTGTAGCATGAAAGCCCCTTAAGAATGAAAAACAGCAACATGCGTCCAATTCTGTATTGATTCTATGTTTAATTTTCCATAAAATACATTGCTGTGCACAGAGAAAAATCCAGCTTTCCTGGAGTCCTTTTGTGTCTTTTGATCCAATGAATAGAAAAGTTTAATCTGATCTGAAAGCTCCTAACACAAGAGGATTTGCATTGCATGTTTGTGACTCTCCTGGGCACTAGGACAAGTGCACCAGAATCCCAGCAGAAACTCTGATAACATTTAAACTTTATCTAGATGGTTTGAGAGGGTTAGATCTTTGCCTCAGAGGAAATTAAACTCAAGCTGTTTGTGCTGGGGGAGGCAGGAGTCTGGCACTTACATGGCATGAGCTGAAAAATCCAGTGTGGGGGTTTCAAAGTCAGAAATATGCACAACCACTAGTGCTCACCCTGCTGTGCTGCTGGTGGAGGGTGTAGCTTTAGAAATGAGGAACACTGTGGCAGGGCCCGTTGCATTCCCTCAGCAGTTCCCTGAGCAGCAGTGAGGACAAATTACTGTAGCAGAACACGTCAGCAGCATCAGTGGCCCCTGAAGCGTCTTCACAAGAATGATAGTAATGAAGCACTCTGTAAACTTGCATTATTTCAAGTGTCACAGATAATTACGCAGGTCTCAGATGTCTGCTGTAATACTTTTCAGGAAGGAACGGACCTAGTCTGCCAACAATGGAAAGCAAGCGCCTAATTGCCTTTGTCCAACATTCAGCATTTTAAAACTTCAGAACTTGCTGGTTGTCTTTGAGCATCTCTGCTGTTCTGAGACAACGGCCTTGTCTTGAAGGGTAAACTGAGTCTGTTTTTCAGTAATGTTGAAATTGATAGAATTAACTTAAAACGTTACCAGAACCTTGTCAAAATGTAAGTTAACAGAGCTTCAAACCCAGCAAGGTAACAGTGGAGTTAACCAGAGTGGAAGATGCGTATTGTCTTAGTTATCTCAATGGGACAACTTTCCCCAGTTCTCTCTTTAGTCTCATCATAGACAATGGTATCTCTTATTTACAGAACACGTGTGTCATCTGGCAGTGGAGAAGCTGGCAGCAATTCCAACGTGTCCAAAAGGAAAGATTGCAAGGCATGGAGTTACACCATGCTATGCATATTTTTGTTCCATTGCATAGTTACTCATTTCCTCAATTGCCCTGGAAGTCCAAGAGTAACTCAATCTTTTTGAGAGCTACAGGGGCATATTTCATCCAAGCTGTATATTAAATAGTGCAGACACAGAAAATAATGGTTGGTGTACTCAATGCCAAAACTAATTTACAGACTTTGGAAATCAGGTCCTGCCTGCTGTATTTCTAAGCAAAATCCAGTGTTGCTGGGAGAGGCAGCCAAGGATAGTGTGTCTCAGTCCATATTAGAAAGTACTTGGTGTGTAAAAAAAACAAGTTATGTAGTACAGTGTGGGCCCCAGGCAGCCTCTAGATTATGAAATTCTACTCTTCAGGATCTCAGGTTTGGTGATAGCAGAGCTTAGGTTAGAAGGTAACATACAGACTGTGTTTGGAGCAGATGCAGTGCCAAGACCAGCATTCAGCAATCCCACATTCTTATAAGATGCCAGCCACTACAGACTGATGGAAACATCATCCATTCAACTGCTTGTGGAAGAGTCCCATTGTCTTTGGTCAGCTCCAAATCAGTCAAGAGAGCCAGACTTTGCTACAAATTGCATTCAAGTGGGAGCTTATATCTGAGAGGGTGAGTTCAGCTTTGATGCCTTGGATCTTGGACTCCACACTCCCCTAAAATTCAGGAGCATTTGAATGTTTGATGTTTATACACAGTTTTCAGGGCTTTTACAGAACACCGGCTATGCGGTGTAGCACGTGGAGTTTGCCTAGTGAAGGCGGGAAAGCTGGGATAGACTTTGGTATCCCTTTTCTTCCCTTCTTCACCTATGCTGCAGTCTCCTGAAGTGTGCTTTGGGATTTGTGAGTGGAAGACCCCCAGGACCTTTTGTTCTAAGAGCTGATACGTGAATTAGACTCCTGCTGTTCAAACACAATGGAACTTGGATTGTTGATGGTGTTTGATTTTTTTTGTCCATTTTGTCCACTCTTTGTAATCTTTAGTTTCTCTAGTTTAGTAGCAATAAGAAACAACTCCGAAAAACCACCCTCACAACCAAGGATCAAAGGGAGCTTGAATGGCACTGGCTTCTGCAGTGTAAATTGGGACTATGACATGATGCTCAGAGGAGAGACCTTAGAAATGGAGTTTCTTGCTGTAGCATTTTATGAGATGGCCCTTTTAAAAAAGGAAAGACATTTCTATCCCCACCAGTGTACTTGAGCAGATGAGTTCTCTGTTTGAAGCACTAGATGATGCCAGAAAGAGTGAGGGAGACCCACAGCTTTGAGTGCTTTTCTTCTCCAATACACATGGTACGTAGAGGGAGCATGGACTCCAGACCTCTCAGGAGTTTTCTCTTCTGCTAGCAATTGAGTAATTTCCTCTGTGCTCTCCCCCCTCCGGAAGGGATTTGTGGACCTGTTTGTCTTGGCTGCTGCTCTAGTTTCCACTAGTGAAAGCTCTATTTCCTGAATACCAAGGTCACCCAGAAGAAAACCCAGCAACACCAACGGCAGCAGCTCCCATTTCAGAACAGGTGTGGGGAGGGAACTCCCTCTTGCCCTGAAGATTTCATTGAGCAATAATTTCCACATCAAGTGTATTTCCTATCCTAGCCTTTTGCTCCCAGAACTGGCTAAGCCTGTTTTTAACGCAGACAGTTTCAAGATGTTCAGGTTTTTTCATCCTGCCCTGATTGTTTGCTTGATTTCCTCAGCAGCCTGGTTCAGGTTAAGTGTTCAAAGCAAGCACACCAGCTAGCTGCACCACGTGGAAGAAGCAAATGCTCCCATGTGAAAATATCTTTAGCACGTGAGAAAGAAATTCAGATTTGTTATCAATGAAATTAATCCCTGAAGCCAGAGGAATATATTTCCATGTGATTGCTGCCTGCTCTAAGTCAGGAGCACCACAGGGATGCTGTGGAATCGATGTCCTCTTTAGACCACAGACCTAGAAGCTGCACACTGGATAGGTGGGACATCACAACTTGGTCAGAGTCAGCCTCAAGGATCTAAGGGCGAGGGCCGGTGTTTCAAAGCTGACCTCTTTGCAGGTAAAGTGAATGCCATTGTGGCCAGGTCAGCGTGCAGGTAATGGTGCGCACAGGTTTGTACACCGAGGAGGTAGGCTATTCAGTTGCAAATGTCCTAACAGTAAATTAGACAACATCATTTGAAAATTAACTTCATGCAATCCCTTTAGTTGGTTCAGACGTTACATAACTGCAGCAGCACTAAGAACAGCAGCTCCTATTTCAAAACAGATGTGGAGAAGGAAAACCTCCAAAGGTGTTTCTGAACAAGTAATTTCCACGTCAAGAATACTTACTAACCCAGCTTCATGCTCCCAACACAAAGTTTCCTAACCCAAAAGTTGGCCTGAGCCAGTTTTGTCAAAACAGCATTCAGCTTTTTTCGTCTTCTCACTGCAGTCTCTTATCTTGGTCTTCGGTTTGTTCTCTCATCTTCCCTGTAGAAGAGAAAATGTGTTCTTTGGCTTGCCTCGAGTTTTTAGGTTGGTTTCCCAAGGAAACAAGAGTATCACAGTTGTATTTTGTGTGTGTGCATGTGCATGTTTCAAAAGACTTTAGAGCCCATTAGCCAATTTCAACCACATTTGACAGCAGGGTAGTAATCTCAAAGATGTTCTGTTTGTACAGGTTACATGAACATAAATGGTCAGGCAGAAGAGACAAAACCTCTCTTTGTCCCTGTTAAGTTAAAAGATTTAGTGCAAGCCCAACCCGGAGCAGACTCACACTGTTAATCACCTGCTTAGGAATTTATTCTGCCGGCGGTGAGATGAATACGTTGCCATCTTAGGAGAGTGTCACTCTAGGTAGAAGTGACTTCAAGCATGTTTTTTCTTATCTGTAAAATACAGGGTGCTGTGCTGGCTCCCTGAACTGTGCAGAATTTAATAACATCTTTCCCAGATGAGTTGCTCAGAAAGCTGATAATCCTAGGGAGGCCCGAGCACCATGCCCAGACCATGCAGTCCCCGCAGGGAGCCTTTCAGGTAATGCTGAGGTACAAAAAAAGCAGCCAAAGTAGGAGATATAATTTTTCTTATAAAGGGGATGACTGGGAAATGCTTCTTAGTACCTTAACAAAACCACCTTGGGTCCCCTGACTTCCTACTGCTTGGTGGCAAGATTACTACAGCCACTGAACAAAGTAGAAAGTCCAATTGCAGACTCGTACTGGGTGGGTGGGTTTATAAGCAGGTTTGTCTGGAGTTTTTGGTTTTTGAAGTGTTTCTTATCACTGTCTCTGTGTTTCCTCTCCTTCTTTACACAGTATCTCCTGTGTTTGAGGGCCTCTCCTGTTGGAGGGTGGAGTAGAAAGTTGCAGGACGGGCAGGGTAGCTTTTGATCTTCCTTGATCTTTAACCCAGTACTTCAGGCCCTGCTTAAAGAATAGATTCTGAGAAGGGAGCTGTGGTGACTAAGCAAGGCAATAGCATTTCCTTCCCTGAAGAGAGAACAAGCTGGCAAGGAAGCAGATATTGATTGAAATGTAGGGAAGTTATAATTTCTTCCTGGTCACGGGGAAGGGAGCTGTGAAGAACTCTGCCACTTGGCCTCTCCCACAGTGAAAACCTAACCTTAGGCTGTTCACCGTCTGGAAAGCATACCAGTAGCACCACAAATACCCTGTCTGCTCTACAGTCTGTGCTGCCAGTTTGTCTTCTAGGTTGGAAACAGGAGCTTTTAAATACCCTCTTCACAGTACTGGGCAGAGGGAGACCTAAGGGTGATACTTCACCCCGAACACGTTATTGGTAGGTTTGAGGGTGGGGGGCCAAGGGTGCTCTGTGCTTTGGACAGTGACTTGTTAATGCTGCATTCACACATTACTTCTGCATTATGAAGTTCCCATTTCTCCCTGCAAAGAAGCAAAAAACCATCAGGATCTTTTCATTCAGCTAACAGCCCGACTTGGCTGTACAAAAAGTGCAGTCAGACAATTCTTTAAAAAGGGTTTGTTTCATACCAGATTATTTTATCACTATGTTATCCTGTGATGAAACCTCGTTACAATCAGAACAGTAACACATAATTGCATTGCTGTTGTTGAAGCGTTATGTCCTGACTCACAACACAGCAAACTATAGTCTTCACCTTGCAATCCACAGGCATTCTGGGATGTTCTCAGATCCAGGAGTGATTCTTGGAGCTGGACTACTTGAGTCAAGACCAAGTTTGCATCGGATCACTCTGAAAGTAGCCTTTGGACCATAAGTAACAAGTGCATCCTGCCACTGGGAGCACAATACTTCTCCTTTTCCTGTTGTTTAAGCTCTTAGACTAGGTAGTCATTAGTTCCAAAGTGTCTACACTGACTTGTTTAGTTGTGTTTCTGTAGCATGAGTTCACACACAAGGCCTTGTTGTGCAACACAAAAACAACTCTTTAGAGACAATGGGCTGGGGCAACGCTGCTTTAGATGTCAAAGTTGGTTACTGTGCTGTCTCTTTCTTCTTCAAAACGTTTATTGTTTCTGTGGTTTTGTTTTGCAGGTGGTAAGCTTTGATGCGGGAGGAGTGAGTGGTCATGCTAACCACATTTCTCTTTACGCTGCTTTAAGGTACAGTGTTCTGCATGTTTCATTGGAGGCCTCGCTGTAGTGTTACAGCAAGCGAATGGGGTGTTTGTGTGTCAGCAGGTAATGACTAGCTAGAGCCAACAGAATTATTAACTTTGCTGTTACACCTGAGTTCCAGGCCATAGGACATGATACTGTTTGGAGGAATTCCCACAGTGTTGTAAATGACCCACAGCATCCTTTATTATTCCACCTTCCTTTCAGTGGGGCCTCTTCTGCTCTTCCTGTTCTTGATCCCAGTGCACCAGGACCTTCAGATTTGTAGCACTGCTTGTGGATGCAATTCCACTAAAATATGCAACAGATCACTTTGCATTTCTGGTTTGAGTAGAGTGTGTGAATAGCTGATGCCAGAGCTGGGGCTAGTTGGTGGATTTTGGAGAGGATGCTCCAGAGGATGTTCCCATCCCATCTGGGTATCTGCATTTACCGCTTTGGGCCAAGGACATTGCTCTTTCACTAGAGCAGTTCCTATTTACTGCTCTTTGTAACTCAAGTGATTGTTTTACTGCTTTATTCTTTAAATTCTGAGAGCCTCTGTCTCTGTGCTATGATGTAGGAAAGATGCTAGACTAAAATCTCCTGTATTAAAATCACCCAAATGTTTCCATGGCAAGAAAACTGTGTACTAACTGTCTGTTCAGTCAGACTTTATTGTGTCCTAGAGAAGTTTCCCCCAGAGCTGCCCCTGCCTTTTCTAGGTATGAGGACTCTTTGCAAGCATATCTGGTATTTTTAGCACCCATTTATTTTCTGAGTTATCTGTGCAATTCTATAACTCTGGCTCTCCAACATCACAGTCATTTGCCTTTCTCACTTGCCTGACGAAAGCAGCAGTGCCACATAACCCTTATGTGACCCACCGAGCTCCTATGGGAAGATGCTGAGAGGTTTTGATCCTATCTGATGCCTAGAACTCAGTGTTAGAGGGGATCATGTCCTTTTCCAGCAACTTTTGAAATATCCTATCAGAAAGAAAGGAGGTGAAGTTACAGCAGTGTGTTTGTTTGCGTTAAGCAGGGAGATGCTTTCTAGCACAATGTTTGAGGAGCAAGTGAAGGACAAAGATTGATGGCCAACGCTCACACCGTTGGCACAGAGGGAGGAGAGAGCTTCCAGCTGCCCGGACCTCAGTGTTTGCTAGTCAGTCTCCATACGGCCAGTAAATAGGAATAGAGGACAGACTGTGAGGTGTTCCCCTACATCCTGAAGAGATACAGGGAAAACAAGCTAGCAGCTGAACTGTGTATGAAATGTTTAGGGAGAGCTCTCAGTTTTGATCCCAGTTCTTCTGCTGTCTCACTTTGTGGCTGTGCAGAAATCACTTTCCCACCTTCGCTCTTGAGGTTTTCTAAGTGTGCACTGAGCTATTAACCTTTTTCTTGTCTCAGAGTTTGTTACTAGGAAGTACTCATTATCTGCAAGCACCTTGAGCTCAGATCTTTGTATTAGTCCTTAGTCTACAGCAGAATATTGTCCAAGGCAGATGAGATGTCTGCTCTAATGGCCACTGGGATATAAGCAGCTCTCAGTAACTAGGGGCTGGTTTGTGTCTCATCTCTTTTCCGGTCCTGAATCAGCAAAAAGAAGCATGGCAGCCCAGTCATCTGTGTTTGGCAGGAGTGATGCTGTGGCCACTGAAAGGTTAAGTTTATTTTTAGTGGCTTGCTTGCTCTCATTATTTTTCAGTTTGTGTCATGGAGGAAGTAGAGCGTGACCATATCGCTCCTGATTTTCAGTACCCTGATGAATTCTCGCGTATCAGCCAGTGCAGGCAGCGCTGGGAGCATATGCTGAGGCTTCTCACATACCTCCCTGCTAGCAGGGCTTTTCAAAACAGCGCTTGCTGCCCCCAGGGCCCCAGTGCTACATGGCAAGAAAAAGGCAAATGAACTCTTCCCTCCTGGCATCATGTGCAATGTATTTATTAACCATCTTTAAACAAGGTCTGCAGGGTTCTGCCTCTGCAGTGGCTGTAAGTGGAAAGGGTGAAGCAGAGGGCTGGTGCAGCGATCCTCAGCTCTTTGGGATGCTCCTAGCCTATGGGGGATCTGCCTTATGCCCACTAAGAGGTTGCTTGCTGCAGGAGCAGAGGTACAACAGGACATACCCAACCTGCAAGTCCTTGCTTCAGGAGATAGAAATTATTGAACAGCATCAAGGAACAAAACAGTTCAGGAAATGGTCATAACTGAGCAGATGCTCAGCATTATCTGCTATTTATCCTTCCTAGGGTCTGGGACAGAGGCTATGGTCAGAGGAGCAGGAACAATTTTGAAGCAGTGTGCCTTACACCTGCTCCAAACATCCTCTTGACACCTTGGGGTGAGTCCAGTTGTTGTTGCGTTTCTAGGCTTCAGATCTGTGCCATGCCAAAGTTGGAGGGTTGATTTGTTCCTTTGCAAGGGAAAAGTAAGGAGGAAAAAAAAAAAAAAAAAAGGATTGCTGAGGAACAGAGATTTCTATTTGATTTCATTCTCCCCTGGGAGTATTTCAGTTCTGCCTTCCAGACTGGAAAAAAAAAAGTAAAAAAACAAAACAAAACACCACCAAAAAAAACAAACAACCCACTACAGCAAAGAAGAGGAAGAGAGAATTGGACACAGTCCTCTGTAGCTCTGTTTCTTTCCCCGTGGCCTTGACTTGGCAACATCATTCTCTTATTCCCACAATAGGAGCTTCCCTGTGGCCAAGAGAGGCTCGACCCTGTACACACATCCACAAGGAAGAGCAGGTCTTGAGTGACATCACAGTCACTTAAATCCCTTTCTCAGCATCGGGTCAGTAGCTAAGCACTACGATAATAAGTGTGGTAAATACTACGTAACAGGAATATTTGAGAACCTTTCTTTCCTGCTATCTGAAATGACAGCATTTGCACTGAGATCACATGTAATATCAAGGAGTTTTAGTTTTGCACGTCATCATGCATTTTGATTTTATACAAGCCCCCTTGCCTAGCAAATGGAGGGCTGATGATTTTGTTGTTGGCTTGCTTAAGGTGAAGAGACATGGTCTTTGTGAGGGGGAGGCAGGACTGTACCACTTGTTTTCTTCAGTGAGCAATCAAATCCATTTCAGCCCAGCTAGAACAGTAAAGAAAAGTACTTGTCTGCTTAGGGCAGAGCAAACTGAGTGGAAAATAGGAGGTGCTATATTTAACCACTCTGCATTATGTTGTTATAGCAACTGCATCCATAAAACTTATATCAACGATGCCGTATAAAAAGCTACATCAAAGAATCATTAGCTGAGCCTATTCTCGTCAACTCCATTTGGAAAAACACCTCTCAGTCCTGCAGGATGTTTCTTACCATCCATCAGCTCAGTGGTAGGTTGTAAATGAGACTGTGCAGAGGTGGTATTTGTGAGCTTAGTGCTTTATCTCTCTTGAGTTGATTATGATGCAGCTTGAGTGCCACTGATGCCTTTTTGCACTTCGGTGTGACAGCCTGACTTTTGAACGCCCCGTTTATGAATGCCACAGGACATAGAGTTGTGCAGGTGGGTTGCACCAAGGCTCCTCGAAAGAGGAGGATTGGTTAAATGCCAGTGACATGTAAGTATATCAAAACAATGAACAGTGCATTGTCCAGACAAATCCCCCAGACTCAGTTGGTTCAGCTCTCAAAAGCCAGCAACTGGTACATCCCTACAAAGCACAGTTCTGCTCATATTGAGTCTCCAAGGTCAGGTCCTAAGGACACGTTGAGCAAGAAGCAAGCTGTTTCTTCAATGATTAGCTTGATGATAGTGAATGGGACACCATCTACCATTTTTATTGGTTATCTTCTTACTGTGCAGGGCTAGAATGGGACTCTGCTCTCTCCCTCCTTTTAAGCAGCTGCCGCCCACACATTTCAAATCAGTGACATCTCATTTATGTTTTCAAAGCAGACTGCAGTCTTGCGTTTCCCTTGCCTTTTCCCAGAAAATACTTTTTCCAAACTGGCTATTATTTGTTCCACCTCGGAAAAGGATTTCCCATGTCCCTGATGTATGTGTTTGGGATTGTTTAGGCCCTGGCAGAGTTTTAGGGTCCCTGCAAAATAAAGAGCAGTGTTGAAGAAATAACAGCTTCCAGTATCATAAGTTTCTGTTTGTCCTTTGACAGTCCAGCTCACTTCTCGTGTTTGTTTTAATGGTCTTAATTGTCTTAAATAATGGGGGAATTTATGAATGGTGGCTGGGATTGCACCCACACTGTGCTCATAAGGTCAGGGCAGAAATGTCCTCCTCTTTTTACCATCTGATTCTCTGCCCTTGCATGACTGCCCCATGCCTGGCATACATTCTGTTGGTATCTAGCTGGGTATTTCCTCCTAGATTTTATCTCATTCCTTTGTCCTTGCTCCCTCCTTCCTTAATTTGACTAAGCTCATTCACCCCAGTGCCCTTCGATGATCTTGTTGAGAGCCATTAGGGTAAAGTTGAGCGCAGGGCATCCTATTGTTGGTAATCAGCAGGGATTCCCCCCCCCAACAAGTATTATTTTTCCAAAGAAACAGCCTCAAGGAATACCCTTCCCAGCATCACTAGGCTGCTAGCAGCATGACTGGAGCAGTGACACTGCATATTCTTCTCCCAGACTGTGCAGGGACCAAAGCCCAGAGCCAAAGAGAAGCTCTGTCAACTGGGAAATCTCTGAATCGCCACCTTTTTTTTTCTGACTGGCAGAATGATCTTTTGCTGCTGCAGCACGCATGAGTACGGAGTGCCTGAACAGTCTTTAAAAAGCTGCATGTTGTTACTCGGTGTATTTCAGGGTGCACAGAAAGGCAGCCAGAAAGTCCGGTTAGGGCGGGGGGAGGCGTTCCAGATAGTAAACACTCAACATCTGGCAAGTATATCTCTCTCATGTCTGAGAGATTCCTAGGAGGCTGACTGTTCTTCATCTTTCACATCTGTTCCATCAGATTAATTGGGCAGATTTGAGGTTAGGATCCTAAATGGAGCCCCGAGATATCTTTGAGATTGTCCGTTCTTTTGCCATGCATTTGAAAACTGCATTTCCCCACTGCTCTACAGCATCCAGCACAGCACAGTGAAGGTTTTTGCCTTTGGCATGGGAGACTAATTGGAGAGTGAAGTCATTGATTTCAGTGAACAATTTCTCCCTGAGGAGAACATCACCAAAAGTGCAGTCCACCCACCAGGGCATCAGTCCTGCTTCTACCCCAGAGGAGTTCTGTGTTCCCCAGCACTGAGGTCTCAGCTCCAGCTTGACTTGTTCCTTCTTGCCACCACGGGGAGGTACCAGTGGTCTGTACTTGGAAGCTAGCCCGCTTGCTTTGCTCACAGCCTTACTTGAGGTTGACTGAATAAAGACAGGGAATCTGGCAGCTGATTCAGCTCTGCGGTTTGCAGGAGGGGGGTCGTTGGACCATTGCAGTTTTTCTGCTGGGCAGATGCAGGTAATAGCTACAGACAACAATAGCTTTCAGATAGCTGCTGGTCGTGGAGGGGAGAGCTGGGGCTGAGTCCTTGCAGTGCAGAGTTGGCAGGTGCCATCGCAGGTCTCCCTGCCTCTTAGACTACATTGCAGAGGGTCTCAGTTCCCTTCAGACATGGGTCTGAAGCCTCCTACAGGCGTAGTAAAGGGGGGGCAGTGTGAGATGTGCTGTAGTTGGCTGGCCTCTAGCACTTGGTGGGTGGGTGGGAACAAGCCACCTTAGATCACTTTGTATTTTAAAAGAAAAACAATTTATGAAAGGTCTGTCTGGAAAAAGCTCCAGAAAAAAGAGCCTGTTTGTGTTTGACTTGTCAAGATTTTATGCCAAACTCTTTCATTTCACCCAAACCACAGCAAGTCCAATCCATAAAACAACATTCCCAAAATGGCAACAACAGACAGCTGCAACCTCTCCCCTACTTGGAAGTGTCCCATGGAGACAGCTCCAGCAGGGTGGAGATGGGAGCAAGAGATTGATCTGGGAGAGGATTGGCTAGTTTAATGAATGTGTGCAGGAGGAAGAGTTTTGTGTTGTGCTCTCCTCCTCTCTCTCTCTCTCTCTCTCTCTCCAACCACAGTTTGTTGCCATCTCTAGCCTGAGAAATACAGATGAGCAAGGCTGCAATTCCTCTGCATCTGGGTGGAGCCCATTCCCAGACCTCTGCATGGAGCCTTGCCGAGTACTGAAGCATTTGGCTCAGGACTAAAAGAATAAGGAGAAAATCAGTTTCTCTGTGCCTATTCTTCCAGATCAGTGTCATGTCTGCCTGGCTGTAGCATTAAGGACCTTTCAGTAACCAAATAGTTTATGTCTCTCTGAACCTTTATAGAAACACAGGCTCCTTAATTTTCTGCTGGATAAAAACTTTCCTTCAGCTGAAGATACCCTCTGCTCCTGCTGAAACTTTTCCATAAGAACTGGATCTCTCTTTGTTTCTGTTTCTAGTGTCCAGGGATAGTTATTATTAATTCTCTCTTCGAGCAGCTCTTCACAACCTTTAATTATTGTCAGTCAGTGCTTTCAATAGAATGTTCCTCTATAGAGGAATGTTCCTCTATAGAACAGGTACTAGGACGTGGGATAGTTAGCCAAATTTCACTTCTCACTGCTTTCTCTCTTCAAGGCTGTTTTAAAAAGTTCCCACCCTGCTAGCTTTACCAAGTGCTGAATCACCTCTTTGGGTGGCCATGTCCTGGCTGGGGGGAAAGAAGCCTCCAGCAGAAGAGAAGAGCTGACATTAATGGAGATACTTAAACCTTTCCCCCAGCCCTGAAAAACTGCTGGTAATGTCTGAACAGTAGGGCTTGAGTAGTGGGGTAGAAGGTGGCCAAGTCAGTATTACAAGGCCACTGTTTAGTATAAAATGGTATTGCTTGCAGATCTTTGGCTCTGGAGAAGAAGAGAACATCATCAGGAGATCTATTTAAGGCATATGTCTTCTGATTGCTGTTTGAGTTCTGTCATGACCTGCATTTCTGGCTTGACTTTTGCTTTGAATTGCTTTGGGTATTCATTACTCACTGCTTCCTATTTTGTCTACGCCTGTGTAGCTAATCCTTTTCCTTGAACTTAACCAAATAGCCAGAGATAATCCTAGTTTGAAAGTGACTAGAGAAACATAACAGTTCACATATAAGGTATGTTTTATCCTGGTTGATTTACACATGAACTGTCACATTGTCCTTCATTAAATACACCACTATAAGATGATAACAATCTTTTTAAATATTACACAGGGTTAAATAATTTTCCTTTTTTTTTATTTCCTTTCTCTTTTTGGCAAACGTTCCATTGTTTGGATTTTTCTTATGGAAGAGCGAGGCTGGGTGTGGGACAGCTCTGAGTGCCATCTGCTGGAGGCCTGCTTCCTCCCATCCCTGAGATGGGCCAAATCTGGAGGCAGTGCAAGTGGTGATGTAAGCATAAGTGCTTTGAGGCCACAAACCACAGGCTAGAACAGGAAAATCATGAGAATTAAAAAGGAATTGAAGCCAACACCCTCAGACACTTTCAGCATATCAGGATCACTTGCTTACACTTCTTAATGGGATTATCATCACTTTTCATGTGTCCTGTGCTTGTCCCCTCATTCTGTTTCTACAGAACACATCTTTATACAGAAACTTCCCAGGAAAAATTAATGAAAAGATCAAAGTCTTAGTGAGCAACCAGCCAGAGCTTCTTGGACGTTCCAGTGCCAGCATGGGTTAGACAAAAGGAAGCTGGTCCCCAAGCAGGAACTGTCAGCTATGTCCCTGGGCAGCAGGCAAGGACTTTAAAGAGCAAATGCTCTTAGAGGTGCCTTTGGCAGCCTCCTACAGTTTCCCTTAGTAAAACATGAGGCAATTGAGAGTGAATTGGATATATGGAAGTTATTTGTGCTGTGTCCCAGCAGCCAGCATGAGAAAAGTAATGGCAGAATTGTGGGGAATGAGGCTTACCACTACCTGACATACGTATCCGGTGTCTGCTCCTGAACTTTCTTTTAAGATCAGCCATTGTAAATGTGCGTGTTAAGAGAAATGGATTAATTTAGCATACAGAGTTCATACCTGTAAAATCAGGATTTGAGTAATTATTTACCTACATTACATTAATTATTTACCTACATTTCTGTCTTCATTCACAGGTACCTGCATTCAGAGCAGAAGTTACCTGAAGGTATGTCACACAAAACATCCATGACCCTGCAGGCATTAAGCAACCGTTTACATGCATGTTCTGTCCAGGGTTTCATATGCCTAACTCGGCTCTATTTGAAATGCAAATGAAACCCACAGCTGAACTCTTCCTTGCTCTTTTATATCCCTGCAGCTTTTCACCAGCTAAGGCTCCTCCACAGTCACTTTACTGTCTGGTTTGAGGAGCCGGTGTCTTTCCTGTCCTTTGGGGTTGTGTCAGTAGTGTGACTCAGTGTTTGCTCTATGCTTGTTGATGTCTTGCTTGAATATAAGTCCAAAATTAGTTTTAATTCCCTTCTAGTAACACGTTACAGACCAAGATCTAGTGGAGAGAGCTGGAACCAGTATGGCACAATGGCCTGTGACTGAATTCTCACTCGGGTCTCTTCAATTCCCCTGCCTATGGAACATGGGTATTAATGCCAGCTTCTTTCCCAGGATCTTGAATTTGTTCAGCTTTGGGACACAGCAAAGAGCTGTGTATGTGCTGTGTGCAGGAAGGAGAAGGAACAAGGAACTGCAGTGGTGGATGTCACTGCTGGTTGTCAGCCCTTATCTAGACTGAACCAGCTTCATGCTCTGTTCGTGCTGGTCTGATAGATGAACTGTGGTCCTGAATAGGCTGGATGGGCTGTGCATCAAATTGGTCCAGGTTTAAAACAGACCCACATATAGATAACATTTCCATTTCTCTAGCAGCATCATGAAACTCCTGAAGCTATATGAAAGCCTTGCTGCTCTGATTACATCACATCTGACATGACCTACAAACGCCAAAGGAACGGGGAGCTCCCATGCTGCTGCTTACGCTAAGCCTTTCCAAATATAGTTCCAGTCTCATTGAAATTCCTGGTATTTATAATTTGATCTGGCAGGCGTGCAGGGTTGTGCATCAGAGGGGCTTAATGAAACAAGAGTGATGCTGGGATTGAGGCTGTCCGGGTAGAGCTGAAAGGCATGTTCAGGCCATGGAAATGTCCTGCTCTCTTGTTGGTAAGAGGGAAGTATTTGCAGGTGAACCTGTGTAAGCCCATGTGATCGGGGAATCCAGAGAAAATCTCTGCAAATGCAAAAGCCAGCTAAGCCTTGCATTGCCTCACTGATATGCAAATGAGCTCCCTAAATATCCTGCTTTGCTTTCTAATACCCTTAACCAGCATAAAGACAACAGGCTTTTTATAATCTGTAATCAAGTTCTCCAGGCCAGGGGCGAGCACGTAGGCTTGTTTCAAGAAGACGAGACAGCTGCTGGATATGCATCCACCCCTACTGCTGGCCCTGTCCAGCTATAACCACCGCTCTTTCAAAAGAATTGGTGTGCTAATAATGTCTGTCAGGAGCAGGACAAGCCTTTAGCACACATAGATCGGTTAATCATCTTCTCATTCTAGGCATACTTGCTGCATAAGTGATTTGGAAGTAGAAAGCCAAGCCAAATAGGCTTCAGGCTTCATGCACTTCTATTCTAGTCCTAATCCACCAGCTATATTGATCTTGCCCTTTCTGCCAACCTAGAGAGGTTGTATTACACTCTTAATCCCATCCTGCCCAGGTCACAGGCACAACAGGCTCTGAAAAGCTTCACCTGCTGGTGTCACAGGAGTGGACTCATCAATGGCAGCACTTCTCTTACCCTGCTTGGCAGGGAGCAGCCTGTTTCTCTGAACCCTTTTCCATCTCTCGCTGGACTGTACATTCCTTCCCTGCTTCATTTCATCTCACGTTCTCATACAGAGCAGCCTTTGCTGTCAGCATGTGGAGATCCTTGTCAAATCACTAGCACAGATGACTCTCACGGTGCCCATCATTTTGTGCAGTTTGAATGCCCATTGCTTTGCCTGGCTGGCTGATGGGGGCCCAGGAAGCCAGACTGATCAATTCTGAGTTCACTTGCAGATGTTTTGGGCCCTTACTGCTGAGCTTTGGGGAACTGAAGGGGGCAGTTCCCACGTGAATTAGTATTTTTTGGGGAAAAAATGGGGAGGAAATAGCACAAGGCTCTGTTTAACAGAGCAGCCCAGGCTTTAAAGATGGGTGGTGGATAACCCTACACCAGGCCTTGCAAACAGGAATTCACAAGGCATTGCCAGGGTCCAGGAAAGGCAAGACCCATTGCTCTGTCCTCTCCGCTTAAAGACTAAAATGCAAGCAGGTAGGAATGCCAGCTACGAGAGCAAGGGGATCTGCATCAGTGCCTTTCCTCTGCTGAGCCATAGTGCAGCACCAAAAAAACTCCTCTCTGAAACTACGCACTGAGCGGAGGCGGCTGCTGGGCAGCCCGGAGGATCTCTGCAGTGAAGGGGAAGAGCAGTCCCTGCCACAGCCCTACTGGCGGCACATCACCAGGTTCGGTTTCCCCTAGGTCTGTGTACAGCAGGCACACAACCTACAGGCCTTGGATGTGTGAGTATTGGCACATCAGGGTAAAAAGAGGACATGTTTACTACTTGGAAACAAGAAATATCTTCAGTGGGAGCGTAAGAACTGTCAGGGCATTTCTGTGTCCAGCAGCAGCACAGTTCTGACTGCAGAGCATCCTTTGCAGCAGCATGCTGGACCCTCGTGGCAACTCACATGTTGAGCTGGAGTGCGACGGGCGGTCAGGAGCGGCCCAGGCTGTGTGGGTCACACGCTGCCTGCTCTCCTGCACGTCCCAGGACTCGCTGCAGGGAGCTTGGCACCACCACCGGCCTTTCCAGATGGCGTCGCACAGCTGCTGCTCTGCAGGGACGGAGATGATGACCTTGCAAGGGCCGGACGGCTGAGGCCACAGCAGGGAGCTGCGCTGACACAGATAAGGCAGGAGGGCAGGGGGGTGCCAAAAGCGAGCCAAGCCCGGGCAGCCCGGTGGCTGCTCGCAGCTGCCGCACACCGCCATCTCCCGGCAGCACGGGGCTGCAGCAGCTGCTAGAGGCTGCAGGAGGGTTTTCCTCCGGTTCCTGGCACGGCACGGGCTAGTGTTGGTGCCTGGCCATATGGAAGTGGCAGTGATGTCCTGGGACTCCTCTGACCCTGCCCCTTAGTGCCCAGAGCTGGAGAAAAGCACACTACTTTGAGTGATTGCTCTGATGCATGCAGCCTGCCAGGGGCTCATGGTCTGGGATCAGCCCAAAAAGAGGACTGGAAGGGGAGCGTGATCCTGGAACCCTCCATGGTGCTGGGGAAAAAAAGGCACCAGTTTTACCTTCGTGAGTGGAAAAGGCTGTTCGAAAGTGGGGACAAATTGTGTATCATTCTTTTGAAGGAGAGAGAAGAAAGAAAGGAATTGAAAGATTTGGAAGCGTGCTGGAGGGAGTTGATTAGGCTGCCCTGTCCTGCTATTGCAGGCTTTGGCTGGAATAAAAGCAAGGCTTGTCACTGCAGCAAAGTGAGTTATTGCCACTGGGAAGAGGCAGGGGATGCAAATCACTCTGCTCTTCAGAGTTAGCTTTGCCTTTTACAGACCACAAGTACAAATGGTCATGGACACGCACTCCGCACAATCCTGGCAGAAGCATGAGTAGAAGTCGCTCCCCTTTTATGCAGAAAGGATCTGTATTACCAGCAACACAGGAGCCTGCAAAGGCCTGCTGAGCCTGGAGAGATGAGCACCATACAATGAGCGCAACAATATCGTTTTGAAATATTTCTCCTCTTTCTCTGCCTAGGGTGCCGTGTGCTTGTACTGGAGTCAGTAAATGTGTTCCGGAAGTACCTCTCAGTCCTGGATGTCCCCCTGTCCTGCCTCCTGCCCAGCGATGCACTCTTCATACTCACAGAGGAGGAGACTGAGCAAGCCAGGGTGAGATGCTTGATACCTGCTTAGCCTGTTTGAATAGCTCATCATCATTGTGAAGGCTTTAGTCAGAAGCGTTGTATTCACAGAGAACTTCACAAATAATTACATACATGGATTATAAATGTCACTAGTGAACAATCCCCAGTGATTTGTGAAACACAAAAAGACAAGACGGGTTGCTTCAAGTGCTGTGTAGATAGCAGGACAGGGCTGAGCAGATTTACAGCTCAGAGATCTTCAGTGCACTGAGTTTTATGCTGGGTCCAGGATGTAAGATGTAGGGAAACTTGCTTGCTTTTTAAGGCTGCTGAAAGCCAGTGTTATGTATGGAAATTGCTCTGATAAGGGTGACGTTATTCCCTTGTGGGTTTTGTTTCTGAAATCTGAACTTTTTAAGCTGGCGTGCTATAAATAGATTAAGTTTCAGCTGGCAGCTTATGATCGGAAGCAGCACACTGTGTGTTCTCAGATGCACACCTATCACGTTTCTGCTTCCCCAGTATGTGAACACCCGGGCATGAGATACCGTGTAGGGAGGAAGAGTTATGTGACAAAACTGTCATAGCACCAATCTGCAGCTGATAACATCCTTTCTAGCAGGACCTCTCTGGACACTAGGCAGCACACCAGCTACTCGGGCAGACAGGCCTCTCCCTGCCCTTTGGCCTCAGAGCAGGCAGCCTTCTGCCTCTCAAAACTTCTCCCCTGCTCACTGAAATCAGCTGTCCAGTAAATTGGTAGTGAACTTCACAGAAGGCTTTGAAAACTGCCCTCACACTAGGTCAGCGATGTTTTTGTAATGGTTTCTCAACTATTTGTCCTTCTAGAGAGCCATGCAGTGTCATCGCAGCCAGCTGCTCTGGTTTCGCCGTGTCTATATGCTTTTCTCACGTTATATGGTGATCAATTCACTCCGTCTTCTGTAAAATGGACGACGCGCACAACTTCAGGAGTGAAAGAATGAGCCAAGAAGGACTGTGCTAGGACAACCACTGGAGGAAACTCAACTGATAGCTACTCAAGAGGACAGGATTCTCTCTGTGTAGCATTCTTTCAGATTACAAAAAAAACAGTTTGTATAAACTTTCTCCTGAATATCTTGTCGCCTGATAGATTGAGATGAAGAGGGTTTAACAGCTGCTCTATTTTCTCACTGCAGAAGCTTAAATAGGATACAAAATTTGAATTAACCTAGTTAAGATTCAAACGCAGGAGTATTCTGCATTAGAGAAGAAATAGCACACACAGTTTTTCCCCAGGAAGATATAGCTGCAAAGATGGCTGGGAACTTTTCCTCTTGGTGCTTTTGTAAAATTCAAATACCAGGAGAGACTCTTCTATCATGCTGCCTCCACAGATGAAACCAGAACCACAAGACTTGTCTTAGTCAGAACCTCAAAAAGCCAAGGCTTATGAATAAAGCATCAGAAATTACACAATTTTCTCTAATTGCACTCATAAAGCTGCTACTGCTTCTTTCAGACACACTGTGTTGCAGATTCTGCCTTCCTAGAGTGTCCCTCATAAAACATGAGCATTTCTTCTTGCTTCAGAACATGGGGTTTGAGATCAACTCAGAAAAGTCTCAACACGATGTAAGAATGAGTTGCAAGAGACTTTGTAGAGCATATGTGGGATAAAAAAGTTGCAAGAGATGTTGCAGAAGCAGTTCCACTTACCTAAACGACAACTGCAAGATCATCTCCCTTCATGTTAAAAGGTAAGTGAAGGAGAAATCAGTTTTCAGTGATGTAATTCCTTAGATTATAGAGAGATTTTACTAGTGAATTGAGATTCTGTGTATAGCAAAGTCAGCAATGCTTCACGTTTCTGTAGGCCTTTGCTCTCATTAATGTAGGCTCAATCTGCAGGAGGCATCTTCCCTGCATCTGCACTGCTAGATATTGCATAGTCAAGATTACAGCCCAGATTGCAGATCCTGATCTGTTGCTGTGAGTGCATCCTCCTCCTCCTCCTGAAGACAACAGATGAGCTCCTGGTTGTACTAAAGCATGTGTCCATTGTTATAAGAGCTTGACATTGATGAATTATGTACCCTGGCCCTGAGTCAGTGCCTAAGCATATCCCTACTTAGCCTTAAGACCATGAGCGAGTCCAGGCTTAAGCAAAAACAGTACTTAATCACATGACTAACTTCAGGGGTCCTTCTCTGGCACACAGCTAAGCACCTGTATAAATGCTTTACTGAACTTGAGCCTAGTAAGCTCTTTCAAATCCCCTTTAACTCTAAATCTTTGTAAATTCATTCAGGTCAATGGAGAAAAAATGGTGTGAGCTAGTACTATGTCCTAAGCAAGAGATTATCTTACGTAGGACATTTTTATAAGGCAGACTTGAAACATAGGAAATATGCATACAAACCAAGACTAGATTTTTTTTTTTTTATCTTTGTTTATTTTGATTTAAACTTTACCACAGCTAAAGGCAAACTACCAAAACACCACCTCTGGGGTAGTTTGTGGAACAGAGGTAATTTGAAAACTGAAAGTCAGAAATGAATGGGACAGGCAACAGAAAGATTTACTTAACAAACAAAAAAACAGTTAACATCACCACCCAGGAAAGCCCAAGCTACAGTTCCATGGCAGCGCTCCAAGTTCAGCTGCTGCAAGGGTATGTCATGGTTTTGACATGTCTCTGATGGTCTTATGTTCCTTCACTGCCTTCTCCCATTCCTTGCCGTTGATATCCTCCGTAACAATGCTGTGCACGGTGCCTTCATCCAGACAATGGGGAGCTATTCCTGAAAAAAGAGAGAATACATAGAAACCTGCTTTTTGTAGCTAAAGAGCAGGAGATGCCTGCATGTCTTCACTGTGTGGATGGGGCATCTCAGGGACTGACAGTCAATGCTGTCAGTCTAGCTATTGCTGTAAGGCTGACAGAACTGTCATGGACAGAAGCCCACAAATCATAGGTAAGACTTTCTTATGGAGCAGCTGCAGGTTCAGGCTGCAGTTCTAGATCTTTATTAATTTAGAAAAAAAATCAGAAGGCACATGCCTGCTCACTGCTGTCATGTTAGCAGCCAATGGAGTCTTCATCCAAGCTTTGCTTGGTGGTTAACTTTGGTTACCGCAGTGTGCCAGGTTTACTGTTTCTACCTACCATAACCATCGGGATTAGAGCGAGGAGTATAAAAGCTCTGTACACCACAGGTCTTGCAGAATGTGTGCTGGGCACGATGTGTGTTGAAGGTGTACGTTGTCAAATTATCAGCACCCTAAGCAGAAATGAAAAGCAATATAGGTTTTCCACATAAATAGATTTATTAGTTACTTTCTATGGGTTTGTAGCTAAAAGTGTAAAACTAAAAATACCAGCTTCTTCTTGACTTTACTTGAGATACTGAATTTTGCATTCATGCTGCGTTCCTGAACCCTGGTGCTTTGTGTATATACATGGCCATCCTGGTCAAGGCTCAGAACTCCAAGAGCTTTAATGTCAGCTCAGTAAATAAGATGCACTAACACACTCACAGCAAACAGCATAAAATCCATATATTTTTCCCCAGTCAGCCACAGGCAAATTTAGGACAAGAAAACTGGCTGCCACTTGCATCTTTGAGTTTAATACTGGATTATATGGATTAGATAGTTTCTTTCTGCTAGTGTTCATGGCCCTGTTCTTACTGCAATCTTACTCTACCTTCAGCAACTTGAAACGCGAAGCTGGGACAATGAAGTGTCTGTTCTGTTTCTTTGTGCAAATGCTGCAGCTGTAAAAGAAAGAGAAGACCTTTGTAGAAGCAGCAGACAAGTTGTAGTGCAGCAATCAGATCTAGCTCAGACCTCTTGACAACTGAAATTCCACTGACAGCTAAAATGGCTCCTTGTTGGCATCAGAGGTAAGTGGCAAAAGTGGACTCATGGTATCAGTGTTTGGCTAAGCATGCCCATGGAACAGACTAACCCTACGCAGGTACACCAAGAGGGTATTTACTCAGAGCAAACATTATATGCTATTTTTATTCACATATGCAATTCTCAATAGACATATCAAGGACAAACTGTAGCCCTGAGAAATCCATTTAATCTTTTATACCAGAGTTTGCCAACTTTGCCAACATTAATTACCTTGCAAACATGGAAGTAAGATACAGAGCCTACTCATGAGCTGGAAGCAAACTAATTGCAGGCAAGGGGGGGAATCACTGCTGAAATCAGACACTGTTGTAGTTTGAGGTACATGTGGTCAGAAATGTAATGTTCACTTGAGAAGACCAAGTTAAAAAAAGGATTGATGTGTTTTGAGTACGCTGTACTTAGAGTAAACATAAAGCAGACGGCTGAGCACCTGTAGTCATCAGATCTTTCCCAACACTTTCTGCATGAGCATGGATGTGAGACCTGAATCCAGCCCACAGATGCAGCATCTGAAATCTCCAGCACTGATCCTATATTGGATCAGGACATAATTAGGCATATACTCTATGGAAACAGATCAGAGGATATTCTGCAGTTGTTTTATGTTGGTTTTGCTGTAAAGCATTGATTGGAAAAGCATATGAGCTTGTATTCATCTATGAGAACAGGGAACCAAAAAAACTCACTTGCAGTTAAAAACGTGAAGATCTGCTGAAGCCCAGACTTCAAAGCGGATGGCTCCGCAGTGACAGCCTCCTGTGTGTTTGACCAAACCTCTGTATTCACTGGAGAGAGAAGCAACAGAGAGGTTATGTAAGAATGCAATTTTTGATGGCTCACTAAATTATTCAATTCTGCTTTGAACACTTGCAGAACAGCTGAAAATGTATCCACTCAAATGCATTTAAATAAAAAGCTCCAGGGTGAGGTAGAGAATGGTTTTTGTCCTCTGCAGCAATTGCATTTGTGGTTTAATTAAAACGGCAAAGATAAAAGGAAAGAAGAGCTTCAGTTCAACTAGAGTACACTGCCTGCAATACAGAACGTGTGCTCCCCTGCCACAGTCCAGGTCAAAATGCTGACCTCAGCTGCAGCACAATCAGCAATGCATAGAAACAAGCGGTATTAGCACAAGACAGCCCTCTTGGAACTGGGAAATGAATTTTCCCCCAGTTTTTCCATAACTGCTCCAGTACCACTCATACTCCTCCATTTAAAAGCTGGGATCAGCAGAGACCAGTCGGCTCCCATAGCATTTCAAACTCCCTTTTGTGTTTTGATTGCAGAGGAACTTCATGGAATCGAGGAATCTCTGAGCTTGCGCTTCTCCCTCTCCCCTAGGGCGCCTCCATAGCAACTCGGCAGGACGAACGTGCCGGGTCAAACGCCAGCTACAGAGGAAAATCCCTTTTCCTTTCAAATTTTCCTTTCAAAGCCGGCCGCTGATGACAGCCTGGTGATGATGTGCTGTGCTCCGCGACGGCAGCGCACGGGCGGAGATCTGGGAGGTGAGCCTCGCAGGGCCCCAAGGGCATTTGTGAAAGGAGGGCCCCGAGGCTCTGCGGACTTCACAGGACACCCGTTTTTTTGCGTGACGGGTCTCCCCCTGCCCGGCAGCTCTCCGTGCCGCCCGGCCCCCTACTCACTCACAAGGCGTCCAGCAGCAGCCGCGCCGCCTCCTCACAGCTCAGCCGGTGCCGCTCAAGGAAGGCGGCCCAGCGCCCGCTCTGCGCCCCCAGATCGAAGGCGTCGGGCCCGGGGGGCACCTCCTTCTCCCCGGGCCCTGTCCGGGAGCCGCCTGCTTTCTTCCCTCGCCCCCCGCGGCTCCCGGGCCCGAGGGAGGCGGCAGCAGCGCTGCCCCGCCGGGACCGCCGCGCCCGGCCCGCCTCGGCTCGCCCCATGCGGCCTGGCTGAGGCGCGGCCGCCAGGGGGCAGCCGAGGAAAGGCCCAGCTGCGGGGGGCGGACAAAAGTACCTCAGGGCGCCATGGGTCCGAGCCCCAGGGTGCTCCCTCTTGCCCCGGTGAATATTGTGAGGTGAAGATTCACAGAGCGGCAGGGTGCCGAGCTCAGTGTACCTGCTGGCTCGTATAATATCCTGTAATGGTAAGAATGCCAGTTATTCTCAAGCGATAGCATGAGGTTTTGCCTTTAATTATAAACATAATGTGCCTCACCTCATGTATTCAGGTGTTTCGCACATCTGAGGTGCTATTAAAACGATGTGGCTTCACACCTCTGCAATGCATCCACTGTCGTTTAAAAGCAAGGCTGCTATTTAACAGTGCTCCGGTGTATCAGTGTGTACCTTTGGAAGCACGTTGAGTCCCTGTCCTTCCTTGAGGTGGAAGGTATCCTTCCTTCATTACAGCAGCCTCACAGAGAAACAGGTTTTAACCTGAGTCCCACTAGACAGCTTTTCAGAAATTCTGTCACCAGAGTCTTTAAGTTAAAAAGGAAAATGATCAAGATAGTACACACTTTAAAAACAAAACAAAAAACACCACCAGCACCAAGAAACACTTCTGAAAGCACCTCTTTCATGGTAAATAACCTAGAAAAGATTATTGCACACCTGTATGATAAAGCTGCTTCTCAGGTAAAATTGTTCAATGCAGGGGAGAAGTATAAAACTTGCAGGCATTCAATTTGCATTTGGTAGGAAAAATAAAATCACTCTAAGGCTGAACGTCCAGTGTTGCAGGAGTGGAAGTTTATTTTGTCTGAGTTACAATCAATAACTTGTATTTTCAGCAGTTCTATATGTCTTGCTCTTCTCAAGATGGGGAACAGGGAAAGATGTAAACAAGAGAGCTGCCAGTTTGGTCTGGGGCAGAAGGTCCTGTCTCGTCCACAAAGACAGCAAAGCAACTGGAAGATGATGAAACAACCACCAGCACTCTCTGATCTGGAAAACAGCTTTAAAAACACGCGACTACAGTGTGTAGGCTGCCTCCTTAGATGGCACATACCTGGACTCGAATAACAATCCTGTGGCTCAGCACGTCCCTTCTCTGATGATAGGAAAGGGTACTGAGTTACAATTTCCTGTTATTCCCCCTGTGAACCTCTGTACTCATTATTCATCCTAATGGAACCATTTTAAATGCACTGTACGTGACAAGCTCTGGTCCATGCCAGCATGTTCATCTGTAGCTCCTGATCTGAGCCACTCCCAGACCTCCTTTAGTCACGCTAGATTTCATGTTAGTCACCTTATATTTTGGGAGGAAAAGTCACTGAGGTGAAACTGGAGATTGTGAGCTAAAACTGACTCTGTGTAGTTTGCACCATGGCTTCATCTGCCTGCAGTGCAGGGTACAGCCCGCAGCAGTTGCAGGTTTCAGTGTACCGTGCCCTGTCCTCTGAAAACAGGGCCTGCACTGAACTGAAAGGCAGAGTATATTTTAGGAGCTGATCAAATGTCTGCAGGATGAGCAAATACTAAAATTTGTACACTCTGAAAAAGCAGTTCCTGTGTGAAAACCAGAGTGAGTGTGTAATGAGTCTGTGTAATATATTAAAATATGTCACTCTCAGCTCACCTCCACAACTAGTTCACCACATTTTAAATGTAGAAGGCAATTGAGAAGCCAAATTGTGTTTCAAAAAAAAGAACTACAAGACAAAACTGGACAAGCAAAATGCAGTCTTGTTTCAGAAAGTTATAGACAAAATATTCTTCCTACTTCTTTATTTGTTTCATGTTTTATTACAAAGGACTCTTAAAGCTCAAAATTGGGTCTCACATAAATAAACAATACAATCACTTTTTAGTAGGTCTCTGGCTGATGATAAATTCCACTGGTATTCTGATTGCAAGTCCTAAATTATAGTTGTTGCATGTTGTATTGTCAGTATACATGGGTGTGTTGGGCATTGCTCAGTGTTCAAAGAGTTAACAGCTTTCACTCGGATATTGATTACTTCCAAACCTGATGCGAGGCTTGCCAAACTTTAGTAGAAGTAAGTAGCTTGATGAAGAATGTTCTGTTCTTAAGCTGCTGAGACAAGGTGGAAAAAGAAGAATTATTCAGAAGGAGGACGGGAAAGACAAGAGAGGAAGAAAAGTCCAGTAAATCACTTGTCTCTTTAGGTTATATTGTGATATTCAAAGTTCAACAGCTGACATGTTTGAGTGTTAAAGTACAAAGGTGCTTTTCTGTGCCATCCAGCTCTTCTTGTGTAACAATGACTCAGCTATGTAGACCTGGCTTGCAGCCTGCACTGAGATTCTGTCTGTAAGGGCGTTTTCACAGCAAAAGCAGCTCTAAAAGCAGCTACATGTTTGTGGGTTTAAGAAAATTAGGAACTGTGGATGCTTTTCATCTAACAAGCAGGGAACTAGAAGTAGTTTATAGCTAACACTATATTTAAAAGAACTAAGGTAATAAGTACCATGCTAGGATTTTAGTCTTGATATTAAGAAATGGGAAGCTTTCTGGCCATTCTCCTTACCATCGAGGGATCCAAGCTGGATCTGAAGACAAAGGGGCTGATGGAGGAAGGCTGTTCAGAATGGCCTTGACAACACTTGGTTTTGTTCACTGTTAGAGAGTCTGAATTGAAACATTATTATTATTATTAACAGCCTTGTAGAATTGTTCCTTCTATCTTTCTATTTTTTCAAGATGCTTCTCTGCTATACTGCTGAAAATCCTCGCCCCAGAAACCACATGCTCAATCAGCTCAGACACAGCAGAGAGAATGTGAACAAAGAGAGCTCCTTTAACTGCAGTGCAGTTTGGATCGGATCCAAGAGACTCGTAAGCAGGAGATAGACTGCAAAGACGCAGACATGTAATTTTTAGAACAGACCTAGTTATTGTTGCTTTCACTGGCATAACGTGCAGGCACAAGCCTGTGATTTTAGGCTCATGGGGGTCTTTATAAAATGCCCTTCAAAAGTCTCCTTACATCAGAAGCATGTGAATTCCACATGTTTCTCTGGGTTATTTAGACCTACAGAGAAGGACGTGCCCAAACATGTGGCAGCACAGATCTGAAAACAAAGCTGTATCCACGTGTCTTGCCGTCAAACTATGCTTTAAACAAAGAAACAAATGAGTATTGCCCATTTCCCTGTTTTATTACAAATGTAGCTATTTGTTTTTCTTAAGTTTTCAGCCCCTGAAGTTGGTAGCTTGTTAAGGACTTTGTTTATTAAGGTATTTTTAGCATAAGGCTTAAAAAAACAAAACTCAGAGAGTTGTCTTTTTTTGGTAATCTCAATCTTAGAGCCCATCTTAATGTACTTTGAATTTGTGACTCGTTATTTTTGTAACCCTTGAGCTTGGCAGTACAAGGACAAGCAGTAACATGCCACAGCTCTGTTTGCCTTAAGGCTGGAACTTCAGCAGACTGGGCCTTATTGCAGTGTTACAGGTTTAGGGAGAAAATATTTATCTCCATAAGCATAAATAGGTAAATATAATTATCCTGCATCATACGCAGTGAAAGAGACCTGAGGTAGGTATGAGTAATATTATGAGGTAGAAAAATACATTGTTTTTTCCTGGTGGCAAGTAGCCCTATTTTTATCTGAACAAAGGAAAAGTACTGAACTTGCTACTCCTACTCAAATCCTCTGATTTGCTGGCTGTCCTGAGTTAAACCCTTGTAGCTAAAGATAAACAGATTGCTTCATTTGACATTGCTCACGTCGAAATGCTATGCTGTTGCTAGGGCATTAGTGTACATAAAAACAGACCTAGTAGTGTACGTAAAAAACAGACATTGTGTTCTAGAATGTACAAATTCATTGGAAACATTTCTTTGACCCCAGGTTCTTCTCTTCTGAAAGCAGGTTATTTTATACTGCTGCCCAGTGACCTACTTTTGAAACCACTCAGCAAGAAATATGTGTCCCCAGAGGCTGGCCCCATACCCTGGCAGAGGCTGGAACCACCTGTGCAGTCAGGCCAGTCACAAGATACGGATTTCTGCTTTTTCAGGTTTGCATTTATTTATATGCAGTCCACAGTCAGCTGCTTGCTGATTCTTACTCATCTAGAGCTACTGAAGGAAGGGCAGTATATATGCTAAATACTTGTGCTTTGAATAACCACAACAGTAACAGTACACCATTTAAGAACAAACATTTCTCCTCTGTATCAAGCTTGGGTAGTAAAATATTTTCTGAAGAAATTCTGAGGTAATGCTGAAATTCAGTAAAATTAAGTCATGAGAGTGTTAGTATCAGCTTGGGAGATTGTTCTGTACACATAATGTGTGAAAACAAGGCAGAATCTGGCCTGCAATGTATAAAAACTGCATTATGACTTCAAAACAATTGTACCTTTCAGCCTGATGATAAAATATCATCAAGGTACAATAACAAATCTGTGCAGATAGGAATTGTGTAACTGTCAGGGTACATGGATTTACCACAGGAAAAACAAAAACAAAAACAACAAAAACAAAAAAAAAAAAAACAAAAAAAAACAAAAAAAAAAAAAACAAGGAGCAGGAAAAGAGATGTTTAAGATCTCTGTATTGTCCCAGAAACAAAAGAGGTGGGGTTTGTACAGGCACGTACGTAGATGTCTATCCCAGCTTAATAGAGGAGAATTAAACAAATCCAGTCAGTGGAGGCTGAAAAATGCTGACGATGGCCTGCATAGAGTAGCTTGCCAGCAGGCTATGGAGATTAGTTTAATTCTGCTAGGCCCTGGAGCTGTGCAGACAAAGCCAAACTCTTTTGTTTATCTCTTTTGACAGAGGGCTACCTGAGGAAAATAACAAGGCTTTTTGCATGAAACTGACAAATACAATCCATTGTTGTTTCTAAGCAGAGCCTACATTTAATGGCAGCATTTTGCTGCCTGTGTTTGCCTTGGGTAATGTCATTTCCTTGAAGAATGACATTCAGGAGCCATTATTAACAATGTATTTAAAGAACTGCCTGTGGTAGAACCATCTTGCTGGGATTTTATTCTTATCTGTTGATTTGAATATTTAACCAGAAAACAAACAACTGCTTTCACAAGCAGTTTAGTCATCGGCTTGAGCCATACTTAGAAAAAAAAAGAGGAGGGAAGGGCTCCAGTATTTTCTGGAAATACACAGTGAAATCCATAATGCAAGCCTGATGTGCACAAACACAGTTCAAGGCTTTAAGATTAGCCTGTGGTTAATCTCCAGTTTAGCAGACGTGGCCTTTCACATTTGTAAATATTACTTTTAGTTCCTCTCAAAGCTCCAAGGTATTGTTTGGCTGCTTTGGATCAAACATCTTCCACCTTGGCACTATGCAAACAAAAAGAACCTGTTGGAAACACTGAGCAAAACCGGCAGTGTAATGAAAACAAATGTAGTATTGCTCAAGTCTGCCATTTGCTCTTATTTTACGTAGCTGAATAATATTCCAGAGGTTGGTTGCCACAGAACAGTCCCTGAATTTTCCAGTTACTGCTTGCCTCCCTTCCTGCCTCTACATTGTGAATAATTGTTGTTAGGAAGATTTATTTTCTTGTTACTGTAAGACGGGAAGTGCTAACAGACACAAGCCTCGCTAGAAGAAACCAAAGGTTTTTTGTTTTGTTTTAATGCAAATACAGCACGTAGCTCTGTATTAAATCCTGCCTATTCACATGCATGCTCATGCTTCCTGAGTGGAGGATTTACCAGAAAGTTCATCTGGGTTCACTGACGGAGCTAGCAGCAAATGATCAACATGAAAACCTTTTTGTTTTTTGCATACTCCAGTTATGATATAAATTATGAGCCAGTCTGAAAGGTATAATGAGTTTTAATTAACGTGAAGCACATCACCACCTCAGCTTGCAGCAGGAAGTTTATTCCATAACCTGTTCAAAGCTTCCTGTTCTGAAGGCAAGTAAACAGCCACTTCAGTTTGAAACGTCAGCACTTCATCAGAGGGCTTGCTTCTTGCTTCGCAGCCTCGCATTAAAAAGCCGTCAGCCGCCCGAAACTGGCTCAAAGGGCAGCTCAGGAAATGGCCTCATGACAGGGCGCACACTCAGCCCATAGAGTGTGACGCACCAGGAGACACAAACACTTGCCAAATTTCTAAGTGCCTGCGTTTTCCAGCATTTCTAACGCACTTTTGCTCTCCCTGGCTTTCCCTCACAGCCCCACGCAACGAGACTATGCCAGGCCGTGACAGAAATGCTACGTGTCCCCCAGGGAAAGGGCCAGCAAGGTGCTGCAGGGACTCTGCAGGCCAACAGAAGGCTGATACCAGAGGTAACCCATCCTTCCCTGGGGTACCTTTCCTCCTGTCCCTGCGAGGCCCTAGGCGGCCCCACAAAAGCAGCCCCACAAAGGGGCCCCGAGCCCACAAGCCGCTATGCGCATGCGCGCTCCCCCCCCCCCCCCCCAACCGAAATCTGCCCCCGCCACAGGGGCCGCCCTAGCAACAGGGCTGACCTCACCGCGCACCAATCAGAGTTCGGCAGCGCCCGAATATTCCAGAGTTTTCCTTGCAAGCGCCCCCCCCCTCCTTTCCGGTCAGCCAATCGGCACCCGCCTTTCTTACTGCTGCACCAATCAATGCCGAGCGTCCTGGCGGTTGCAGTGGCCGTATCACTGCACCTCCAGATCCATCCGCGTTCCCAAAAATTTGGGGGTTCTTGAGGGGCTGGGGTCTGACGTGAAGAGCCCGGGACCCCCATCGCCCCTGGAAGGGGGACGGTCGAGGAACGAAGGCGGGTGCTTCGCTCAATAAGGGTTTTTTACTTGGGACTACTTTGAGAGGCGGATGGACACGTCAACTTTCGGAGGCGTGGCCTTCCTGACAGGAACTGCATAAATAGGGACGCGGCTGCGTCACCGTACAGTTCACAGCTGGAGAGAAAAAAATATCGGATTCCGAGGGAGCGGTGCTCAGAGCCGGAGACGTGAGTCGGGCTGGGGGGAGGAAATTGGGGGGGTAAAAATCCTTGTGTTTGTGGGTAGGGAGGCAGAAAGCGGAGCCGGCGGGTTCTCGGGCAGTGATTCCGTATCTGTGGTTGGTGGCGGTGAGGTATGGAGCGGCTCTAAACGCCTGAACAGTGTTGCCAACGGGGGTAGGGGGTGGTCGCGTAACCGCCCGGTGAGGGAGAGGGAGAAGTTGAGGGAGAATGGCGGAGGCTGCCGTCTGCGCCGGAAGCAGGCGCTGAGTCACGGCCGGGGCGGGCGGCACCGCGCTGTTGTCGCGGGTTGTTTGCCTGAAGCCCTGCGGCAGCTGCGCGGGGCGGTGCTGCGGCCCCTGCTGGGTGCCCCTGCCGCATTGCTGCGGCTGGGAGGGGAAGGGGCTGGCAGCTGCGGGCCATCCGCCCGGAGACAGCGTCAGGGGTCTGTCCTGAGGAGATAGACGGTTAGGAAAGATCGTTCCTTTAACAGCAACGGTTAGAGAAAGGTTGTAGAATTCATATGTCTCTCAGTAAGGTTGAGAAGTTCTAAATGCTATTTATTTAATGCAAAATAGTGAAAGCTGTTGTATTTAGAAATTGGAGCTTTGAGAGTGTATTTTACTGACTACTTAAGGCTGAAATTTCTGTATGTTTTGCAGTTAAACATGCAGATCTTCGTGAAAACCCTGACTGGCAAGACCATCACCCTTGAGGTTGAGCCCAGTGATACCATTGAGAACGT